>CM060346.1:34032172-34091666 GCA_030674155.1 Stramonita haemastoma | reverse complement strand
GGTTTGTGTGTGTTGTGTTTTGTGTGTGTGTTTTGGGTGGAGAGAGAGAGAGAGAGAGGAGGAGAAAGAGAGAGAGAAAGAGGAAGAGGAGAGAGAAAAGAAAATATGTTTAGGTCATCTTATAGTTTGTTTTTGTAAAAAATTTTTGCTTCAAAACATTAAACAGTTAATTATAATCATAAAAAAAAACGGAACAAAACAAAAAAAAATCTAGGGCTAAGAAAAGGAACACACACCCCCCGCGTGGCCGCGCACAGACCCCCCCGCACCCCCCCCCCCCCCCCCCCCCCCCCCCCCCCCCCCCCCCCCCCCCCCCCCCCCCAACTCCCGTCCCCTTCTGACACACGCCCTCCCTTCCTGCTCGGATGTGGTGTTCACACATTCCTTGTTAGATTGTCATTGCTTAACCTACATAGTTTAGGACTGGGCCCCTTTTTGCTGGAATGCCCGGACTGCTAGCTGCATAACTCGGGGTCGGCATGCGAACTGAGGTCGTCAGGCTAGCTTGAAATCCAAACGTCATTTTGTGTGTGTGTGTGTGTGTGTGTGTGTGTGTGTGTTGTGTTTCTTTTTTTCACCTCGAGATTGTTGCACATGTGTGTGTGTGGGTTGTGTGTGTGTGTGTGTGTGTGTGTGTGTGTGTGTGTGGGGGTGGAGAGAGAGAGAGAGAGGAGAGAGAAGAGAGAGAGAGAGAGAGAGAGAGAGAGAGAGAGAGAGAGAGAGAAATGATGTTTAGGTCATCTTATAGTTTGTCTTTGTAAAAATTATTTGCTTCAAAACATTATAACAGTTAATTATAATCATATTAAAAAACGGAACAGAAACAAAAAAAAATCTAGGGCTAGAGAAAAGGACACACACACACGCGCGTGCGCGCGCACAGACCCACGCACGCACACATACCCCCCAAACACACACACACACACACACACACACACACACACACACACACACACACACACACACACACACGCAAAGCAAGCATGCACATGTACACACACGCATACTTGCACCCTCTCCTCCCTATCTCTCTCTGTCTCTGTCTGTCTGTCTGTTGTGTCTCTCTCTCTCTCTCTGTCTCTCTCTGTCTCTCTCTCTCTCTCTCTCTCTCTCTCTCTCTCTCTCTCTCCTCTACACACACACACACACCACACACACACACACACACACACACACAGAGTGACACAGACACGTGCGCGCGCATACGCACGCACGCACACAAACACGGACGCACGCTCATCTTGCCGTTCTCTCTCTCTCTCTCTCTCTCTCTCTCTCTCTCTCTCTCTCTCTCTCTCTCTCTCTCTCTCTCTCCGTGCGCCACGCACACACACACACACACACACACACACACACACACACACACACACACACACACGCACGGCGAGTATGATGGCTGCACAAGCACTAATATTGCGTTTGGGTTTATCATATTGTATAATATTATGTTATAATGTATTACAGCAAGTGCACAGGTCTGAGGGGCTCGAGCTTGTGTAGAGAAATCGCTGAGTCAGCAAGCGATGCCAGCCCAGCCCAGAGTTAAAGTCTGCGCGACCAAGAGAGCCCACGGAACACCCCCCCCCCCCCCTCTCTCTCTCTCTCTCTCTCTCTCTCAGTTCTGGTGGTAAGAGAGACGTGACGCGCAGTGTGCGCGCGCCTAGATCGATAGATCGCAGCCAGTGTTCTCTCGGTAGCCCACTTGTGTGTGCGCGTGTGCGCGCTTGTGTGTGTGTATGTGTGTGGTGGGTGGGCACTGTCCTTCTTCTCTTCCTCCTCCTCCTCCTCTCTCCAAAATGACACGGTTTTCCCCAGGAATCTCGCTTCTCCTTCCCTCCTCCTCCCCCGTTTTTCTCCCTCTCCTTCTCTAGTCCCCCCCCCCCCCCCCCCCTCTCCTATCCTCTATTTCCATTCACCCCTCTCCTGGCTACTACTTCTAACTCCACCACCCACCCCTCTTTTCTTTTGAGGAGTGGAGAGCGAGAGAGGTGTTGTGAAAATGTCATGTTGCTACAGGGTTCACCTCGCCCCTCTCTCTCTCTCTCCCTTCTCGCCCCCCCCCCCCCCCCCCCCCCCCCCCCCCCCCCCCCCCCCCCCTCACTATGTTGTGTCTGGAACAGCACTTTCTGCTTGGTGACGGAACGGAGATAGAGGATGGCGTCATTGTCTGTTCCCCATTTTCTCTGACCCCGCCCTCTGGACTGCCCTCCCTCCCTCCTTCCCCAGTCCCCCCTCCCCTCCCCTCCCTTAGCCCCCCTGTTTCAGCCATTCTCTTCCCCCCCCCCCTCCTGTATTCTCCAAAAGAGAATAAATGAAAAAAAATGGGGGGTTCATTTCACCTCACCCCCAAAACAAAGAGGGAATGAAGTTTTCAGTTGGGCTTTTTAATTTTTATGTTGCGGTTCTTTTTGTTGTTTTTTTAAAAAACTTTTGGGGGGAGTGGGGAGGTCAATTTCATATCTAATTTCTGTTCGATTTTTAAAATTTATATCGGTCTTTACTTATCTGTGGCTGGCAGTTTAACTTGAGCGACATGAATGTATTATATATATATATATATGATCAAACGTATCCCCCTTCTAACTGATAAAAGTTTTACCAGCTACTTTTATTTTGAAAGAATTATGGAACTAAGAGAGTGATACAGTGTGTGTGTGTGTGTGTGTGTGTGTGTGTGTGTGTGTGTGCATGCGTGCGTGCGTGCATGCGTGCGTGCGTGTGTGTGTATGTGTGTGTACTTGCTGCTTTAATTTTAGATGAATTATTTAACTAAACGTATGTATTCTCAAACTCTTGGGACCGTTCATTTTGGTTGCGTTCATACTGTGCAAGGAACACCCGGTTCACACACACACACACACACACACACACCACACACACACACACACACACACACACACACACACACACACGCTCACACACGCACACCACACACGCACACACACCACACACACACACACACACACACACCACACACACACACACAACCTGACGCACGCAGAACATCTTGCGCACACGTTAAATCCTGTTCCGCTTTTCGTAAGAGTAGGCCATCGTGTGCCGGTGGGAACAGATGACATTTACAAAACTGCATACACACGGGGACCGGATGAAAAAAAGCACATGATTGCTTATTCTGTTATCCTCGATATAAAAGAATAAATTAAAAAAAAAAAAATAAATACACACGCGCGCGCACGCACGCACGCACAGAAGAGAGAGAGAGAGAGAGAGAGAGAGAGAGGAGAGAGAGAGGACTCTTAAAGAGGGTAGGTGGCTGACAACCTGACCAAAGAGGGGAACCCCGTTTTCTGCCATTGATCGAAGGAAGGAGAAACGGGTGGCGGGTAGCCTAGCAGTCAAGGCTTCATCGACTGCTGCTCATTCATTTGCCTTAGCCTCGCCGGTGCAAAGCGAGAAAAAGGCCACTAGTAGAGATTGAACCCCCAGAGGAACTAGCCAGAAAAAGTGACTACAACTGTAGAAAGAGGACAGCAGGTGGTCTGCAGTGAAGAAGCCTCCTCTTAACTTTGAGTTTTAGTACTGAACGTGTTTTGGCTCCTACTTACAGTGACACGTGAGGAGGTGTCCGCCCCATCCAGACTGAGATTTAGATGCTCTTTTCTACTGCAGGGCTGTACACAGGATTGAGTTAGATTGGCCAAAGAGTTCTTGAAATATACCTGATGAGGAATTATTGCAAAGTATAGGGTGTATCTGAAATGTAGCCATTGGTTGGATTCCTTCATCTAAGGTACCCATTTCCAACTGATTGGCTTTATTGGAAAGATAATGTTGGAAATAAACATTAACTTTAGAAAGTGATCTCTTTACAACTGCATTGTCACAAACTCTTCTGCAAGAAGTGATGGGAACTTTTTGAAGTTGATTCTTGGACAAGCAGTTTTGTTGGCCTTTTTTCATCGACATTTTCATGATTTCAGTTACTTTTATTTCACCTTTGTATTATGTTATTGGGGACGGGATAGCTCAGTGGTCAGAGCACTTGCTTTCCCCCAGCCAAGGTTAAGCAGCATTGAGCGTGGTAACCATTTGGATGGGTGACCGTTAGCATGCCCTGGCTTCAGTACAGGATGGGCACCGCCTCAATATGCTGCCCCCTTGAGAAGCTAAGGTCTCTGATGCCTCCCTCCCTTACAACCAATGCGTTATGGGAGACCTTTACCTTTGTTTTGTTATTGTTGTAGATTTCCTTATGTGTATGAAGGCCCATTAAAAAAAAATCTATTTATTTTGGTATCGTTCTGCATTGAAAACTACCCAGGTTATTGTGCCTGCAGAAAAGAACTAGAAGAAGAATAGATTTCCCCTCCTGGAATAATCCGGAAGTAGGGGTGTGCTGAAAATTGGACACCGGTTGTCGGGCAGGTTTCCATTCACAAGCATCCCACATAGGCCTAAGTAATCGTTGAATCCGATCTATGCACTTCATTCACTTGATGCAGGCACCCGCATCTGGTCACAGCTACAGAGTCTGGGAATAGATAGATGCAGTGTGAACTTTTTTTTTTTTTATCATTTGGAAGGACAGGGCACGGGAGTTGTCAAGGGGTGCCGAATCCCGTTGACGAGCCCAAACCTTGGTGCATGTGCTGTTTCGGCATGCACTTTTTTTTATTATTTTTTTTTTTAAATAAACAAGGCGCGTGTGCACCATAATCCTATGTAAATATATGCCGGGTTAGGGAGGAATGACCGCGCGATGCGTTTTTCCAGCATGCATGCATGCAGTCCATGGGCCTGCCTTTCTTTCAATCAATGCAGAACAGAAAGAAGGAGGGGGAGGGGGGCAAAATCCTACGGTGTTTTATTCCGCGCCGGCTGCAGAAGAAGCGCAAAAGTGAATGACGCCCGTGTACGCTTGCTAGCGGCGTTGACATTTGTGAATGTCTTACCTGGCCGACCCACATTCAGATCGACAATAACATCGTCAGTCCATCGACCCATATACCAGTGATTAGGTTGTTGGGCGATGGAGAGAGAAGGTATAGCCAGAGTAGACAGAGAGAGAAGCGAAAGTTGGCAGCACTTTTCATTGAGCTCCGCCGTGGGCGGTGCGAGCGCGGCCCTTTAGCTAGGCTAGGTAGGTTGCCCGCCGGCGGCGATGCCGTTAGCTGTGCTTGTTGCAGAGGCGTCAATATACCTACCGTGCATCTATCTCCTGTTTGCTTCTTCGGTGCAAAGTTCGCTTTTTCGAAAGCAACGCGGGCGAAGGAGGGCAGCTCGACGCATGCCGAGACTGGCCGTAAAGCAAAGCGCCGGTGTCTCCGTCCGCTATTCTTAGCCCTTTCCCACAGCAACAGTCGCCATCTTAGCTCTTGTCGCGCGTTGATTGGTGAAAGGCTGGGGTCAAGGCTGGGTTCAGCTGAATCATTGCGTGGCTGCATGGACAAGTCACATGACATAAACAAAGCCACCTGGTTGTCACATGGAGGGGGGCGGGTCTTACGTAGTAGTAGATAATGCGGAGAAAGAAGCGACTGACAACCCCCCTCCCTTTCCCCCCCCCCCCCCCCCCCCCCCTCCTTTTTTTTTCCTGGCTCCTTCCCCATCCCGGAGGATACGAGCGCAGGAAAACTTCGTAACAGTGTGTAACGTCACTTCAGTCCTCAAAAGTTTTGCATTGTTTCTACAGACAGACAGAGACAGACAGACAGACTGCCCTTTGCATTCAATCGACATGACAGGGCTGACAGATGGACAGAATTTAACATGCATTGTTCCCCTTCATCCTTGGACCTTGTGGATAGAAGCAAAGACCCCCCCCCCCCCCCAAACCACCACCACCTCCACACACACAACATCTGCTGTCCAAAAGTCCACTTGCTAATCAACACACAATTGGGAAATTGTACAAGATAAAGAAGGAGATGGGGTGGGTGTGGTAGTGGTGGTGGTGTTCAGGGACAAAGGGGTTGTAGGGGGGAGAGGGTAGCGCTTAGAAGGGGGTGCGGGATGGGGTGGGGGGTGGGGGTAATGGATGATTGGGTCCATGATTTTTGTGATGATGGGTAGGTAGCTACTTGAAGTTAGATCTTTATCGCACAGCTGGGTACAAAGTGTTGTGTATGATCTATATAGAACTAGAGGAGTGAGGACAAGGTGATGAGTGCTAGGCTAAATGATGACCTGAACCAGGCCTGTTATCATGGAAGGGTGGCTGTGTATCTGATAGTAGACAGAGATAGATAAATGTATCAAGAGAGGGTTATGTGGTCCCTGTAACTCTGAATACATGGATGAGAGGTAGGATTGTTAGTGTGCATGCACAGTCTGTCTCTTGGTCTGTCTGTCTGTCTGACTGACTGACTGCATGTCTCCCTGTATGTCTCCCTCTGCCTCTGTGTCTGGTTGTGTCTCTTTCTCTGTCTCTGTCTGTCTCTCCACTTTTCCTCCATTCATTTAAATATATGTGACACACTACCACAAAAGGCACACTGTGTCGCAGGGAGAGTTATTGCCTACCAGCCAGAAAAGGCAGCTGCACCTATTTTTTGTGATTTTCAAGTTTTTGCAGTTTTGGTTTCTTCAAACATCTAAGAATCGTATTCCAAAGTATCAGGACCCAATTTGGTTTATGAAGCTTAAAAAACCCTGAAGTGTTGCTCCCTTTCAAAGGGTCTTCACCCTTTCTTTTTCCTTGAAGGTTTGATTTGAGTACATTTCTCTGTGATGCTGTAAGAATGGGAAACTTATTTGTCACAAAAAATCTGTCTCTGAAAATGAGCAAAGTAGAGCAGCTCCAAGGTTTTTTTGGTGTTTACGGGGTTTAGATGCTGTATACTTGTGCATTTGTACATCAGTTATATTATATTATATGCCCGTTAAACCAGTCAGGCATGCTAGTATTCAGCTGCATTTTGAAATGCAAGCCTACATGTACATAAACCCCCCCCCCAGGTAATTTGCAATTCCTAAACTCAGAACAGCTTACAGATCATATGTTGTTTTGAAAATTCTACCCAAAAAAAACCACCTAAAAATATTTATTTGGTAAGGACGAAAGTTTTGTATTATTTGAAAAATGTATTGTTAGAATTAAAAAGTCTAACTTGAAAGAGAGAAAAAAAAATCATAACAAATCAGAAGCGTTTTTCATGTTTTCACGTTAACAAAAAGAAAAGAATAGTCTATTGAAAAGAAAATCAGCCAGCCAGACAAACTAAACAAAATTTGAATGTAAATTTGAAGTATGAGAAGGGTCAAAGGGTTAATCATAATAGGTTTTTTTCCCTTCCCTTTCATTGTAGGCTACAAATCATTATGTGTTCCCCCCCCCCCCTTCTTTCCCTTTCCTAAGGTGAGATGCCAAGCAACCATGGCCCGGACATGCATAGATCAGGACTTTCTATTAAACGATGATCGGTTACATAGGTATTTCAATAGGACGGGATAGGATAAGATCGTGTCACGACAGAGAGCACAAAATGACGTATGTCCATTGTTTTAACGGTTGAAGTCGTGTACAACTGTACAGGAGTGAAAGTGTTTTAAAACCCCCCCCCAGCCCCCCAGCCCCATCTGTCGCTGGGCACCCGGCCTCTGCACCCTTTGACCCACGCCTTCCCGACATGCTTCGCTTTGTTTTGGTCTCGGCAGAAGGGGAAAGCACTTGGCGAAACCATACTACGAAAGGGGGGGAAAATTCGTCGTCTTCGTGTTTTGTGCATTTTCTCCGTCGGGAACTCTTTCATCGTCGAAAATGGGATGATGTTGAGGTGTAGTACGACGTTTTGGATAATGTTATTCGTTGTTTGTTGCGTGCATCTGTTTGAAGGGAAGTATCGACGCCGAGATTGAATTGGTAGGGGTGGTTTGAGTTACTTCGTGCTAGCGTTCTGCGTGCTCGCACATGCTTACATTGAGAATTAGGGCCTATCGCCTAACGAAAGTTTTCCTTTTGTTTTAAGAGGAGCTACTCGTTCGACAGTTTATGTTGTTACACTGTGGTCATCATTGCATGTGTGTGAGTGGATCGTCTCATGAAAACACATGCATGTGTGGGCGGTTCCGTTTCAGGTTTTGTTTTTCGTGCTGTCATTTTGCTGACTGGGGCAAAGTTAGGGAGTGGCCGTTTCTCAGCTTTGCACCGGTGATTGTGTGTGTGTGTGTGTTGTGTGTGTGTGTGTGTGTGTGTGTGTGTGTGTGTGTGTGTGTGATTGTGTGTGTGTGTTGTGTGTGTGTGTGTGTGTGTGTGTGTGTGTGTGATGTGTGATTGTTGCACCAGTCGTTGAAGTCAGCAATAAGTGATTAGAAATGAATGGCTGTGGAAAACCTAGAAATGAATGTTGCTGTGAACATGGTATGTTTTGGGGTTTTTTATGGAGCTGTACAAAGGAAGAGAACAGTAACTACCACCCCCCACCCCCCTCTCCTCTTTCTAACTGAAAAAATGGGGAACATTTTTTTTTTTTTTAAAGATGTGCAGTTGGTATAGAAATAATAATTTTTTTAAAAAGTTTTAGATCTTCGTTGTAGTGTAACCCCCCCCAAAAAAAAACACAACAACAACAAAACCCAACAAACAAAAATACCCTAACCAAACAACAACAACAAAACAACCCCAAACCAAACTAAAAACCGACAATGTGTGTGTGCGTGTGTGTGGTGCGTGTGCAAAACTAAACATCAGTTTTACTCAGTGCATAACATAGTTCTAAAGATAGATCAATATTTGTTTGATCATTTCGTGATGTGGAAATTAACAACAAAAACTATAATATAAAAAAGGCATAGGAAGCAAACAAACAAAAAAAACCCATATACATCCAACAGGTAAAAGGCCTTTGGAAAGCTTTAAAAAAAAAAGAAGAAAAAAAAAGACTTCAAAGTCTTGACACTATCAGTATTAGACTATTACTCAGCACTGAAGCTGTTGAAGCAATGGCATGTTGAGGAATTGAGGCAGTGAAGAAAAGTTGACACCAAAGACCAGTGAAACTGATTTTATAATTCATTCAGTATTGTAATAAGCATGTGTGTGACCTTATTAGTGATAGACTGTGTAAACTTATGTTCAGCTCAGTGGAATAATTTGCTCTTGTAAAGATATTGTTTGAAACACAAAGAAATGAATTTTTTAAAATAGTTTTCTTGTTGTTATTTTATTAATATTATTATTTTTTAATTCTTGTATTTCAAGGATAATGGAATAAGCATTCATGTGCTTATTGTGGGTTGCGAGCACCAGCAGAAATCTCTGTCAGTGTCACTAGTGTCAGTTTCACTGTCTCTAAGTCTAAGTCTTTAGTGTCATCTCTGTGTTTCTGTCTTGTTTTGTCTTGTGTTGTGTTGTCTTGTCTTAATGTCTGTCTGTCTGTCTGTCTCAGTGTCTGTTTTTTCTCTCTGCTCTCTCTCTCTCTCTCTCTCTCTCTCTCTCTCTCTCTCTCTCTCTCTCTCTCTCTCTCTCTCTCTCTCTCTCTCTCTCTCTCTCCTCTCTCTCTCAGCACAAACTATTTTATATTATGATTTCTCTACAGATCTGTATCTGTTCACCTTTCTCCCCAGTATTTAATCGTTAATGTATACATGTGTTTTTTCCTGATAAGTGGTAATAAATGATTATAATCCCCTTCAATTTTTTTGTGTGTGTGTAGAAACATTGTTGAAAAATGCATTATATTAATTTTTATTATATGTCCATGCTTCATGTTCATGAGTAATGCATGGTTGTGTAGATCAAGTCAGTATAGTTTATATAATTTGTTAATTTCATTTGTGAATGGTAGCATACATGTGACTGAGTGATTTGAATTCAAGCGCTTCGATTTGTTTGCTTGACAAGATTTAGCGCTATGTATAAATTCCTTATTTAAAATTATTATTATTAGATAACATAGCCACTGAAAACTTAACAAAGTGCCAGAAAACTCCAGCCCAGATTTTAGGACATAGTGTCGCACATCAGTTACAGCTACTCTAAAAAGACTCACTGAAAAGTTGGGTACTTTTTATTTTAGTTGATTTGGTTTTGTCCAACTTGGACAGGTCTCAGGAAGTAGTATCACTATCAGATGACCCCCCCTAAAGTATCAAGTCGTACCTCGCGTTGTCTCACACACACCGTTTCACCTGACCCCTGGTGTGTGTGCAGGTCAGCTGTGGCTCTACCACCATGACTGTGAGGTGGCGGAGAGCGGCGGGTGCGCGAGGGTAGGGGTGGCAGGTTGCGGGCCTGCGGGGGCAGGCTTGACGCTGGCGGGGAGCACCCTGGGGCTCCGGAGGATGGCGGAGGCCCTGCAGCAACAGCAGCAAGACGCCGCCGCCATGCAGAACCGCATCCCCAACAACTTCCGCGACCCCACCGAGGCCCCCTTGCGGAAACTGTCGGTGGATCTCATCAAGACCTACAAGCATATCAATGAGGTGAGGGGCTTGTCTCGCTCTGTCTCTGTCTCAGTCTCTGTCTGTCTCTCTGTGTCTCTCTCTGTGTCGCTTGTCTCTGTCTGTCTGTCTGTTGTCTCTCTCTCTCTTCTCTTCTCTCTCTCTCTCTCTCTCTCTCTCTCTCGGCTCTGACTGAGAGAGATGGCGGGTTGTAACTTGTGTACATGTATGTATGTATGTGGTTGTGGTCCGTTCTGTTGTATTGGTCAAGTCTGGGGAAGGTAAGATTTTGTGTATGTTGTGTGTGTGCGCGCGCATAGACCTTATGCTTGCCTTTTTGCTGAAATTTTATTCAAGCTTGCTTGCTTGCTTGGGTGTTGAAAATTTATAAGTAATAAGTAACATACACATATACATATGTATGTATGTTTATTGCCTTTCTGTGGTCAAATTTAGAGTTACGATAGTGTATGTGATCAAGACAAGTGATCATTGTAAGTAACTCCCATGCATTCTAAGTCTTAGCACCAGACTATGCAAGAGCCTTTGAGAAAGAACACATTTTACCACCATTTTGTATAATTTTCTCTCTGTCTTAGGGGAGGATTGTGGTTAGTTGTCCACAGCTCTGTTCATACAAAACATGCATGCTACGTACTAATGTAGATCTATATAAAGTAACTTCATATGCTTTGAACATCTTTAAAGCTTGACACTCAACCAACCAGTTGTCCATAATGATCCTGAAATGATGGATTCGTACTTATTCTGTAGAACTTTTCAGGTACCGATTAACCCTGTGATACACAGTTTGTGTCACGGTCAGTATACATGAAGAGTTAGTGTTAAAATCTACAGGTCCTTTGTCATGAAAATAAACATTCTTGCATCAGGAAAAGGTGAATTATTTTTTTTTTTTATTAATTTTTTTTTTTTTTTTACTCCAGGCAACAGAACGCTGATTTTGGCATTGGAATAATTCCCTGATCATTCTGCGCAGGTGTACTACGCCAAAAGAAGCGGCGGGCACAAGGGACAACGCAGGGAGATGAAAGCTGGAAACAAGAAGAACAAAGTCAATGTTCACGTTTTCAACGATGGCTACGACGATTCTAACCATGACTACATCATCAACCCGGGTGAAAAGTGGCTCGACCGCTACGAAATTGATTCTCTCATTGGAAAGGGGTCCTTCGGGCAGGTAAGGGAACGTTGATCCTTCTGTGCAGAGGTAACTCTGTACAGTTCGCAATCCCCTATTCATCACTGTGATATATATATATAAATAATGTTATATAAGGTGATGTCAGCAGGTGTAGGGGACACTGCACTAGTTGACAGTGTGGATTGATCACTGTTCTGATAAACTTACTTGTCTGTTGCACCATCAACTTTTGAAAAAAAAAGAATGTTATGATGCTTTTCAACTAAATTGTTATTCGGCTAGAACCGGATGTGAAAAAGCACACAAATGCATATTCCATTATCCTCGAAATAAAAGATTTAAAAAGAATAACACACACACATCACACAAACACACACACACACACACACACACACACACACATGAGCTAGAGTTCTATGTGTCCTGATAAAAAACCAACCAACCAAACAACTAAAGAAAGAAACAAACAAACAACCCTGCAAGCCTGTGACTAGTGTGAGAGTGTTGAAGCTCAAAAGCTGCAAATCATGGCATGAGATTGCAGAGTTCTCTCAACACAAGTTCTCCAGAGATCGTTAGGGCACATCTCTATGAATTGCGTGGGGAGCCTCTTTAGCGCAAACGTATGTTCTCCATCCGTCAATTTTACAGAGTGTGTTCAAAATGATAACAAGGATGAGAGATTAATTTTAGAAAGTACAGCGGCAAAGGTGAAAGGTGATGAGGACAGTGAGTGCATGATGCTGAAGAACGAGAGATGAGGATGGTCCTTTTTTTTTTCTTTTTTTCTTCTTCTTTTTTTCTCCCTCCTCCTCGCATCTCAAGCAGAGCGGTTAGGAACATGGTATAGGCATTGAAATGAATCAATATGGAAAATTATTAGGTCATAATGTATTTATATATGTCAGCCATGGCCTCTTCAGTACATGAGGGTCTGGGTTTTATCACTTTTTTTTTGTGCGCATTGTTTCCAGGCTGGAGTTTGACCTTTTGATCCCATTTGTGTACAGAAGTAGTGGTTTTGTTTTGTTTGTTTTTTTGTTGTTGTTTTTTAATGTGTGATGAAAATGAGCAGAAATAACAGCAGCAGAACTTACGTCTTTGGTTGTGACAGTCATAAACATCATCGTAGCAGTAACATTGGTACATGACTACTTTTTATCGTCGTCATCTATCATCATCATCATCATCATAATGATGATGATGATGATGATTATTATTATCATTTTCAATACCATTATTGTTATTATTGCTGCTTCTAGCTCTTATTTGTAGTTGTCCTGCTGTTTATTCTGCTTTTTCACACACACACACACACACACACACACACACACACACACACACACACACACACACACACACACACACACACACACCACACACACACACACACACACAGATCTCCTGGTAAAGACTTAAAGACACAGGAGACAGCTCAGACAAGGATGCAAGTGTGTGTACTTGATGTATATGCCTGTTGTTTTTTTCTGACCAGGTGGTGAAGGCTTACGACCATGGGGACCAGGAGCAAGTGGCCATCAAGATCATCAAGAACAAGAAGCCTTTCCTCAACCAGGCGCAGATAGAAGTCAAGCTCCTGGAGCTGATGAATCGCCACGATGCAGAAAACAAGTATTATATAGGTCAGTTTTTCCTCTCAAGTCTGATTGCGGCTACCTGTAGGTAAAAAAAAGGTAAAGGTGTCCCATAACCTAGGCGGTCGTAGGGGAGCCAGGCATCAGAGACCTCATCTTCTCGAGACTAGATAATAAAAATATTGAAAGAAGTTTAAAAATGAAACATTAAGATTACAATCCTGACTTTTCTAAAGTAAAATTTATCGGAATTCAGAAGGAAAATTGCGATCAGTTTACGTCACTGGCACAAAAATTACCACTCACAATACTTCACAAAGAAGAGCAACCTGATGCGAACATCCAATCCAGCTGTTATTTTTTGTTATAGCTCCTACGCAGATTGAACGTATTAATTCCGACTTCTTCTTCACAACAACAAGAGAATACTGCAGTGAATACACTTGAATGTTGCGCAGAAGAATGCGCTAACATATCACAATGCACTGAAAAGTTGGAAATCAAAATCTGTGTGGTCACTTTTCTCCACTGTAACAGTGGAAAGGACGCCACGCTATCTTGAGCAGACCCTTTCATGGGGTCAGTGTATGAGCTTTTTTGGGTTTTTTTGGTTTTTTTTGGTCAGTGAATGAGCTAAGATTAGATCATCAGGGCTCAAGTACCAGCGTCTGAGAGCAAAGTGGGGGACTGCCATGATGTGTGTGTGTGTGTGTGTGACATTGTGTGAGTAAAGGGTGACTATGCGAGAGTGAGTGAATGGATATATATATATATATATATATATATATATATATATATGTTGTGTGTGTGTGTGTGTTTTAGTGTACATTGTGTGTGTGTGTGACATTGTGTGTGTGTGTGTGTACGTTGTGTGTGTGTGTGTATGTGTGCCTGCCTGCCTGCGTGCGTGCATGCATGAATACATGCATGTGTGTGTGCATGCATGTTTGTGTGTAGTAGTAGTAGTTGTAGTCTTCATTGTTTTATATCTTTCCACTTAAAGTGATGACAGTTGATATGTGTGTGGGTGTTGTGTGTGTATGTGTGTGCACATGTGTGTGTGCACATTGTGTGTACTGTGTGTGTGCTGCCATCTTCGTATCCACGGCAGCTTGTCCCGCGTGATGCTCAGACCTGAACCCCTCGATAACGTTCTGTTGCAGTGAGGTTAAAACGGCACTTCATGTTCCGGAACCATCTATGCCTGGTGTTTGAACTGCTCTCGTACAACCTGTACGACTTGTTACGGAAACACAAACTTTCGGGGGGTGTCCCTCAATTTGACTCGAAAATTTGCTCAGCAGTTGTGCACGGCGTTGTTGTTTTTGGCGACGCCGGAGATGAACATTATTCACTGTGACCTCAAACCTGAAAACATTCTGCTGTGTAACCCTAAGCGCAGTGCAATCAAAATTGTGGATTTTGGGAGTTCCTGTCAGCTGGGCCAAAGGGTAAGTGGTGACTGAGTGTTAGAGAGAGAGGGAGGGGAGGTGTGTGTGTGTGTGGGGGGGGGGGGGGGGAGTGTGTATGTGTATTTATGTGTGTATTCATGTTCGTGTAAGAGTTTGTGTGCGTCTGTGCATTGCAAATATGAGAGAGGTAATTAGTGGTTGTGTGGTGGTTCCATACCTGTGTGTGTGTGTGTGTGCACGCGCGTGTGTGTACATGTGTGTGTGCACGCCGGTGTCGTGTGTATACATGTGTGTGTGTGTGCGCGCGTGTGTGTATGCATTGTGTGTGTATACATTGTGTATGTACGTGTGTGTGTGTATACAGTGTGTGTGTATACATTGTGTATGTGTGTGTGTGCGCGCGTGTGTGTATACATTGTGTGTGTGTTGTGTGTGTGTGTGGAGAGAGATGAGAGAGAGAGAGAGAGAGAGAGAGGTGTATTTGTAGGTATGCTTAGAGTGGTAGTGTGTGAGTGCGCGCACTAGGAATAACAATGTTTGTTACTGTGTGTGTGTAATGAGAGAGTGTGTGTATGTGTGTGCCTGCGTCAATCCTTGTGCGTGAGTGTGTGTGTGCATATACTTGCATATGTGTTCACTTGCATCTTCTGTGAGTGTGAGGCTAGATATATATATGTTAAGTAAATGTTTCAATGTGTGAAGAGGAAAAGAAAGAGTAATATGAACTAGAGTGTCTTGTGCCATTCTAATGGTGTCTAGATGTACACATGCATGTATTGTGTATGATTGAAGGAAAGTGGAAAACAAGAGATTCATATTTTCAGAGAAAAAAAATACACTGTAGTAACATCCACACACCCCCCAAAAAAAACAACAAACAACAAACAATCAGAGATAGAAAATCTTGACAACTTTATGACTTTGACAACAAAGCCCTCACACAGAAATCAAATGCTTTCTGAGCTAAAAAACATTTGTGTGTGTGGTGTGCAGATATACCAGTACATCCAGAGTCGGTTTTACCGGTCGCCGGAGGTGTTATTAGGCATTCCTTATGACCTGGCCATCGACATGTGGAGCTTGGGCTGTATCCTGGTGGAGATGCACACGGGGGAGCCCCTGTTTGCCGGATCCAATGAGGTGGGTGTGTTTTGTCTCTGTGTGTGTGTGTGTGTGTGTGTGTGTGTGGGAGAGAGAGAGGGGTTGAATGAATGAATGAATGAATGAAGCTTTATTTTTCAAGGGTTTTTGAGTAAGTATTACATACTTTTTTCATCTGGCTCTTGCCCTGATTGGGAATGAGGGAGAGATTGATGAGAGAAGAGATTATATAATAATATAGAATTTATATGACTATATTTGTAAAAAAAAAAAACCAGTGTGTTTTGGGTATGCATGTGTTGTGTTTGGGAACACTTTTTTTTTTTTTTTTTTTTTAAAAGAATAATCAGTTTCTTAGAGGTCTCACTGTGTGTGTACACATGTATGTGGATGTGAACTCGAGTATGTGCAGGTATGTGTTTGTATGGATTTGAATATATGGTCATAGAAGAGTGTTTGGCTAAAATATAGAAGGTATACCTTAAAAGATTATATATATGTAAACATGACTTAATGTGTGAAAGGTTAAATCACAGTGTGTGGCGATGCATGTTTTCTTACAGTTGAGAAGCATTTTTCTTTGTAAAACTGCACAAATGAGTTATATATCCTTTGTGGTGAGACGCACAATGTTGTCAGTGCAGCTTTAGATGAATCTGACAAATAGTTGATGATGCATACATATGTGTTTACTGACTTGTAGTGGATAGGAAGTGGGAGTGTGTGGGTGTTGTGGGTGGGATGGGGTGGATTATTTCATGGTGAGCAGTGGGTGGTTTAGAACTACAGCCTGGAAAAGGTGATGAGCAGAGGTCGCAAGTCAAGGGAGACAACTTTCTCTGGCCAATAGTAGTAGGCACCCATCAGTCTCGGAAGACTATGGAGTTGCGCTCTAGTCTTTAGAGCGCAAAGCCTGGGTAAGTTATGGAAGGCAAGCTGTTACCCATGCAGCAGACCCCCCCTCTCCACGCCACTGGAATGATCCATTGGAAAGGCAATGACCAATACAAATGGTTCCAGTACCGTCGCAGGAGCCACCAGAACGTTGCCATAATAAAGCCTACAGCCCCGAGCCGCCCTGGGACTCCAACCCCCCGATTTTTCCTCAGGGATGGTGTCTAAACACGACACCTGTGTGCATGCTGGTTTTTGTTTTTTTATAATTTTGTCATCCGTTCCTACCAGCACACGATGGCCTGCTCTTCCGAAAGGCGGAACGGGATTTTAACGTGTGGGCAAGATGTTCTGTGTTGTTTGCACACGGGGCCTCGGTTTATAGTCTCATCCGAATGACTTTGACATTCAGTTCGATTTTTCGTCAAACTAGGAAGAAAGGGCGAGGCTGGGTACGAACCCAGAAACTCATGGTTTACATATTGGCAGGCGAACGTCTTAACCATCCTGCCACCGTCCTTCCTCTGGCCAATGCATGGTCAGCAAAGAAAAAGAAAAGCAGTGGAAAGAATTGCTAAAGAACTCTTTTGATGTAGCGAGTAGGGCATAAGGGAAATGGTTTTTCGGCTGAAGTAAGTTTAGGACTGAGGAAATATGGAATGAAGATGATCATCGATTCCTTGACCTAGATGATTTTGGCTGTGAAACAGGAGGAGGCTTTGGTGGGCAATGTTCTCCAGGCTGGTCTGTCTGTCTGTCCTCAGCCTCTCACAGCAACACAGCCATATCAAGGCTGGTCCAGTCTTTGATATGTCTTCGGTCCAGTTCTGCATCTGTGTTTCCCTGAAGAAACAAACAGACCTGAAAGATTGCGATTGATAAGAGTGATAGAAAAAGCAGGAGAAAACATCTCAAAAATATATATGTATATATCAGTGTATGTAAACCAGGCACTTAACACTTGATAGGAAGTTTGTTGGGGGTGTTTTTTTTTACAAATTTCTGTTGTGATTTTCAGTTTGATCAGATGATGAAGATCGTGGAGGTGTTGGGCCTGCCTCCCCGACATATACTGGAACAGGCGCCCAAGACACGCAAGTTCTTTGACCTCATGGCTGACGGCTCCTTCTCTCCTAAGAAGCCTCGGGACAATAAGAAAGTGAGTTGTGTGTGTGTGTGTGTGTGTCTTGAGTGTGTGTGTGTTTTGGGGAGGGGGGTGTTGTGGATGTGAAGGTGAGTTTGTGTGTGACCGAGTAAGAGAGAGATCGAGTGTGAGATAAGATTTTTTTTTTAAAGATGAATTCTTTTATTTTAAGGGTAGTGGACAAGAGAGAGAGAGTTTGTGTGTGTGTGTGTGTTGTTTTTTTCTTAAATCCAACGTAACTTGAAAAGGCCAGAAACTATGTCGAATTTTACATAAGTGTGTGATGACTGAGAACGTGTGTGTGTGTGTGCTCGTGTGGGTAACTAATGTGAGTTGCTTTGTGTGTGTGTGTGTGTGTGTGTGTGTGTGTGTGTGTTTAGGCCCATCCATAACCAAGGTTTTATAGATACATCTGCGTTACTCTACTCAGCTTTTGTAATTTTTATTAATCATTTCAACACCACCACCACTTAAACCACTAAAACTCCTAGAAGACTCAACACAAGCATCGCTTCTGTCTGCTGACTCTCTCTCTCTCCATACACACCCTCACTCTTCCCACAACACCGCCCAGTGACAGAACCCACCCACACTAACTTTTTATTTTAAAAAAAATTTTATTCTTTTATATCGAGGATAATGGAATAAGCACTCTTGTGCTTTTTTACATCCAGTCCCCGTGTGTATGCAGTTTTTGTAAATCGTGTCATCTGTTCCCACCGGCACACGATGGCCTATTCTTACGAAAACCCTGCATGCTGCCTCTTCCAGTACAAGTCCCCGGGCTCGCGGAAGCTGCAGAGGTGATCGGGGCGGAGACTGGGGGGCCCGGGGGTCGGCGCAGTGGGGAGCCGGGTCACACGGTGGCGGACTACCTCAAGTTCAAGGACCTGATTCTGCGGATGCTGGACTACGACCCCAAGACGCGCATCTCCCCCTACTACGCCCTGCAGCACAACTTCTTCAAGAAGACGACGGACGAGAGCACCAACACCTCCAACAGCACCTCCACCTCCCCCGCCATGGAGCAGCACACCGCCTCCAGTCCCTCAGGTGGGGTACCCCGCTGTTGTGTGGTGCTGAGCTTCTGTCTGTCTTTAGTGTGTGTGTTGTAGGTGTGTTGTAAGTGTGTGTGTGTAAGTGTGTGTGTAGAGCACTTTTGGTGTGTGTGTGGGTGTGGTGTTGGTTTTTTTACTTTTCGAAGCACTATGAATTTCTTTTTGATTGGTTTCTTTTTTGTGTGTGTGTGGGGGGGAGGGGGGGTGTGTAAGTGTGTGTGTGTAGAGCACTTTGATGTGTGGGTGTGGTGTTGGCTTTACTTTTGGAAGCACTGTGAATTTCCTTTTGATTTTTGTGTGTGTGTGTGTGGGTGTGTGTGTGTGTGTGTGTGTCATCAATCATCATCAATCAATTTTTCAGAGTACATTGTACACGATGCTTTTCATCAAGCATTGTGTGTGTGTGTGTGTGTGTGTGTGTGTGTGTGTGTGTGTGTGTGTTGTGACTTTACTTACACAGTGTTAAGTTTAGTTTGATCCTACCAGTTTGTTATTTCATTAAAAAAAAAAAAAAGTAAAACTCTTTTCTTATGGTCTTTTTTTTTTTTTTTTTTAAATGAAATTGTATTTTTTGTGAATTTTATTTTAGTTTTTAGGTGTTTGATGTTCTTAGTGAGTAAAGATCTGTGTAATCCAAGAAATTTGTTAGAAATGTGCTTAAAAGGTAGTTAATCTGTTTAGGGGGGAAAATGGCTGAAGTGGACGAAAAACAACTGTAGAGTGCTGAAGTTTGTGGAAAATTGGTGTTGAGATAGGCTTGTTTGAAAAGAAAAAGAAGTTCTATTACTATAAATCCCTTGATTTTATAGAATGATATCGTATTACGTGTTTTTCCTCTCCCTCATCCTACCCCTACACCTCTGCCCCCACACCCACATCATTTGTTTTCCTTTTTGTCTTTTTCAAGTGAAGAAAATGGTTTGCTTCACATCATAATAGTGTGTCGATATATTTTGTGAGGAGGGCTGCTGTTCAATGAGTGTGATATGCTGTATGTGTGCATTTCATGTATTTCGGACAAAAATCGCCATGCGCTCAGTGGCCTTTTAAAACATTTGTGTCTGTGAAGCTATATATTTTCTCTGTGTGTGTGTGTGTGTGTAATGGATGTATGTGACAAGTACTTTGTGTGCAGTGTTTGAGATTTGTGTGTGCTAACAATTTTTTGTGTGTTTTCAGAAGTGTATTGTAAATGTGTGCGTGTGTACTATTCTGTCTGTGTGTTGTGTGTGTGTGCTATTTTTGTAAGTCTTTGCCTGTGTGACTAATGTACCCTGTATTTTTACCTGTTAGACAGTGCACATTTTGCACTCCTGCAATCATCTACAGATGGTTACGTGTGGAAGCTGTGTCAACAAAATTTAAAAAATCATTTATACCCCAGCTTTTGAAAGAGAGGGAAAAAGGATGAGAATAAAAATGAATATATCCTCATTTGCAGCCTCTTTGTGTCTTGTTTATTTTTTTAATTATTTGTTGACTTCTAATAACAGTTTATTAATTCATTCCTTTATTTAAATTTAAAAAAATGTTGATTGTTCAGTGAGTGTGTGTGTTTTTGTGTATCATACCCTTGGTGATGATGTAGGCACTATCAGAAATATGACAGTCTTCACAGCTGCACATGACAGAAGTATGATGCCATGTGTATAATCAGTGTTGAGGAAGAATTCATTTTCTCTTTGGATTTTGTCTGCCATTCGTGCTCAGACAGTTTTCCTCTTTGTGCAGTGTGTTTGTGTGTGTGTGTGTGTTGTGTGTGTGTTGTTGTTGTGTGTGTGTGTGTGTACATGTGTGTGTTTTACGGTCAACAGTTTAGAAGAGTGTGTGTGTGTACATGTGTGTGTTTACGGTCAACAGTTTAGAAGTGTGTGTGTGTACATGTGTGTTTTACGGTCAACGGTTTAGAAGTGTGTGTGGTGTGTGTGGTGTGTGTGTGTGTGTGTGTGGGTGTGTGTGTGTGTGTGTGTGTGTGTGTGTGTGTGTGTGTGTGTTGTGAGAGGAGAGAGAGGGGGGGGGGGGAAGAGAGAGAGAATTTATTGACTGTTATTTGTTGATTTGTTTTCTAATTTCCCTAAAGCCATTTCATTGTATTTTCAGTCTGTTCAATGTAGCTAAACTACTACTTCCCTTGCATTTGATGATTTATTATCCCACAATAATATTCTCTATTTTTGTCATCTGTTCTTTTTTTTTCTGTTGGAAGAATATTAGTAACCCTGTAGCCCTTCACATTTTGTTGTTGTTGTAATTAATGTTTAATCTATGATGATGATTAACTCTCTGTTGATTTGGATATATTATGTGTGCTGAAGTTGCCAAGTTAATGCTGTTCTTCTGTTGATCTTCACTAACTGGAATCCTGTTTTCTAACCTGTAGTTGTTTCTTTGATCATTTTTGTTGCTGTTTTGTGCGAGTTGGCTGCTTGTCATGTATTCTGCTATTATTGGTTTCACTGCAGTGTCTGTGCTTCACTGGAAGTCATCGACAAGTGTTATGTCATCATCAGTTCAGCTTTTGTGTTATAATCCTCTAAAAAGTTGCTAACTGTGTTCTGTACTCGATTACTTATGATTATCTACTGAATTCACTTTGTCTGTCCTCGAAAAGTTCAACCACAATCCTTTTATTTCCTTACTCCTCGTAGTATCATCTGAAGGTCACAGTCAGAACGTTTTCAGTAATCATCAGTAAGGTATTTTGTGATGCTCCAGTAGTCAGAAACCATGTGTGTAATCTGCAGTCATGAGTTAACTACTGTGTTTGGCATTGAGCGTATTCCATAATCCACCCATAATCAGTGTTAATTCAAAACTGCAGGGTTGCACTGATCATAAACGCAAAGTGTATTTCATAATCATTAATCAGTGTCAAGTCTAGGCTGTGGGATTGCAAAATTATTGCCGCACACTTTGCCATCTAGCCTCATAAAATGTAGAATATTGCTTTCAGTCTCGAGCAGAAAAAGTGAACAAAAAAAAAATGGCCACAATATTGAGCAATGCAAGTATCTGTGCATGTTTGCAATGAGCTGAGCATTTCAGCCATGCCTGGTGGTCACCTCTTTGCTTCACCACCTTCACACTTTACGTCAAATCAAGATGGGAACCAATGCAAAAGATACAAAAATTTGGAGGTGTGAATTTAAAAACTACAAGCAAAAGACAGCAATGAGAATACAATCATACATCCAGTTTAAAATCTGGTTACAGCAGATTTTCTCTTAAATCATCTTGTTTTAAAAAAAAGAAAAAGAAAAAAAAGGGCTTCAGTTTTGTGCTCTTGCTTTATTCAGCGTCAAGCATTAGAACAATGGGTCGCGTTCACAAAATCTCACCATTGGTAAACCTCAGTTACAGCCGAGGAACATGAGAAAAACGAAGAAAAAAGGACGTGCACTGGCTTTGGTAGGTTTATGATTAATTTTGACAAATCTATGAAGATGAGATGGCAGATTGGAATCAAGGTCAAGAACTTGCAGTAAAGACTAGAATTCATCCCGTACCATTTAGAAAAAAAAAAGGTCTCAATGATTATTATTCTAGTGTTGATTTTGAGACTTTGAGAAAGGGGTAAAGGAACTGAACATCCACAGATCACTAACCTAAGTGTATTCTGTCATCCTCAGACTTTAATTAAGAAAGGGGTAAAGGAACTGAACATCCACAGATCACTAACCTAAGTGTATTCTGTCATCCTCAGACTTAAAGAAAGGGGTAAAGGAACTGAACATCCACAGATCTCTAACCTAAGTGTATTCTGTCATCGTCAGACTTGAAGAAAGGGGTAAATAAACTGAACATCCACAGATCACTAACCTAGTGTATTCTGTCATCTCAGACTTTAATTAAGAAAGGGGTAAATGAACTGAACATCCACAGATCACTAACCTAAGTGTATTCTGTCATCCTCAGACTTTAATTAAGAAAGGGGTAAAGGAACTGAACATCCACAGATCACTAACCTAAGTGTATTCTGTCATCCTCAGACTTTAATTAAGAAAGGGGTAAAGGAACTGAACATCCACAGATCACTAACCTAAGTGTATTCTGTCATCCTCAGACTTTAATTAAGAAAGGGGTAAAGGAACTGAACATCCACAGATCACTAACCTAAGTGTATTCTGTCATCCTCAGACTTAAAGAAAGGGGTAAATAAACTGAACATCCACAGATCTCTAACCTAAGTGTATTCTGTCATCGTCAGGAACCAAAGAAGAGGTCCTGTAATCCTGCCGAAGTTCCTAACCAAGTGTATTCCAGAATCATCAAAGTATTTGTTTATAAAGCATGTTTTAACTGTCACCAACCACCCATGTTCTGTTATCACCCATTAATTAACAAGTTGTCCGTCATTTTTCTTCAGTCACTTACCGATCATTTTTGTAGTTCTAACCATCGTTGCCTTTGTCTGTTATCCTAGGAAATAACAACGAAATAACCCCAGAAAGAACTGGAATTGTATTGTGTAATTTGCCATGGTCATAATCATCACTATTATCTCTGGTTGTTTCTCTTTTAATCACTTTAACCACTGACTACTGTTAACCTGCAAAAATCCCAGCTGCCTACTCGGTAATCCCACTAACAAATGTCCCTTGTCTTTGATAATGGTGTAACCCATCTTGGCCTCTGTAATCTTTCAGACTTTGTCTCAAGGTATGTGTCCTCGGTATACTTCCATATCATTCATGATGTGATGGTGATCACAGATCACTTGTTTGTCAGTGTTTCAAACATAGCATCCATTGTGTAGTTTGTCAGAAGTTACTGATCAGTCATTGTGTGATCTGTTAGAAGTCACCCATCATTCATTGTGTGATCTGTCAGAAGTCACTAATCATTCATTGTGCGATCTGTCAGAAGTCACTAATCATTCATTGTGTGATCTGTCAGAAGTCACTAATTTCACTGTGTGATCTGTCAGAAGTCACTGATCATTCATTGTGTAAATCTGTCAGAAGTCACTAGTCATTCATTGTGTGATCTGTCAGAAGTCACTAATTTCACTGTGCGATCTGTCAGAAGTCACTGATCATTCATTGTGTGATCTGTCAGAAGTCACTAATCATCATGTGATCTGTCAGAAGTCACTAGTCATTCATTGTGTGATCTGTCAGAAGTCACTAATCATCATTGTGTGATCTGTCAGAAGTCACTAATCATTCATTGTGTGATCTGTCAGAAGTCACTAATCATTGTGTGATCTGTCAGAAGTCACTGATCATTCATTGTGTGATCTGTCAGAAGTCACTAATCATTCATTGTGTGATCTGTCAGAAGTCACTAATCATTCATTGTGTGATCTGTCAGAAGTCACTAATCATTCATTGTGTGATCTGTCAGAAGTCACTGAATCATTCATTGTGTGATCTGTCAGAAGTCACTAATCATCATGTGATCTGTCAGAAGTCACTAGTCATTCATTGTGTGATCTGTCAGAAGTCACTAATTTCACTGTGTGATCTGTCAGAAGTCACTAATCATTCATTGTGTGATCTGTCAGAAGTCACTAATTTCACTGTGTGATCTGTCAGAAGTCACTAATTTCACTGTGCGATCTGTCAGAAGTCACTGATCATTCATTGTGTGATCTGTCAGAAGTCACTGATCATTCATTGTGTGATCTGTCAGAAGTCACTGATCATTCATTGTGTGATCTGTCAGAAGTCACTGATCATTCATTGTGTGATCTGTCAGAAGTCACTAATCATTCATTGTGTGATCTGCCAGAAGTCACTAGTCATTCATTGTGTGATCTGTCAGAAGTCACTAATCATTCATTGTGTGATCTGTCAGAAGTCACTAATCATTCATTGTGTGATCTGTCAGAAGTCACTAATCATCATTGTGTGATCTGTCAGAAGTCACTGATCATTCATTGTGTGATCTGTCAGAAGTCACTAATCATTCATTGTGTGATCTGTCAGAAGTCACTGATCATTCATTGTGTGATCTGTCAGAAGTCACTGATCATTCATTGTGTGATCTGTCAGAAGTCACTAATCATTCATTGTGTGATCTGTCAGAAGTCACTATCATTCATTGTGGTATCTGTCAGAAGTCACTAGTCATTGTGTGATCTGTCAGAAGTCACTAATCATTGTGTGATCTGTCAGAAGTCACTAATTTCACTGTGTGATCTGTCAGAAGTCACTGATCATTCATTGTGTGATCTGTCAGAAGTCACTAATCATTCATTGTGGTATCTGTCAGAAGTCACTAATCATTCATTGTGTATCTGTCAGAAGTCACCGATCATTCATTGTTGATCTGTCAGAAGTCACTGATCATTCATTGTGTGATCTGTCAGAAGTCACTAATCATTCATTGTGGTATCTGTCAGAAGTCACCGATCGTTCATTGTGTGATCTGTCAGACGCTAACCACTCATCGCGTGACTATTGAAACCCCCCCTCCTCACTCACCCTGTGTGTGTGATACAATGGAAAAAGACCCATCTCAAAAATATCTGACACTCTCAAAATGACCGACATGCATGCCTTCCTCAGTTGTTCTGTTCTTTCCTTGTCCTGTTGATATCCCCACCCCCACCCCCCCACCCACAACCACCAACCAACCTATCCCCCCCCCCCCACTCTTTCTTCTCTGATGGATCATCCCCTGCCCCCTCCCCTCCTGCAGTCCTGTGTCTCTTGTTTCTCTCCCCCCCCCCCCCCCTGCCCCAAAGAGTTGTGCCCCCCTTGTTTTCTCTGACAGTGGTGCCCCTTGCTTCCTGTTGTAGACATTGTGTCGGGCCCAGCCTGCTACCTGAACGGTATGGTCAGCCGGGGACACCTCCGGCCTCAGTAGCTAGGGCTGCCCTGCTCGTCTTTCTTCTTCTGCCGTCCACCGATAGATAGTATGTAGCCTTCCCTTTTTTTGGCTCTCTACCTACCTACCTTACCTACCTACCTGCCTTCCTACCTACCTTGGGGTTATTTTTTTTTTTTTGCTTGGTTGTTTTTGGGTTTGGTTGTTTTTTTGTTTTTTTTTACACCCGAAAGTTTTTTTTGTTTTTTTTTACCCAAAGTTTTTTTGTTTTGTTTTTTAACCCAAGGCTTTTTTTTTTATGGTGAATGCTAATCCTTTGTATTTCCTCCTCCCCCCCCCCCACCCTTTTTTTTTTTTTGCGTAAGTATGTGGATTTTTTTATCCTCTTTTTTCCCTGTTATCTCTCAACAACCCCCCCTCTTTTTTTGTGAGGATGTTTTTTGGGGGGAGGGTTCACCCCCCCCCCCCCAACTTTCACCATCTTCCTACCCTGTTTACCTTGTTGGTTTTCTGTCTTTTATGATTTTTTTTTTCAGTCTGTAATTCCAGATTTGGGACTGTATGTTTTACTTGTTCAGTGTTATGAAATACCAGGGTTTTTTAATGAAAGGAAATGGATTTTCTGACCTACAGAAATAAAACAGGATGTTCTTATTTTCAAATAGTAGAAATTAAAAAGAAAGAAGGAAAGAAAAGGCAAATGAGATTTAGCAACAAAAAAGAAAGAAAAAGAAGTAAAGATTTAAATTTTAAAAACCAACTAGTTGTTGAAACCATTTGAAAGAGATTAAATTGTGGATCAAAATGGATTGTAAAAGTGCAACTTAAAAAAAACCCTCCAATAACAAACTATGAATTTTTAAAAGAACCACCCCCCCCCCCCCCCCCCGTAAGATTTTTTAGCTTTTGCATTGTTGCTTCTCACATAAACTGGAAGGTTGTGGCATCTAGTGGGTTACTGATACAGGGTGATAACAGATTATTTTGCCACCGTTAAGATGTGTAAAACATAGCATTTGCAATCAGATAAATTGTGCTGAAGTGACACTACTCCTGCCAGGATGATTCAGACTGATGAGGTGCATGCGATTCTCTTTTGGGCAGGTGTGTCAGCTCTGTTCTTCTCAGTGAAATTAGCATGTAGTTATTAAAGCTAGAAGGCATGGAACACCTTTTTTCTTTTTCTTCGTCTTTTTCTTCTTGTAGCACTAAGATTTTCGGATGGTTGGTAAGTGCTTTTGTAGGTCAATGTATCAATGCCAGTGGTCAGGTGTGCATGGTAAAATGTTCAGGGCATTAACTGGGTAGATATTTGGTGCTGAAACCCACTAAAATGTGATGTGAATTAAAAGATCTTTCATGTGCGTGTTTAGTCATCTTCATACAAAGGAGATGAAGATGCTAGCAAGTCTGTGTGTAATTTATATGGGGATGGTGAAATTTCTCACCCCGTGTGATAAAATGCCCTGCCTTTATTTGTTTTCTAAAAAAAAAAATTTCCCCACCAGGTAATGCTAGTACCCGAATGAATAACCTCGGGGATTTTTCGGATGAAAAACAACCGCCTTATATTCATTTTTACCATCTGGCCCATTTAAAGAGGTGGCCTGGTCAAATATTAGGAAACATCACCACCAGAAAAGAAAGGGTGCCATACATAGATTCTGTGCACAGGAAGAGTGGTGGGTGGTTGGGGTGAGTTAGTGGTGGTTTATTTTGTAGACTTGGTGTCTATTTTTAGAAAATGCAAAACAAACAAACAAAAAATGCACCCATACATCAACCACGAAAAAGACCAACTTGTCCCCCCTCCCCCAAAGAAAAGGTATAAATCCAACCAACCAACAACAATAGAACCATCAGAAGAATATTATTCACTATATCAGTAACTTAACTATATCGGAAACATTTTGTGCCCCGTGAGTGCAGCTGCACTGCAGTCTCTGCAGGCAGCCCTACCACAGCCTAGTGCAGTGTGGGCAAAGTTATCAGAGCACAATCATCATATCCTTTGGTTGTTGTTGTTGTTGGAAAGCCCCAAACCAGTAGGCAAACATCCCACAAACGTAGTGACTAAAGCCAACAAGCCAAAGCAACCAAGTGAGACTAAACCGATTGAGAAAGTGTCTGCTGTGGTATGAAACAAAGTCTGCACTGTGTGTGGTGCAGAGAAATCAGCCCCTGAAGGTCCTAAGTGTTAATTAAGTCAGGAGATCAGACATGCTGTGTGGTAAACTGCCAACACACGGTTGTGTAATTATGCGATTTTGCTGCCAGTGTATAGGCGTCATGTCAGTATGTACGTTCTGCCTGCTTTTCCGTCTGTCTGCCCGCTTCTCTTTCCTTGCCTGCGTTTGTGGTCGGCTCAGGGCTGCATGTTTTTTTGTTCTGGATTTTTTTTTTTTTTTTTTTCAAATTTTCTTTTGCTCATTTCTTTAGGTTTTGGATTGTAGTTTAGTTTTTCTTGGTGGTAGGTTTTTGTTGTTTTTTTTATTTATTTTTTTTAGTTCTATTTTTGTGGACAGTATTTTCTGTTCCAGAATTGTGTATTTTGATTCTGTAGACAAGTAAGCAAACACAGCAAAAACTTTCCAACTATTTATTCAGTGCATTGGTATGAAATGCCAATTTTTGTTTTGTTGCTTTCCTAGGTGCTTTTTTTTTTTCTTCTAGGGGATAACTCCTGATATTAGCAGTGATCCATTCCAAGATTGCTGGCTGACAAAAAGGGAATAGAAAAAAGATTTTTGGGGGGGGGGGGGGGGGGGGGGGGATGAAAAGACATAACGTGTGTTACAGTTGTTGTAACAAACTGTATCAAAACAATCTTGTAAAAGCAAAATCACCCTTGCAAGGTTTGCAAAAAATGTGTGTGATAGAAATCCTGACAATCTACTGAACAATCTGGTAAAACATCCTGTGTTGATAATTGTAGTATACCACTTGGAAGTCATGGCAGTTTCTCTGCATAAAATTTCCCAAGACTACTGTCCCTGGGGGAAAGGCATTACCACCAGAGCAGGGCCACCCATTTAAAAAAGGTTTTCCTCTCTGCAGAGAGGCATTGTAAAAAACACAATGTTGCCAGGTTATAACTCCTCTGTTGCTGTGGGTTCGTTTATGGGCACTGCGTGCGTGTTGCAGACGATTGATACCTTGGTTTATCATCTCATCTGGAAGACTAGCACCCTGACCACCACTCATGGTTTAGTGGACGGGGGAAAAGTCCCGCAAACTGAAAAAAACCAACTTTGTTAAAACAATCTTGTGATGTAAACAATCTTTACCACCCTTATAGTTGGCAACAATTCTGTATCTAAACAATAGATCTGGATTGTCAGCCAGAAAGGCTAAAAATAATTTGTAAGCAAACTCCCCCCCCCCCCCCCCCCCAATTCCAGTTTATCGAGTATTTTTAGCACTTTATCATCTCTTTTTCAGTGTGTTTTATCCTGGGTTTATATGTTATACTTTTCTTTTTTTGTTTTTAGGTCTTTTCTTCCTTCTCAAATGAAAACAAGCAATATTTTGGAGATAGATTTTACTTTTTAATGGAAAATGATACTGTAAGAATGAAAGAGTAAAAGTGAAATTGTTAGGATGTTGTGCCTTTTATTTTAAGTTTAGGGCATCTTTGCGACATAAAAAGAGGAACTGCTTGTGATTCTAATGAACAAAAATAATTAATGTAAACATTGAGAATGTATACTTCTCTCATAGAAATAAAGCAGAACTTAAAGCGAAAATGAATGTGCAACTGGTTGAAAAGAATGATCCTTTTTTTTTTTTTTTAATTTGTTTTGGACTTGAAAAAGTTGATGGTATTGTTACAACAGTATTAGTTTTTAAGGATTGTCAATATAATGAGAGAGAGAGAGAGACTTATGATAGAAAAAAATTATTGCTGTTAACGCATTATCAATCTTTGTTGTGTTCATAGGATGTACAATGATACATGTATGTTAGTTTGTAGTTGAGAGCCTGAGGTCCAGAACTGAAAGCAGTCTTTGAAAGTGGCAGAGAATAGACAGATGAGTGAAGCTTATAGATCTATGCATAGTTAGTAAGCTTTTCTGGTCTTTAGGAATTTTAATCACATTAAAGGAAATTTTGTCAGACATTAAAATCATTTCTGTTTTTGTTTTTTTATTTGGTGTGGTTTAGTTTCAATCTTTAAAAAAAAAAAAAAAAAATTCAAAGCTTAGTTCAACCCAGTTGATTGTTTCTTTTATCAGTTGTGTTTGCTTTTGAATTTAAATGTCTTATTTTTATACGATACTTTTTCATGTGTTTGTTGCGTTACATTTGCTTTTTAATTTATGTTTGCGTTGTTGTAGTTTTTGTTGTTTTTTTGGTAATGCTTTTTACTTTAGTATTCATATTTGTGCTTTGCAACGCATGTATAAATTTACGTATGTTTGCACCGTCTTCATGCTTTGCGCTGTTCAGTCTCTTGGCTGAGGCACGGTGTCAGGAACAGCAGTGTTGATTAATATGGTCCTGGTGTGTGTGTGTGGTGTGTGCGCGTGCGTGCGTGTATGTACGTGTACGTGTCATTGCAGTGGGAAGCACCTCTAGCGGGCGAGCCCGGTCAGATCCGACCCACCACCACCCCCACCACCACCACCACCACGGAGCGCACAACGCTCACCCCCACACCACTTCCCACCCCCTACAGGCAGCGGCAGTGGCTGTAGCGGGCTCCATGGATTGCGAGAGCCCCTCGCCCAGGCCGCACGCACGGCCCCCCTGCCAGCAGGCCCCCAGCACCCGGGCAGCAGCCGCTGGCAGGGGGGGGTGGGGTGGGGGGACGGGGGGGGAGGGGGCCTGCAGCCGTTGCCCCCCCAGCGCGGCCAGCACCACCTGCACCAGGGGGGGCACCTGTCGGGGCCTCTGGCCGCCGTGCAGTCCTCCACCACCTCCCTCTCCTCCTCCACCTCCTCCTCCTCCTCCTCGGCCCTCCCGGGGCCCCAAAACTTGGCCATGCCCGGCCACACCTACCCCCCTCCGGCCGACGCCAGCCACCCCCACCCTCAGCGCCCCGCGCCCAGAGGTGGGGGAGGGGGGGCCTTGGCGTCATCGTCGTCCTCCTCTGCTGGCGTGCCTGCGGCTCTGAGCGGTCTACCCCACCACCACTCCCATCCACCACCATCACAGCCACTCTGGAGGGGGCAGTGGGGGAGCTCTTTGCAGGGGATTGAACCCCAGCTGAGCTCCTTGAGCATGCAGCTGGGGCAGGGGTCGGGGCAGTACAGCCCCTTTTCCCAGCAGGGGTGGCCCCTGGCGCCCACCTACCCGTTCAGCCACCGGGGCCCCCGCAGACAGGTGGGGGGGTGGGGGCCCAGGAAGGGGCCGGCCCTTCTTCGGCCTCGGCCACGCACGGCCGGACTGCTGGCGCCGACAGTCGCGGAGAGGAGTCGCCCATGATGGGGGTGTGCATGCAGCAGAGCCCTGTCGCCAGTCACTGAACTGGGGGGGAGGGAGGGAGGAGGGTCTTGCCACATTTTTTTTTTTTTCTTCTTCCAAGGGAAAGGCGCATTGTGGTTTTGGGTTTTCTTGTGGAGCACTCCAGCTGCCGCAGTGATAAGGTTAAAAAAAAAAAAAGGAAAACATTGCTTGCTCCAGCCTCTGCCTTCCTTAGGGGCGGCCTCTGTGTACCTTACTGTCTGGTCCGCCTGCTCTGCACTGTGATGGGACGCCAGAACCAGCCCCCCCAGCCTATCCAGTCTGGACTGCGTTGCTGCAAAACGCCCCCCCCCCCCTCTCCTCCCCCTCCCCTTTCTCTGTGTTTTCTCTGTGCATATGAAGAAACAAAGCGCCAAAAAACTCTTTGGAGATTTTGTCTCCAGATTTGATGACACGAATCAGAACTGGTTTCGATCACTTTTGTTGTTTTGGTTCCCGAACCCCTATTTTTGCTCTCTTGGCTACCGAACACTTCAGGTAAATTTTGAGCTTCATTATTTGCGGTGTGGTGTCGGGTCACTTGTGTCGAGACAGTTCATTGTTACGAGGAAATGCTGGAGGATTATGTTTTGTTTTGTTTTGTTGGGGGGGGGGGGGGGGGGGGCTATTTTCTCTTTTGTAATATTAAGATCATATATTGAGATGTTGTCCTGGCAAGAGTTTTATCCAAATGTTTTTACCTGACTAAAAAAAAAAAAAAAAAAAAAGGAAAGGATTTGCACTTGTACTTCAGATATCTATACAGAGAGAGCTATAGTTGTGTGCAACTTAGATTGAAATTGGAGGGAGGACGTTTTTATTTCTATCAAAATTTTTTTGATATTGGACATTTTTAATACACTGTTTTACAATTTCCTATTAGGTGCCGTACATAAACTGTAATCACTGGCTATCAGATGGTGAACAGATTTTGGTAGATAACCTAGTGTAACCCGTTTGTCTTCCAGTTTTAAGAAGCGGAAAGCGATGTTTCCTGTCATTTGTAAATAGTGGGGATTTTTTAAAGGTAAACAGATTCTTAGCAAGTTGATGAGTCTGAAGTTGTGTTGTAACTGGGATAGATATTTTGTCATATGGGATTTTTAAAGGTAAACAGATTCTTAGAAGGTTTATGAGTCTGAAGTTGTGTTATAACTGGGATAGATATTTCGACATATGGCTTTTTTTTTTTAAAGAAAAACAGATTTTTAGCAAGTTTTGAATTGCCTGGGATTGTTCTATATCTTGGATAGATATTCTTTCTTTTGACCAAGCTCGGTGCCAAATTAGGAGGAGGATATGTTTTATCTTAAGAAGCATTTAAGCCTAACTGAGCCACACAACCCATCCTTTCTGGTGTGGTCAGCCATATTCTCAGTTCAGTGTCAGGTCTATGGGATCAGTATGCAGTTCCGCAGAAAACGCTGTCTAAGCCTTTCTTGTAAAAAAAGGAAAACTGGGGATAGGGAAAAAGGATTAGTTTTCCTCTTGCCTTCTTTAGGTTTTGCGTTCTTTTCAGTAAGGAATTCTAGTCTGCTATTCTGTTCTTCTTTTAATGCCTCTTTTAAAGTTTGGACTTTAAACAATAACCAAAAAAGGCATACATTTAAGATGATATTCATGCCGCAAGTTAGTTTGTTTATGAACCCATGTATTATTCAATAAAAACGCAGTTTGTAATATGTAACAGGTTCATACGCATTTTTAAAGAAGATCCTGTACGATTTAAGCAGGGGAGGGATATTAGCCCAACTTATGCTGATCTCTATTCATTTTAGGTTGGATTAGATAGTTGTGATTGGAGTTTGAGACAAAAATAAATTGGCATAGATTGTCACACTGAGATGACAGCATACTGAATCGCCAGACTGATGACATCATTTCTCACCTCCTTTTTTTTTAAGAAAACAACACTCACCTAGTTTTTCGAGCTGTCCACGAGGCACAAAGAAATGATTATATAGGGCAACCATTCTAGTATTATTTTTGAGGTGAAAAAAATGATCTGCCATTTTGTGCCTGCAAAGTGGTGGTCTATGTATGTCCGGTAGAAATCAGGATTTGCAAAGCGGGGAAAGTGTCCAGAAATGTGTCCAGGTTCTCCTGTTTAAAGGAAAGAGTGCAACATCCAGGCTGAAGACCTTCCAAGCCTGGAGTGACAATCCTTATGTGCCAGCCTGTTCACAGTTTTCCTCCCTTTCGTTTTCTTGCTTGGAGTTATGACAGCATTATATTATATGATACATCAGTGATGGCTTGAATGTCACTAAAGATTAAAAAAAAACAAAGGGTCATTAATATCATTTTTTAATGAGCATGGTATAAGTCTTTCCTTTATCATTGAAATTTGTCGGGTTTTAGGGTTTTTTTAATCACCCTTATGGGATGTTATCAAAGAACAGATTAAAATGAGCAAATTCTGGAGTGTTTGTTGAAAGGGGTTTTGATTTTTTTTTTCTCAGAAGCTTGTGGGGAGATAGACAAGGGAAAGGAGAAACTGAACAGGAAACAGAAGCAAAAACTTTTGCATGTTGGGGAGGGGGGGGATGTCAACGGACGGAGAGAGAGAGACATTGCTTGGACTTGGGCTGGATAGTGAACTGCTGTTTGTACAAATTGTGTGTGATCCTTTGTTTTTTGTTTGTTTTTTTCATGTGAGGGGAAAATGTGTGAACCTGTATGCTTTTGTTTTTTTGTTTGGGTTTTCACTCTCATCAGACATTTTGAAAGGAAACCTGAATAAAAAAAAAAAAAAAAACCTGTCTTTTTTGGGGGGTGGGGGGGGGTTGGGGGTTTGGTTTGTTCCCCTCTCCTTCTGTTGTTGTCGACGACGCGCTTTCATGGCCAGTGATGTGTGACCACACAGTAACACATGCACCTCTTTTGCAAGTTAACAGTAAAAAAGACACCGGCCTACTCGTATGAATTCATATGCATGCGAGCAGATAGGCAGGGCTGGATGCACCTGAGCACGGATTTGTTGCATTAATTAATTAACATGAGCATGCATGGTATCTCTCTCTCTCTCTTTGTCTCTCATGCATACACCATTTTGTGAGCACATGCACACATACTAACACTTAGGGGCAGCCTTATCAACGTTTGTGATCGTGTTTTTAAAAAAAAAATCAAATGATTTGTTGCTAGTGAGAAAAACGACATGGCTAAGTTTCTTTTTGATTTGTGCGAAAAAGAAAAGTTGGTCTTCTTTTGCTGATTTTTGTCTGGCTTTGTTTTGTTTGAAAAACCAGTTGTTAGAAAGTGGGTTTCAGATTTAATTTCATGCACGTGAGTTTGTGGGATGTATACATGTATATTTGCCTTCACATACAAAGACTGATGACCTGCCCACTTAACACACACACACACAACACACACACACACACTCACCCACACTTCAACACACACACCACACACACACACACACACACACACACACACACACACACACACACACACACACACACACACACACACACACACACACACCACACACACACACACACACACACACACACACACACACACCACACCACACACACACACACACACACACACACACACACACACACACACAACACACACACTCACACACACACACTCACACACACACACACCTCTTGACAATCATTACTCTAGTTCTTATGGTGAAGAAACAACTGTATTGTGTTAGAGCTCATATTCAAATGGAGATCTTGATTTCTTCTTTTGACAACAGAGTATAAATATATTCAACAGTTCATTCTGAATACTTTTGTGTCATAGGCAGAGCTTAAACTGTCTTTACATGCACCATTTTTCTTGAAAGAATGATACAAGTTTGATCAGAAAATGAACTTCCCTAAAAAGGTTTTTAAAAAATGTTTTCCCACTTCAAATTTGACCTGCTGTCTCAATTGTTCTTGATTTTTTTCAGCCAGCAGAAATCAGTCGGTCACGGTATAAATCTGTGTTTTAGTGAAGCGTGACACCTTGCCGTTTCTTCGTCTTCAAGCCACAACATCCTTTCATAAAAGCTTTTCGCTGTTATATGTTACTAGATGTGTCGGTTGTCTTTGCCAGCAGATTGTGGATTATTTCGACAAAGCACTGGGGACAGGATAGCCAAGGTGGTTAGAACACAGGGCTGGCAATCTGATGGCCTGGGGTCAATGTCAGGTTTAAGCTGCCACCCAGGCACCTGTTTAAGGGGATTTTCCTCCTGGACTTGGCATTAGGGCCAACTCCACTTCACCTAAAGTCCTGGTTCCATGTGTGAAATCAAGCAGAACATCTTAAGCGCCCGTTAAAACCTTTCTGCCTTTTGAAAGATTAGGCAATAGTGTCCAAGGGCACAGATAGAATTTACAAACGGATGCCATGGACTGATATTAAAAAGCACAGGAGTGCTATCTATTGTCCTCAAATATAAGAATAAAGTTTTTGTTTTTTTATAGAAAAAGTTAAGACATCTCAGATTCGCCGTGTCTGTCGGAATCGTACAACTACTCTTGTCTTTTAAGTTGAGATGAATTTCTCATAGCGTCGACCCATCTTTGGCGTTGCCATAAATGGTTTTTTATTATTATTTTTTTTATTCTGTAAAGTCATGAAAGGGCTGTCTTGTAGGATTGTGAAGGGAAAGATGTCCCATACATTTGTGGTGGTTGAGAATGAGGTGTCAGAGATGCCAGCTTCTCTATGGCAACGCTCCATCTCTCCCCCCCCCCCCCCCCCCCCCCCCCCCCCCCCCACTGCTGTGCCTTCCCTGACCCTAAAGAGGGCAGAAGGGGCAACCTTTTGCACACAGGCTTGATGGAATGCATTAGAGCCCAAACCATTGCATTACAGGAATAGCATATGTAACAAACGCAATGTTGACAGGACAGTAGGGGTGTGTTGCATGTCAGATCCTATTCGTGGATCTCTTTCTGTTTCCAGTACAAACTCGGGAGAGAAGCTTAAGGACAATTTATTAACATGAAAGCTGTGCAAGCTAGGTCATCATTTATACGAATGAATCCAGATTTTTTTTTTCTCCCCCCCTACCTTCAATCATACCTGCCAATGCTTGTGCAATGTTTGACTTGCATGTTTATTTCAGAATGTGACACACACATTTGTTTTGTTTTTGTTTTTTGTTTCGAAATGCTGATGAGATGGGTGGTTGGCATGAGTTAATTAAATAAGAAAATGCCAGAGAGCTGAAAGAGAAAGGGATTTGGAGGGGTGGCCCATGTTGAAAGGGCAGCAAACTCTTTTGAAGGGATTGAATCAATGCGGAGAATAATCGCCCCTGTCACTGTGCCTGTTATCGCATGACGACGAACGAGCCCTTGAACTGAACCGTCATGACGAGATGCTGTGTCCGTGCACCGCCACCCCCTCCCCCCCCCCACCTCCCCCTGTCTTTTTTGTGGCTGGAGTTTTTGAAGCATGTACTTTATTCAAGATTTTTTTTTTTTCATGAAAGCAAGATGATGAAGTTTTATTTTACGAAAGTGATGGAAGCGACATTAATTTTTTTTTTTTTTTTTTTTTTTTTTTTTTTTTTTTTTTTTTTTACTATGCCTTTTGTGTGGAGAAGACCAAAAGAAAAGAAAACACACAAAAAAGAGAGGACAAGTTGCATTGTGATTTGGATACATGTTGTCTTGAAGACAACAACATTTGTTGGACTGCTGGGGAAAAAAAGGGGTGGGGATACAGAAAGAGAGAAAGCAAGAGAGAGAGAGAGAGCGAGAAAGAAAGAAAGCAAGACACAAGCGAGAGATTTTTTTTTTTTCTTCCTTTTTCAAAAAACAAACAAAAAGTGATAAAAGAGAGAGACGTCTTGTACCTGCTTGAAGTGTGTGTTGAGTACAATATCTCGTCCTTGGAGAGAAGGGGCGTCATCATATAGGGCTTTTTGGAACTGGACTCCTGGATGCAGCATTGAGTGGAGCTGGGGATGTTTGTGTGTGGGGGGTCCTCACATGTCTTGGATCCTCCCTTCCTGTGTGCATGCTGACAAGAGAGAGAGGGGGGGGGGGCTTGGGGAGATTTATGACATGTGATTGACGATGATGATGATGATGATGATTCTTAAGTTTATTATGCTTCAGCTTGAGATGACTGAAAGAAAGAAAGAAAGAAAGAAAGAAAAAAAATCAAACTGCGTTGAAGGGTTTAAGAACGTTGTTGGGTTAGTGTTTGTGATTGTGTGTTAACTCTTGTTTATTTCACTTTTGGGTCTTTTTTTTTTAGGGGGGAGGGGGGGGGGGGGTTGGTTGGTTGGTTGTTTGTTGGTTGTCTTGTCTTTTTTTTTGGGGGGGGGGGGGGGTTGGTTGGTTTCATGTGTGTTTAGGTTTTTGTTGACAGAGACAGGTCTTAAAATAAAACAATTTTATACACTAGGGTTTGGCCGTGTAAAGGGTGTGTTGGGACTTGAAAATGTTTATACACTTTTTGGGGAGGGTGGAGGGGTGGGGTATAGTCAAAATTTGAAATTGAAAAATGTTTGAAGAGTTGGGCTTAAAAATTGGATGTTCACAGTAAAAAATCATGACTTAAAAATGTTTAGAACAGGGGTTTTTATTTGGGGTGGGGGTGAAGGAGGTCCTCTGTCTCTCTCTTTCTTTTTTACATATATATACATGCATGTGTACATGCATTCTCTCTCTGTCTGTCTGTCTGTCTCTTTCTCTGTCTGTCTCTCTGTCTGTCTCTCTGTCGTCTCTTCTCTGTCTGTCTGTCTGTCTCTCTCTCTCTCTCTCTCTCTCTCTCTCTCTCTCTCTCTCTCTCTCTCTCTTCTCTCTCTCTCTCCCTCTCTCTCTCCCCCCCTCCTCACACTTATATTCCTTGTACTCCCCATTTTCCTTGCCTACTGTCTGAACACATGACCACCTGTCTTGTTTAAGGTACAGAGGTGAAAAACTGTTCACTTTTTTTTTCCTAACCTTTGTTTGGGGTTTTTGTTTTTCTTTGCAAAGTTGAGGGGATTTTTTTTCATTGGTTTTTAAATATTTTAAAATTTTATCTTTTCTGTTATTTTAGTTGAGGTTTATCATCATCAATCAATCAATCAATTTTTATTTCCAGATGGTACATTGAGTAGCAGCGATCTGCTTTTTTCCATCAAGCCATCTATCTAAGAAAAGAAGTTTTGTTATATGTGTGTGTGTGTGTGAACATCTCTTCACCCCCCCCCCCCCCCCCCTCAAAAAAAAGAAAGAAGAAAATTAAAAAACCCTTATCCACCTTCACCCCTGCCCTTTCCTGTGAATCACCACCAAGTCATGAATGTCGGCATCGGCAGTGACACACAAAAACAAAGAAAGAAGTCGAGGTCGCCCACCATTAAAATCAACGCTAGAATGGTGACACAGTAGAAGTAAGAGTGCAGCATCTTGTCACAGGATCCTGTGTCAGATGATAATGATGATGATGGATAGTGAGACACTATAGAGATCTAGCTGGGTAGAAGGCTTCTTGACAAGGTTGCACAGTATGCTTTCTTTCAAAGATATTTATCCCAAGCAAACCATCAGGCATGGGAGAAACAGAACACCTGCAGTGTTTGGATGGTGTTTTGACAACAGTGGTCTTTTTGGTTTGGGCTGGGCCCATACTACCTAGCACACTCAACATTTGGGGGGGGTGGGGGGGGGTGGGGAGTAGGAGCTGACTGGAATCTGAAAAATCCTTGTGATAGACTCAATCTTTTAGAGCGCATTGCATTAATCACTGCTTTGGGCAGCTGGTTATTGCATTTAAAAAAAAAAAATTTTATTACCCCCCCCCCCTTCCCCTCATAAAATACACGCACACCTTTTTTTTTTTTTTTTAATTTCTTTTGAGAGATGGCATAGTCATTTGTAATCATGACTTAATTTGATTAGAATTACTTGAACCTTCAAGTTCCGACATCGTGGATTGAAGAGCAAAAGTGTGAGTGAAAGGAGTATGGTGGGCAGGAAAGAGAGGAAGAGTGTATTGCGTGGACAGAAAGAACGAACGAATTGATGTAAATAAATAACAAAAATAAGATATCCTTTCGTGCTGATGACTACTTTGAAGCTGTGATGAAAGATGGTCGAAACAGAATGATGATGGGGGATGGATTGGGTGGGGTTGGGTGTTTGGGTCGGTTTTTGTCATGACTTCAAATTTCAACCCACCCATTTCTCTGTATCATAACTGAGATATTTGTCAATTTTGATTTCGTGCATTCTCATGTTGGTTGGGTGGGTTGGGTTGGGTTTGGTTTTTCTTTTTTGTATGTTTGTTTGGGGGGGAGGGGGGTTGTTGTGGGGTTTTTTGTGTGTTTTTTTTTAAACTCCTCTCTCCTGCCTATTATCTGTGCATTTGAAGAAGTGTATATGAGCGGGGTAGTGTGAGTTTGTGTATTTGTATTTTTGTGAGTGTTTTGTTGTGTGTGTGTGTGTGTGTTATTCGTACACAACAGAATAGATTGGTTTTACATCAAATGTACAAATGACTTTTAAGGACTCGGGAGTGAAAGTGAATTGCATGCTTGAGGGTACACATGCGTGCCTGCGCTTCATGGTGTAAGCATGACTTTGGGCAGAGTTTGTACATGTTGCATGCACAATGTGTGTGATTTGGATTCACGCATTTACCCCTGTTTCTTGTTAAGTGCCCCTGTGAGAATGAAAACCTTGACCCCGTGACCTGGTTTGACTGTGTGACCTTGGCAGTGAGAGTGGAAATGTTGGACACTTCTCAAAACATACACAAAAGAAAAAGCACTTTTTAGGGGGTGGGGGGATCTTTTTTTTTTCTTTCTTTTTTTTTTTTTTTTGAGGGGGGGGAGGGGGACAGTGGATATAATTATATATATATCTATAAATCTATATGAATATACTACTCTCTATCATGGTGGTTACTGAGATGTGAATACTAAAAAAATAATAATAATAATAATGATAAACAAATTGATTGACTACAGGTATGTGACCGTGATGATGCACGAATTTTTTTTTTTCTTGTCATGACAAACAGTTGTTTGAGAGGTTGTCATCGTCTCCTCCCCCACCAGCCTACCCCCCCCCCCCTTCATGCCAGCTCCAGTGTAAATAGTCGCCCTTGGATATGTTTGATCAATTATTTATTATTCTGTCCCCACGTGGCCCCAGCCCTCTTCACAAGAGGTTTTTTGGGGGGTTGTGGGCTGGTATGAGATGTCTGTATATCGATGGGATCGGTTTTTTGTTTGTTGTGGGTTTTTTGTGTTTTTTTTCCATTTGTCACTTTTGCCATTGGATATGGTCTGCTCATCTTATACATCTCCTTCTGGTTTTTTGCGTTCACCCTTTTTTTTTTTTAAGCAGGAGTAGAAATCAGATTTGGTGTGATGTTGAAAATCTTTTCCTTTTTTTTTATTAATTTTTTTGTGCATGATTGACAGGGTGAAATGGGATTGAGCAAGAATGGGGAAGGTGTCCAGTTTTTAGGGTTTTTATTGTGTCACAGGTTGACATAGCTTGCGATAGCTCATTCACGTTTCGATGAATCAGCCATGTAGTTTTATAGGCAGGTGTTTGATGATCATGTGGGTTGTAAAACTGAAGTGATGAGGAATTTGATATATATGTAGTTTTTCTCGACGCTAGTAATTCAAAATGAAAGGCATGGAAACGTTTAGGTGTGATAGTGACAGGATTCACTCTTTCTCTAGCAGGTCTGAAGTGGTTTATATCTATCTACTCCTTTTTGTTTTTCTCCTTTTTTTTGGTTGTCTCTCTCCAAGATCTTGGTTAGTGAAAGAAATTTTGTTTTGTTGTTGTTTTTGTTTTTTAAAAGAAATTGGTTCAGGGTGTGCATCAGTAGGTGAATTTTGCCAACTGTTCAGAAGAATGTCGCATGCTTTTAGGTGTTTGATGTAGGTTTTGTTGCTTTATACAGTCCACAAAAGTGTTTCACGGAGACTGGCTGGTTTGGATTGGTTTGGGTTTCTTTCAAAGGGGGTTTTGATGTTGCTGCTGCTACCAGTGTTGAGTGACGCGTTTTAGAAACTGTAGCCATCATGGAAATTAAGGAACAAAATCAAAAAATGTTTTTTGAAAACTGATAGGGCAGAATTTATGAGGTTTTTCGTTCAGGCGGATTCATTCATTGACTGTGCCTTGGTAGACGTATTTCCGATGTAGTTTTCATTGAACTTTTTGCAAGTCTTAGAAAAAAGAGAAAAAAAATTCTTGAAAGAGATATTAAGTTGAAACGTTATAGTTTTGTTTAGCCTAAGCTTGTTAAGGAATGATTCTTGTCTTGTTTTGTATAATTATAGAAAGGTGTGCATTCTTGCAGCTTGTCTAAAATTGACAGTACAATCGAGTTGCCGTTTAACATGAAAAAAGGGAGTCTTTTTGACAGAAAATAGGATAGCGCTGCCTCAGAGTTTACGTTTCTGAAAATTTTCGTCCACAATTGTCAAAAGCAGTGTAGCTGTGTGTTAGCCACCAGAAATGTGAAGCTTTCATACAGTGTGAATGAGATGCAGGCATTTTACAATTTATCATTTCATACACTCATAATGATCACAGGTTTATTTACCTTGGAAATTTTTTTTTAAAACAATTTTTGAATTTTTTACTTTTTGTAACAGAATTCACAAATTTTGAACCCCCCCCACCCCAAATATTATTGTTATATGTAGTTACCAAAAAGCGGCAAAGGTGTGGTGGGAGATTTTGCCACGCTATTCCGACCGGATTAGCCCCGTGTCCTAAACATATTGGCAAAATACCATTTTATGGGACTAGGACAATTATGTCAACAAAATTTCATTTTAGAATAAATCCTAGACTATATTTATTTTTAACAGAAAACTTAATTCTTAACTGTAGGCCATTTATGTGTAGTGCTCAGTGTAGCAGAGCTAAGTTTTCTTATGATAGTAATCACCAAAAGCGCTTATAATATTCAAGTCTTGCCAGTTTAATCAAAAGGCATAGTCCTGAGGTCAGAAGGAAATGTAGTAGTGTTGATTTCTGATTCTACTTCAGTGTTAACAACTTCATGAACGATTCTTTAGTTTGGCAAAATGGCTGTTTGGTGTTTGCTGTTGTTTTTTTTAAAGTAGATGCTGGAATTTTTTTTTTTTTTTTTTTTTTTTTACTGGTGGGGATGTTCTTTCGATTATTGCTTTCTTTCAGTTGTGGTGGTTGTGTGCTCAAAGTTTGGTGTGTGCATGTTTTTTTGTTTTGTTTTTTTTCCAGCTCACTCTCCACTGTGTATGTAGAACATTTCTGCTTTGAATGTTTTAAGGTTGTATTTCTTTTTCTTTTAATTATTTGTTTGGTCTGATTCATCTCACAGTTATATAAAGCAAGAGATTGACTTTGACATTTTGTGTTTGCTTCTTTCTCTTACATTTTAAGGGAAAAAAAATTGGGGGGGGGGGGTATACTTAAATTGTGTGCATAATTTGAAGGGAAATGAGCGTGTGTAAACGTAATAAGGGGATGTCATTGCATCCTTTTTTTTCTCCTCTCAATAATTATGAATGTGCCAAACACAAAATTGGTTTACCCATGTAAGTGACAAATATAACAGTGTAAAAATCGTGAGTTCTGTGACATGAGGAGGGTAGGTGAGGGGTTTTTTGTTGTTGTTTTTTTTAAGGGTCAGTCAGTATATCTGTTTCAGATAAAAATTTTATTTGCGAATATAAATTTTGCAAATTCTGGTTTTCTTGTCTTTGCTTTTGATTTACTGTGTACTATAGCTGCCACATTTTCAAACCCCAATGTAGGGGAAAAGAGAAGGAAAATCAGACCTAATGATACATCTGAACTAAAAACAAAAGCTTCATGAAAGCAGATGTGGGGAGTGGCTTAGTGTTCAGAGCAATGAGCCCATGGTCTGATGGCTGGGGATCAAGCCACCCCCTGTTTGTTAGGGGATTTTTGCCCCTAGAGTTAGCATTAGTACAGACTTCAGTCCCCCGAAAAGTCCATCAGATAAGACTCTAAACCAAGGTCCCATGTACAAATGCGCAGAAAACATCTTGTGCACGCATTAAAACCTGTTTTTTTCAGAAGAGAAGGCCATTGTGTGTCAGTAGGAACAAATAACAAAAATCAAAAACAAACGCACACTAAGTAACGATGCGGCTACCTTCATGGGGGGTGAACGGCTGCATTCACAGACTCTCTCCATTGGTGAACTTTGGAGCATTGGAAACTGAGGAACGCAGAGAGGGAAAGAAAAAGAAAGCAGATAAAAGAACATGGTTTTGATATCAAGTGAAACTTGCACGTTTCAAAGAAAACAGATTTTTTTTTTTTTTAACTAGAAACCTTGGCTTTTTAAGTGTTTTCTACCCCTGTTTTTCATTGTTATACTTTTAATTAACATCTTGTTTTTTGGATGTGGTACTTTTCTTTCCTTTTTGTTGTGTGATTTTTTTAATGTCGCATCTTTTCCATTTTTTTATTCGTGGCGTGCTTTTAGTTTGTATTTGTAGAGGGGGTAGGAGTGGGTTGAGGTAAAAAAAAAAAAAAAAGAAAAAAAAAAGTGATCTGTTTAGATGAAAGAGATGATGAGCAGACAGCAGTCACTACATCTTTTGAACTTTGTTCAATGTTGTTGGGGGGGGGTTGTGGTCCTCATGAGTCACTTTTGTTTTCATCACATATTTATTTCTCTGATGATATAGATGGGTTTCTGTTCAACTATGCTTGTGAGTTTTGTGTTGGAGGGAGGGGGGGGGCTCAATGCAGCCCCCCTACCTCCTCCTCCCCCCCTTCTTTTTTTTTTTTTTTTTTTTTTTATTCCTCTCTCCAAGAAGAGGGAGCAGGCGGCTTTGTTGAAAATATAATAATACTGATTTTTTTTTTTTTTTTTTTTGGTACTGTACATAGTTGAATCACCCCATCTTGTGTACATATTGTTGAAACTAGCCAGGACCTGTGGTTCCACTGAGGCTGGTTTTCTTGGTGTAAAAACTCCTGGTGGAGTTTTGGAGGGGGGGGAAGGAGGGGGGTTATTTTATGGGGAAGGTGGGGGGGAGGGATGTGGGGATGTTTGAGATGGGGATGTTGAGGGAGAGATGTGCATGTAGCATCTCGCTCCAATAAAGCCATCTGTGCTTGTAAATATCATCCTTTTTTGTTGCCTTGTGTGTGTGTGTGTGTGTGTGTTGTGTGTGTGTGTGTACATGTGTGTGTGTGAGTATGTGTGTGTGTGTGTGTTTGTGAGTTATGTGTTTTATTTTTATTCTTTTATATCAAGGATAATGGAATAAGCACTCTTGTGCTTTTTTATGTCCAGTCCCCATGTGTGTGCAGTTTTGTAAATGTCATCTGTTCCCACTGGCACACGATGGCCTACTCTTATGAAAAGTGGAACAGGATTTAACGTGTGTGCAAGATGTTCTGCATGCATTCACACACAGGGCCTCGGTTTATAGTCTCATCTGAAGGACTGTGTGTGTGTGCCCGAGAACATGTGTGTTTGTGCCAGAGTGTGTGTGCAGCTTTCTTTGATAAATTTTTTACATCAGTTCCATGGGATATGGTACATAATTATTTCTCCTGGTGTCCAGTAGAATCATATATAGGCAGAACCTAATGGTGAAGCACTGTACTTTGTGTTCTGATGATTTTTGAAGACACAGGTAGAGGCTGAATCTCTGCTGTTTTAGTGTCCACGCCAAAAGATTTCCCCCTGGAGTCAAGTAAACATTGGTACTGACTCCATTCTTATGAAAAATCTTTAAAATGAGATTTTAAGCTGAGGTTACGTGTGGGAATGTGTAGGAACATCTTGACACATGTTAAAACCCCAGCCATCCCTGAAGTGGAAATGTGGCTACCTTAATGATGGGTAAAAATGCATACACAAAATCTCACCATTGGAAAGGAACATGGGGAAACAAACAACAACAACACCCCTCAACAACCCATCTGTCTTTCCTAAAACCAGTTGGCCAGCAGTGGCTGGTGGCATGGGTGAATCAGACATACCCAGCATGCACACTGCTACCTGGAGAGGGATGGGCTCCACCAGGGTGAACCTGCCTATGAAACTCTGTTTAAACAGTTTGGTGTGTGTCTCAGGGACTCTTAGGAGAAAAGGGAGGTATCAATGGGTCAAATACCCACAAGGTTGGAATGTGGCTGCCTTCATGGTGGGCAAAGCTTGTTGCATGCACAAATTCTAACCATTAGTGAACCTCAAGCCTGGCTGAGGACTAAAACAAAACAAAATTTTAATCAGTCATGCAGCTGGTTATTTCCAGATTTCTTCCATGAACTTTCTCTCTGCTGTTATTTTTCTGTTGCTCTGTCTTGTCATCTCTCTCTCTCCTCTCCTCTCTGTCTCTCTCGTCTCTCTCTCTCTCTCTCTTCTCTCTCTCTCTCAGAACACCTTGCCACATATCAAAACCTGAACCTTCAACCACTTTTGGAAGAATAAGCCATTGTGTGCCAGTGGAAATGGACAAAAACAAATTACAAAACCACATGCACACATAGACTGGATGATGAAAAAAGCAAAAAAGCATGTGAGTTTTTATTCATTATCCTCAAAATAAAACAATTTAAATAAATCACTCCCACTCTGTCTCTGTCTCTTTCTCTCTCACTGTAACTGTCAGCTGTTAAATCTTCTGAGTCTTCAATGTCCGTCTCTTCCCCCCCCCCCCCCCCCCCCCCAAGTAAGTATGTTTAACCAAGGATAAAGATTTTAGACCATGCCTAGTCTTACAATCTGTCCTGGGAGTAATCAAATTTCACTCCAACTCCCACCCCTCACCCCAACTCTGATTTGGTGTCATGCAATAAACAGACCTTTAAAATAAAAAAATAAATTTAAAAGTAACAGGCACCCACATATAGGCACTGATAAGATAAGAAGCTGAACCCCCAAGACTGCACAGAATATACAATACCTTGCAAGACTGGCAGCTGTTCAACAGACCATGTGCCACATCGTACCTGCTCAGCAGCCCCCCCCCCCCCCAAAAGAAGATCCTCTTCTTTCCATTCTCTACCACCTTCAACATTGCGAAGATTCTGTAGACTTCAGGGTGTGTGTATCCTGGGTATGTTTGTGTCTCCCTAACCCACCGAACACTGACACGAATGACGCGATCTTCAAAATGCATATTTGATCTTCTGCATATGTTATATATATATATATATACATGAAGGGAATAAAGGCACTGGCAGGTATGCACTTGGAAGTTGACTTGAGAGATCGTGAAAATTCCCACCCTTAATTTCACCAGAGGCTTCTGAGATTCGAACTCACAACTTCATGACCCATGGGGTTGATGTCAAATGATCTTATAACTCGGCTATGGCGTCTGTCTGACTCCTTTCCAAAATTAATAAAGGTCAAGAAGCTCAGTCGACGACTCGGAAGACTTGTAGCAATAGTAAAATATAATGCAATATGGCTGAGATAATGATAATTATGGATCATAGTAAAATACTTCTTCTTCAATTGTACATGGTCTATTCTTTAAAAAAAAAGAAAAAAGAAAAAAAAGGGCTATTACCACTTCTGGAAAACAAAGTCTTTCTTTCTTTCATTCATTAATACTCAGCGGTTTGACCATTATTAACATTTATTTTTGTGAAGTACAAGTGTGTGTAATCTTGTCATCTGTTCCCACCGGCACACTATGGCCTACTCTTACGAAAAGCAGAACAGGATTTAATGTGTGCGCAAGATGTTCTGTGTGCGTTCGCACACGGGGCCTCGATTCATTGTCTCATCCAAAGGATTTTTGGGGAGAGTGGAGTCAGCACTGATGTCAACTCCAGGGGAAAATCCCCTCGAACGGGAACCGAACTCGGTCGTCAAATTGTGGGTGCAACACACACACACACACACACACACACACACACACACACACACACACACACACACACACATCATCATCATCATCATCCCCCCAAAAGTCCTTCAGATGAGACTGTAAACCGAGGCCCCGTGTGCGAACGCACGCAGAACATCTTGCGCACACGTTAAATTTCCGCTTTTCGTAAGAGTGGCCATTGTGTGCCGTGGGAACAGATGACAATATTTACGAAGCTGCATACACACGGGGACTGGACGAAAAAAAGCACATGAGTGCTTATTCTATTATCCTCGATATAAAAGAATTAAAGGAAGAAAGAGAAAAAAATCGAGGCCTATGGTGCAGACTCGCACGCTGTATGTAGGCTTTATTATAATTGTGCGCACTAAAATTCAAGGTATGTATTTCCTTTAGAATGAAGTTTAGGCCTGTTGATGACATCCAGGCGAACCTGTGAGTGAGTGAATGTGTGTGGGGGGTGTGTGTGCGCGCGCGCGTGTATGTGTGTGTTCTTGTTATTTTTCTCCCCTTTTATCAAAATGTTAGGTTTTATATGACTCATTTTGTTGATAAATGGTCGTGGATTGATTTTTTCAGTCATTTACCTCATCATATTCTCAGGTTTGCTCTTTAATTATTGCGCTTTTTTTTTTTTTACATCAAAATCATCATTGATTCTTACTTCTTATTTTCGTTCCTGAATAGTGCTTTATATCATTACCTTATTATTGTATCTCTGTCTAATTTCTTGCCTGTTGTTTGATACTTGATATGGTTTCTTGCTCTTGGTATTTGGATTATTATTATTGTTGTTGTTTAGTTACGGTTATCTTTTTATCTTGATGTTATCCCTGAAAAGGGCGGGGACTGGATGTGAAAAAGCACGCGAGTTCTTATTCATTATCCTCGAATAAATGAATTGCCTTGCCTTGCCTTGCACACATGTCACATCTCAATTGATCTGTACTAGGCCCTAACGGAAAAGTAGATTTACAGTGTGGATATTTAAAAAAAAAAAAAAAAAAGGAAGGTGGCAGGATGGTTAAGACGTACGCCTGCCAATATATTTTAAAAAAAAAAAAAAAAAAGGAAGGTGGCAGGATGGTTAAGACGTACGCCTGCCAATATGTAAACCGTGAGTTTCTGGGTTCGTACCCAGCCTCGCCCTTTCTTCCTAGTTTGACGAAAAAATCGAACTGAATGTCAGTCATTCGGATGAGGCTATAAACCGAGGTCCCGTGTGCGAACACACGCAGAACATCTTGCGCACACGTTAAAACCCCGTTCCGCCTTTCGGAAGAGCAGGCCATCGTGTGCCGGTAGGAGCCGATGACAAAATTATTTTTAAAAAACAACAACACCCAAACCAGCATACACACAGGTGTCTTGTTTAAATACCATCCCTGAGGAAAAATCGGGGAGTTGGAGTCCCAGGACGGCTCGGGGCTGTAGGCTGTATGGCAACGTTCTGGTGGCTCCTGCGACGGTACTGGAACCATTCGTATCGGTCATTACCTTTCCAATGGATCAGTCCAGTGGCGTGGAGAAGGGGGGTCTGCTGCATGGGCAACAGCTTGCCCTCCATACTTACTTACCCAGGCTTTGCGCTCTAAAGACTAGCCTAGAGCGCAACACCATAGACTAGTCTTCCGAGACTAATGAGTGCCTACTGCTATTAAAAAAAAAAAGTGCGTAAGAGTGTAACAGATCATACTACATATTTTAAATGCTTTGATTTACGCATTTGGTACTTTTCTTATCAAAGACTAGGCCTATGTCTAATAATTTAGGCTACATAGACCTATTCAAAGATGTAATAGCCTACTACTGCCCCAAACTTTTTAGACGGAAACTGCCGAATGAAAACCGAATGTGACGTCAAATACGCCTAGGCCATGGCCTAGGCCAAGCTGATGCAGAGAAGAGGATGCAAACAAGACCCGCCTTTCCATACCTCAAGCTCAAACTTTCACTACAGGCTACAATTTTCTTACGAAGTGTGCAGAAGGCTTTATGATTTCTAGACTTAAATGTCAGTTTGACAAAATGAATTTTTAAGAAGTGCAATACCCTACCAGCAACAGGCGAAAAGAATATGTAAATTTAGCCCAAGAGTAAATAACTCTTTTATAGACCTGTTAGCCATGTATAAGAGTAGCTCCCCATGGACTGGTGCCCCTAGCAACAGCCTGCAAGCAAAATGGACGGAGAAGAAACGCAATCAGTGCCCGCTGAACAAAAGCCTGCTGAAGGTGAGAAATAGATAGTTACGACTCCAAGATGTATATATTTTGAAAGTTATCTTGATAATGGAAACATATGTTGTGATGTTTATTGAAGACGTGTTGTTATTCGAATGGGTTTGTGTTTGTGTCTGTAACTTATGCAAAGCCCTCGGTCAACTCTCGGTAGGTGTAGGTAGATAGATAGCTTGCTAAAACATTGTGAAGTTAGTTAAGAGAGGGGGAGAGGGAGGGAGAGAGAGAAAAGGAGAGAGAAAGGGAGAGAGACAGAGATAGCGTTTATGTGAGAGAGAAAGAGAAGGATAGACAGAGACAGACAAGAGACAGACATAGTGTTTATGAGAAAGAAAGAGAGGGATAGAGACAGACAGAGACAGAGACAGACAGAGATAGTGTTTATGAGAGAGAGAGAGAGAGAGGAGAGAGAGAGAGAGAGAGAGAGAGAGAGAGAGAGAGAGAGAGAGAACGATAACAATAACAATAACGATAATGGTAATGACAACATAGAGAGACAGACAGACAGAGACAGTGTTTATAGAAGAAGAGAGATGAGAGAGAGAGGAGAGAGAGAGAGAGAGAGAGAGAGAGAGAGAGAGAGTATGTGTGTGTGTTTGTGAGTTCACTTGTACAGAATTCTACTTAAAGGGCTGAAAGGGTTTGCCATTATTATCCTTTGTCCAGTCAGTTTTCACACACACACACACACACACACACACACACACACACACACACACACACACACACACAAGTACAAACACACTCTCTCTCTCATACAGTCACACACACACACACACACACACACAACACACACACACACACACACACACACACACACACACACACACCACACACACACACACACACACACACACACACACCACAACCACCACCACCACTACTATTACTATCACCAAACACCACCACCACCACCACCACCACACCACCATCTTCACCACTACCACCACCAACATCATCACACTACCACCACTAACATCATGAACTTCACCACCACCGCCACCACAACCACCATCAACATAGCCACCACCACTACCACCACCACTATCACCACTACCACCAACATTACTACCACCATCATCACCACCACCACCACCACACAGAGAAATCTGTAACAAGAAAGGCTATAAATGCTATAGAAAAACAAACACGACCAAAAACCCAAGGAGAAACCTGTTGTACCTCACTAAGTACTACACAGTAAATTTAAGTTAACCTTTTATTTAATGCGTGTTTTATTCACTGTACCACATCCAGCACCTGAAGTTGGTGCTGAGGAATCTGGTCCTCCGACATCAGAGGTTGTGGAGGAACACTCTGAACAGGAGCCAGCATCGGGTGATTAATTAATTTACTGTCCAGATTTGAACCCTAACTTTCTCCCATGGCTGCTGTAGACAAATAGTTCTGCTCTTTCATCAGTAACTCTTCCTTTCCTTGTAGTCTCAGTTTGTTCTGTAGATTAATTAATCAGTAGACCTGTGTCCTTTTACATGAATCAGTGATTGAAAATATTTAAGGCCAGACACGGGTTGGTATTAAAGGAAAATTTTTTTATTTAAATAGTTTTAAGGGTTTTGTCGTTTTAGAGATATCATATACCGCTTGTGATTCAGTAAAAAATTAGTTTGACAATGTAGTATAACCTTCCGTTTCCATGGAAACGAATTCAAAATGGCCGACAAACATATTTTGAAAGAAGAAAACTTCAAAAATATTAAAAATATTGTAATTGTGTTTTGCATACAAGTTTTAACAATTGGTTTCTTCAATTTTACAGATTTTGAAGACATTGTACAGTTTTCTTATTTTTTGTAAATTTGTCTTGTGAAATCCTGGATTTTTGTGACAAATTTGGTAGGGTAGAAAGTTTCAAATTGCTATAACTTAAAAGTTTATCGAGATAAATGCAAATCAGTCTTTAAAATGTTAGATTTTATTACTAAAAACAAGCATGCAAGATTTCAATGCTGTACCTTTTATTTTGAAAAGTGTATGTTCTTTCAAAAAATGGATTAGGTGGTAAAAAGAGAAAATGGAGAAAATGAGGAAAGAAAAACAAGTATGCATTCACACTCAGTAAATGTTGTCATCTTTGTTGTTAAATGATCATGATTTATGTCTCTTTATAAAAAAAAAAAAATTATGGGACATGAAAGAATACATGTTTAGGGTCCCATTTTCACAAAAACTCCAAATCATGAAAAATCACGATTTTTCATGGAAATCCAACCCGTGTCTGGCCTTGAGAGAGAGAGAGAGAGAGAGAGAGAGAGAGAGATTGTAAGATGTGTGTGTGTGTGTGTGTGTGTGTGTGTGTGTGTGTGTGTGTGTGTGTGTTGTTATTGTAAAAAAAAATGGACCATTTAAAAATTCAGTTGTTTTTAAAGGTTGCAATTTAGCAATTAATTATTTAATCATGGGGAAAAAGGTTAAGAAATCAGTAATCATTCAAAGATTTCCAACCTAACAAGAAGGTGAATTAAAATCAGGCAGGGGTAGAGGCCATACTGAATTGAAAAAAAAGAAATCTTTCAATATTCAGATCAAACTTTATTGCCAAAGGTTTTTAACAGATGATGCCAGTTTCAAAATTAAAGTAATCAAAGGTGTAAAAACCAGATGTCTCAAAACTGAAACATTTACAAATGTTTTAAAACAAAACAAAAATAACGTTTACAAATGTTTGAAGAGAAAAAAAAGAAAGATGAAAAGCAGAATCCTAAAGCTGAATGTCCACTAGTTCAATGTTGCTAACAACAACAGAAAGAAAGAAAAGATTTGCTTATCAGTAGCAGATAATAGAGATACTCACAGCACATTCTCTGTATCATGCTTGTTTTCTTTAGTTTCACATTCTTTCTTTTTTTTCTGTATTTTTCTCTTTGTTCCTTTCTTTTTATATTTCTTTCTGTTTTCTTTCTTTCTTTCTTTTTTCATCCTTTCTGTTTTACTTATAATATTTTCCTTTCTTTCATTCATTTTTGTGGTATATGTTCTTTGCTAATCCTGTTCTCTTTCATTCCTTCCTTGGTTTCTTCTTTGTTTGCTTCCTTTCTTTCTTTTTTGCTTTGTTTTTCTGGTGGTAACTTTTTTTTATTATTTTTTTTATTCTCTTTCTTTCTTTTTGTTTCTTTGTTTCTGCTTTTTGCTCCCACTTCTGTTGATTGTACAGTTTAAGTAATAAAACCAATGTGTATGATTGATTTCTTCATTATATATATATATATATAGTATTCATTATTTTTCTGCTTCAAACTAGCAATTTGCTAACATACCCATATAGTTTGCTTTTTACTTCTCTTTAATTATTTTCTTTCTTTGTGTCTTCTTGTTTGGTGAGGTGTTTATTAATAACTATGTTTCTTTTGGGGGCACTAGTTAATAGATTGTGACTGGATATATGTATGTATACATGTATGTATGTATGTATGTATGCATGTATGTATGTATGTATGTATGTATGTATGTATGTATGTATGTATGTATGTATGTATGTATGTATGTATGTATGTATGTTGTATGTGTGTGTGTGTGTGTGTGTGTGTGTGTGTGTGTGTGTGTGTGTGTGTGTGTGTGTGTGTGTGTGTATTTTAAAAAATATTTTTTATACCACTTTATGTCACAGCAGATTTCTCTGCGTGAAATTTGGGCTGCTCTCCCCGGGGAGAGCGCGTCGCCACAAGTGCAGCGCCTACCCATTATTTTTTTTCCCCCTCAGGGATGGTGTCTAAACACAACACCTGTGTGCATTCTGTTTTTTTTAAATAATTTTGTCATCTGCTCCTACCGGCACATGATGGCCTGCTCTTCTGACAGGCGGAATGGGGTTTTAATGTGTGCGAAAGATGTTCTGATGCATTCACACACGGGGCCTCGGTTTATTGTCTCATCCGAATGATGTGTATGTATGTATGTATGGATGGATGGATGGATGGATGGATGGATGGATGGATGGATGTAGATGGATGGATGGATGGATGGATGGATGGATGGATGGATGGATGGATGGATGGATGGATGGATGGATGTATGTATGTATGTATGTAGATGGATGGATGGATGGATGGATGGATGGATAGATACATAGATAGATAGATAGATACATAGATAGATAGGTAGATAGATAGATGATATGTTTTTATATCCTTTTTTGATTTCTTGTGAAAGATTTTTGTAAAGCTGCAAGGAGCGGATCCTCTTTACCATAATCTGACAAGCGGTGTTTATTTCACAAGACTTTGGTGACTCTCTGATCTGATGAAATACACATGGTACCCCTCCTCCAAATCAAAACCAAACCCAAAACAAAACAAAATGAAACTACAACTGCCACCCTTCTCTGTAACCATTCATGCAACTTAGCAACAGTAAGTACTAACAATAGCAACAACAATAACAAAAAAACAGCAACAGCAACAGCGACAACAGCAACAACAGCAACAACAACAGCAAAGCAGAAGATAATAAAACAATAGCTTCAAGTAACCTGATTATAACCATTTTGGGCTTTTTACTGATGCCATTTGTTCAATTCACAAACTTCTCATCCAGTGTATAACTTACAGTCTCCCAGTGATTCCCACTCAGATGAATGTTGTTGTTGTTGTTGTTGTTGTTGTAGTTGTTGGGCATTCCACAGCTTAACATCATTGGGGGGAAGGGTTCACCACAGTATGCACTCTGAGAATTACTGTAAGACTAAAATTGCACACAGGAGAAGTTTGGGTGTGTGCCTGTTTTTTGTTTGTTTTTAAAGCACCTCACTTTATAGGCAGCCATACTCCGACTTCAGAGGATTTTTTTGTGCTCCTTTTAAAGGAGAGTGCAGGTTGTTAATGTTAAGAACTTGTTTTGCCTCAAGAAAGTATTAATATTTTACAACATAGTAACATTGTTAATGTAGGCCTCAGCTCTTAGCTTACATCGATAACTGACAATGCTTTGGGGCTAAATCGCACGAATGACATGCAGAATGCATATTGTGGATGACCCCCCTCCCCTCTTCCCTACCCCACACACGGGGGCCTCGGTTTACAATCTCCTCTGAAAGACTTTTCAGGAAGAGCAAGAGTGGAGTCAGCACTGAAGTTAACTCCAGGGAGGGGGGAAAAACAACAACCCAACCCTCGAACAGGAATCGAACTCTCCAGTCTTCAAAATTGTGAGCGCAGTGTTCTGGCCTCTCTCCCCAGAGGCGGCAGGGGAAGGCCAAACCGAAGCCACCGCCGCCGCCGACCAGCCACCCGCCACAGGAGACCCTGCCCCCCAGGATGAGCAGCCCCAGGCAGAGGAGGGGCAGAGTGCTGCTGACCCAGGGCAGGCTGCCCAGGAGGCTGCCCCCACAGAGCCAGCACCCACAGAACAGGCCTCAGCCGAGCAGACTGGGGCCGAACCCACGGCTGAGCCCACGGCCGAGCAGGCTGCGGCTGAACCCCCGAGCGAAGGATCTGCGGAGCAGACAGCTGCTGCTGATGGGGAGGTGAAGCAGGAGGAGGCAACCCCTGCAGAACAGAAAGAAGGGGAGGCCGCTGAGGGTGGCCCTGTGCTGACAGAAAGTAAGATTAAAAAAAAAAATTTTTTTAGAAAGTTGAAATGAATTGGGGAGGTGGGGTAGGGGCAGGGGGGAGCTGGAGGAGAGGAGAGGAGAGGAGGGGTAGGGTAATGGTGGTGGTGGTGATGAAGGGAGGGATGGTGATGATAATGGGGTGGATGACTTTGTGAAGTATCATGCAGGGGGGTGGGGGGGATTTGATTCAAGTCTGAAACTCTTTTAAAAATTTTTTATATCAAGCAAATAGGGAAACAAATACAGCTGCAGACAGGAAAAATATGATGGGTGGCATTGCTCCTGTGGCAATGTGCTCTCCCCTCACACACGTACGCATGCATGCATGCATACACGTACACACACAGACACACACACACACACGCACACACGCACGTACACACACACACTTACACACACACACACACACACACACACACACACACACACACACACACACACACACACACACACACACACACAAATAATTATCTTCATATTTCACAGGCGGAGACAACAAAGATGAAGAGAAGAAAACAGATGACACTCAAGAAGAGAAGAAAGACGACGAGAAAGAGCACCCCGAGAAAGACATGAAGGAAGACGGACAGAAGGAAGAAGGGAGCAAACCTGCTGAAGGAGAGAAGGAAGGGAAGGAAGGAGGAGAGGAAGGGAAGGAAGGGGAAGGAGAGGAAGGGGAAGAGGGGGTGGAGAAGAAAGAGGAAGAAGAAGAAGTGAAGAAGATCCCTGCCGACTTCTACTACAACTACGACCAGTTCATGTCCAGAGCCAAGGTGACCGAAGGCTCCGGCCTGCCAGATGACCTGCTGTCCCTGCAGTATCCTTGTCCTTCTGGGAGGGAGGGAGGGAGGGAAGGATGGGGGGATGGATGGATGATTGGAGGGAGGGAGGGAGGGATGAACAGATGAATGGATGGATGGATGGATGGACAGACGAATGGATGGATGGATGGATGGACGGATGGATGGATGGATGGACGAATGGACATATTGACGAATGGATGGATGATGGATGGATGGATGGACAAATGGATGGATGGATGGAAGGATGGATGGATGGATGGATGGATGGAAAAATGGATGGATGGATGGATGGATGAATGGATGGATGGATGGAAAGAAAAATGAAGTAATGGACGATTGGATGGACGATTGGATGGACGAATGGACGGATGGATGGATGGATGGATGGATGGATGGATGGATGGATGGATGGATGGATGGATGGATGGATGGATGGACGGACGAATGGATGGATGGATGGATGGATGGATGGATGGACGAATGGATGAATGGATGGATGGATGGATGGATGGATGGATGGACGGATGGATGGATGAATGGACATATTGAAACAGAAAAGAGAGGGGAGGGGAGGAATAGATGGATGGTTGTAAAGATAGAGAGATGGGTGGAATGAACTTTACAGGAGTCAATCCAATGACTTGAGCTTATCAGGCTGCCAGCTTTTGAAACAAAGATCTTTATGCGCTTTAAAAGAAAAAAGGATAATGATCACACGTCTATGAACATACATAAAAAACATCTAGACAAAATGAACATCAGAAGGAATGAACTCATGGGATTATACTGCAGTTTGGGGAAAAGGCTAATGAAGTACAAAAAAAAGTATAATGAAGGGATGAAATCTTTTTTGACCCCCCCTCCACCCACCCCCAAATTCCCCAGCTAGCACTTTAAGGTGCAGTAATGGTGTGATTTTTGTGGGCATGGGTTTATCGTCCTCACACCAAAGGACTTTTGGGGGAGTGGAGTCAGCACTGTTGTTAATCCCAGGAGGGAAAATCCCCTTCAACGGGTGCTTCAGGAGGGGCTCAAACCCAGACCATCAGATCATGAGCATAACACTCTAACCACTGGGCCATCCTAAAGGTAAAAGGTAAAGGTAAAGGTGTTCCATAACCTAGGTGGTCATAGGGGAGCAAGGCTTCAGAGACCTCAGCTTCTCTAGGGGCCAGCATAGTGAGGGCCGGTGGCGCCCATCTCCTCTCCCTCGCTGCTTTACCTTCCCTGACCCTAAAGAGGGCAGGTTCCCATTGACAGCTGGGTGAACTAGGGGGGAACTGAACTGAAGCCAAGGCGCCGCGCAAAACGGTCACCCATCCAGCTGATAACCATGCTCAACACTGCTTAACTTAACTTTGGGAGGGAAAGCAAGCACTTTGACCACTTAGCTATCCCCCCCCCCCCCACCCCCACCCATACCTTACCTTTACCTTTTACCTTCATAGACAACGAACGCTCTTCCGTCTTAGAGAGATTCTGCTGGCAGCTTTCTTTTCCTTGACCAAGGTTCAGACACTCGTTCGGTTATGACTGTCGCCGTCGCCACAACCTGTACCTCCTGGATGAAAAACACTTGCTGTTTATGGCTGGCAACATCGTGCAACTGCTCAACATTCAGACCAAGACCCATACCTATCTCCGATCTACCAGCGGGGGCAGTATCGGCGCTTTGGCTGTGAGCAAGCAAGAGGGTGGTGGTGGTGTGAGAGGGAGGGTGGGGGTGGGGTGGGGTGGGGGGGGGAGAGTGGGAGGAAGGGGTGGTTGGTGGGGATAGAAGGAGAATTATTTATTTGTTTGTTTGTTCATTTATTGATTCCGTTCTTTCAAGGATTTGGATTTGATTTGGGGTTGGTTTTTTTCATTCAACCAGTCCCCTGTGTGTATGCAGTTTTGTAAATGTCATCTGTTCCCACCGGCACATGATGGCCTACTGTTATGAAAAGCAGAACAGGATTTAACGTGTGCACAAGATGTTCTGCATGCATTTGCACACGGGGCCTCGGTTTACAGTCTCATCCAAAAGACTTTTGAGGAGAGTGGAGTCAGCGCTGATGTTAACTCCGGGGGAGAAAAATCCCCTCGAACGGGAATCGAGCTCTGTTCATCAAATTGCCAGTGCAATGTTCTGACCACTCATCTATCCTGTCCCCTAAGGAGAAAGGGAGAGGCACTCATGTGCTCTTTTTGGTTTCTTTTTTTTATATATGCAGTCCCCGTGTGTATGAAGCCCCGGTGAGATGATAAAGTGAGAGAATTTTTAAGGGAGTGTGGGGCTTGGGGGAAGGGGGGGGGGGTAAATATGGGGGGGTGTGGTTAGGTGCATGTGTATGTGTGTGTATGTGTGTGTGTGTGTGTGTACATGCATGCATGTTATGTGTGTATACATGTATGTATAGATGCTGGCATGTGTGTGTGTGTGAGTGAGAGAGAGAGAGAGAGAGAGAGAGAGAGAGAGAGAGAGAGAGAGAGAGAGAGAGAGAGAGAGACAGACAGACAGACAGACAGACAGACAGACAGACAGACAGACAGACAGACAGACAGACAGACAGACAGAGAGAGACAGAGAGACAGAGAGAGAGAGACAGAGAGAGAGACAGAGAGGGGAAGTCATGTACATGTGCATGTATACACACATTCCTTTACATTCCTTAATGATGGCGTTAAGAAAATTAGTTGCATATACAAAAATATCACAATAATTATATAAAACAAGGCAACACTTACCTGGTAAGTTGAGTCTTGTGGAGAATTCAGACAAACGTCTCTCAATAAAACCAGAACAGAGCGCACTTGAGACAAGCACCCCTTGCCAGCCCTCAGTCACTGAGAGTGCAACGAAGAAATAAACACCGAGTCAGTGAAGACACAACACACAGGCAATAGAGCCACTGATTCACTATGGGTGGGTAACAGGTTTGATTTGATTTGATTGATTTATTCTTTTATATCAAGGATAATGGAATAAGCACTACTCTTGTGCTTTTTTTACATCCAGTCTCCGTGTGAATGCAGTTTTGTAAATGTCATCCATTCCCACCGGCACACGACGGCCTACTCTTACGAAAAGCGGAACAGGATTTAACATGTGCGCAAGATGTTCTGCGTGCGTTCGCACACTGGGCCTCGGTTTAAAGTCTCATCCGAATGACTTTTGAATGAAAGGGAGGGCAGAATTGGTGAACCTCAGAGCTCTAGCCGAGGTTGGTTTGTATGTTTGTTGGTTTGTTTCAGGTGCACCCAAGCCGAAAGTACTTCGCAGTGGGGGAGAAGGGCGAGGCCCCTAACATCAACATCTTTGAGTTCCCCTCTCTCAAACTGTACCGCATCCTGCGAGGAGGCACAGAGGCCTCATACTCTTCTCTGACCTTCAGGTAGGTGGTGCTCCTAGTCCACCGTATAATAAAAGGTTGGGTTTTTTTTGTTTGTTTTTTTTGGGGGGGGGTAGTGTTATAAAGAAATGCTTTATAGTGGTGGTGATGATGATGATGAGGGAGGGAAGGAGGGAGGGAGGGAGGGAGAGAGAGAGAGAGAGAGAGAGAGAGAGAGAGAGAGAGAGAGAGAGAGAGAGAGAGAGAGAGAGAGAGAGAATCATAGCACACCTTTAGAAACTTAAGGGTTTGTTTTTCTTTTATCGGAGTTCAAAAATAAGAGTTGTATTTGATGTGTGTGTGTGTGTGTATGTGTGTGTGTGTGTGTGTGTGTGTGTGTGTGTGTGTGTGTGTGTGTGTGTGTGTGTGTGTGTGTGTGTGCATCTTTCCATTTCTGCCCCTCATACGTGTATTGTGTGGCCTAAGGCCGATGTATATATGAATTTAAACAATTTCAGTGTTCAGTGTTCACTTCTCTCTCTCTCTCTGTCTCTGTGGCAGCCCTGACGGGGATCTGCTGGCCTCTCAGGGCGGGGATCCAGACTTCATGCTGACGGTGTGGGACTGGCGCCAGGAGCAGATCATGCTGAGGACCAAGGCTTTCTCCCAGGATGTCTTCAGGGTGACCTTTGCCGCCGAGCTGGAGGGACAGCTGACCACAGCCGGCACCTCCCACATCCGGTGAGATTTTTGGGGGATTTTGGGGGTGGTGGTGGTGGGGGGGGGGATGGTGGGGGTGTTAATGGTGGTGATGTTGTTGTTGATTGT
>CM060346.1:34024672-34027172 GCA_030674155.1 Stramonita haemastoma | reverse complement strand
GTGTGTGTGTGTGTGTGTGTGTGTGTGTGTGTGTGTGTGTGTGTGTGTGTGTGTGTGTGTGTGTGCATGCGCGCGCGCATGTGTGTGCATGCATGCGTGCTTGCATGCATGTGTGTGTTGAGGTTTGTGTTTCTGCAACCCACCAAACACTGATAAGAATTACATGATCTCTAACGTGTGTATTTGATCTTCTGCATGTGTATATATACATACACAAATGGCATTAAGGCACTGGCAGGCCTGCATTTAAAGTTGACCTGGGAGATGGTAGAAATCCTCACCCTTAATTCATCAGATGCCTCTGAGATTCAAACCCTGCAATTCCATGGACCCATGTCGAATAGTTTTAACCTCTTGGCTATGGTGTCTGTCAGCTGTCCATCTAAGGAACGTAAAGAAGATTTGCGTGTGTGTAACTCTTGTGTGTGTTTAGCTGTATGTATACACATTTGTATGATAATGTGTATGTGTGTGTGTGTGTGTGCAGAGCTCAGACTGCACCGTGTTCTTCATGAATGTGGGGGATCCCTACGAACCCATTGGCTTCTACCCTGTTCCTGCCCCTGTGCTGAAGCTGATCTGGACCCCAGAGAAATACGTAAGTGTAGGGAAGACCCCAGAGAAATACGTCAGTGTAGGGAAGACCCCAGAGAAAGACGTCAGTGTAGAGCAGACCCCATTTGAAAACACCCAAGACCTCATTCTGGCCACCTATTACAATGCAAAACTTTATTCTCTCATTTGATCAATTCCTGCAGTCTATCATTTCAATCAATAATAATTTTTTACAGAATTGTCCGAATTTCAATCTGTTTTCTGTTTTGAATAGACTCTTCTTTATTGCAGATTAACAACATATGAACAGCTAAAAATTGACGTCTGATGCGATGCGACTCACTATGTGGTGGAGTGTCACATATATCTAAAGCTCAGCTGCTGTGATGCTAGCTGTCTGTCTGTCTGTCTGTCTGTCTGTCTGTCTGTCTGTCTCTCTGTCTTTCTGTCTTTCTATCTATCTATCTATCTATCTATCTATCTATCTATCTATCTATCTATCTATCTATCTATCTATCTATCTATCTACTATCTATATCTCTCTCTTCTCTCTCTATCATCCATCCTCCATCTATATCTCTCTTCTCTCTCTATCCATCCATCCATCATCCATACCATCCATCCATCCATCATCCATCCATCTCCATCCATCTCTTCTCTCTCTCTATCTCTCTATCTCTCTCCTCTATCTCTCTCTCATGTCACCTATCTATATCTATCTATCTATCTATCATCTATCTATCTATCTATCTATCTATCTCTCTCTCTCTCTCCTCTCTCTCATCTCTCCTCTCTCCTCTACTATCTATCTACTTCTATCTATCTATCTATCTATCTCTGTCGTCTCTCTATCTCTCTACTCTCTATCATCTATCTATCTATCTATCTATCTACTGTCTGTCTCTCTCTATCTCTATCTATCTATCCTATCTATCTATCTATCTCTCTCATCTCTCTATCTCTCTCTCTCTCTATCTACTCTGTCATCTCTCTCTCTTCTCCACAGAACAATCAGCCCTGATGGTGTGTTCGAGGTGGTATCTGTGCTACTGGGGGTGCCAGAAATGGACAAGATGACACTGCCCACTCTCTATCTTCAGGATCCCAGAGCTGCCCACCATGTCTACACCTTTCCGCAGCGTCAATTCATCTCGCTTCGAAGGTAGCCCTGATGTCTGTGTGCACTGAGGGTGGTTGGTGCTGGACGGGGGTAGAGGACAAGATGAACGGGATTGGTCGGTGAGTTACGTGGGGTATTGTTGTAGGTAGTGTGTTGTGGATGCGGTGGGTGTGGTGTGGTGTGGTAGGGTGTGGGTGGGGTGGTGGTGTGGGGTGTTGTAGGTGGTGTGGTGGGGTGGGGTGTGTGTGGTGTGTTGGTGTGGTGTGTGATGGGGTGGGTGTGGGTGTGGTAGGGTGTGTGGTGTGGTGGGGTGTGTGTGTGGTTTGTGTGTGGTGGTAGGGTGGTGTGTGGTGTGGTATGGTGTGGGTGTGTGGGTGTGTGTGGTGGGTGTGTGGTGTGATGTGGTAGGTGTGGTGTGTGGTGTTGTATGATGGGGTGTGGTGTGATGGGTTTGGTGTGATGGGTGTTGTGTGGTGTGGTGTAGTGGAGGTGGTAGTCATGGGTCGTCTTGTGTTGCATGGTATGATCCCATATTTCATCCGTTGCACTGCACTACACTGTCAGAAATTATGTTTTGCTATATTTTGTTGTGTTGCATGGTATTGTGTCATAGTGTAGTGCATTTCGTGCCATTGGAAACAGATAAAATGATTTTCAAAAACGCATGCACATAGGTATCACGTTTAGACAACTTCCTCAGAATCAGAATGTGGCTACCTAAATGATGGGGGGGGGGGGGGGGGGGGGGGAACTAGTCCCATATATATACAACAATCTCACCATGGGAGAACCACAGAGCTCTAGCCAAGAAACCAATATAGATTT
>CM060346.1:34019514-34024572 GCA_030674155.1 Stramonita haemastoma | reverse complement strand
TTGTGTGTGTGGTGTGTGTGTGGTGTGTGTGGTGTGTGTGTGTTGGGTGTGTGTGTTTTTGTTGTTGTTGTTGAAAAAAAAAAAAAAGGCCCTTTTAAAAATTTAATTTGTTTTTAAGGGTTGCAATTTAGCAATTAATTATTTAATCATGGGAAAAAAAGTTAAAGGGAAATCAGTAATCTTTTCAAAGTTTTCCAACCTAAAAAGAAGGTGAATTAAAATTACGGGGGTAGGGGCCCATATAAATTTGGAAAAAAAAAAAAAAAAATCTTTTGATATTCAGATGTAAAACTTTTTCCCAAAAGGTTTTTAACGTAATCCATTTTCAAAATTAAAGTAACAAAGGGGAAAAAAAAAAAAAAAAAACCGGGATGTCTAAAAAACTGAAACATTTAAAAATGTTTTAAAACAAAACAAAAAAAACGTTTAAATTTTTTTAAGAGAAAAAAAAAAAGATGAAAAGCAAATCCCAAAGCTGAATGTCTGCAAGGAAATGTTGCTAAAAAAAAAAAAAACAAAAAAAAGAAGATTTGTTTATCGTAGCAGAAAAATTAAAATACACACGCACATTCTTGTATCTGCTTTTTATTTTTTAGTTTCCCCTTCTTTCTTTTTTTTTTTCTTTTTTTTTTTCTCTTTGTTCCTTTCTTTTTTATTTTTTCTGTTTTTTTTCTTTTGTTTTTAAACAGTTTCTTTTTTTTCTTTTTATTTTCCTTTCCTTCATTCCTTTTTTTGTGGGTTTTGGTTTTTTTGCTAAACCTGTTTCTTTTTTCCTTCCTTGGTTTCTTCTTTGTTTGCTTCCTTTCTTTCTTTTTTTGCCTTGTTTTTTTTGAGGGTGACTTTTGTTCTTTTAAAAAAAAAAAATCTTTCCTCCTTTCTTTCTTTTTTCCCCTGCTTTTTGTTTCCACTTCTGTTGATTGTACAGTGTAAGTAATAAAACCAATGTGTGGTGTGTGTGTGTGTGTGTGTGTGTGTGTGTGTGTGTGTGTGTGTGTGGTGTGTGTGTGTTTTGTGTGGTAGTATTCAATATATTTCTGCTTCAAAATAGTAATTTGTTTACATACCCATACAGTTTGCTATTTTCCTCTCTTTAGTTATTTTCTTTCTTTGTGTCTTCTTATTTGGTGAGGTGTTTATTAATAAACTATTTTTCTTTTTTGGGGGGGAACTAGGGTCAGAGAAGGTAAAACAGTGAGGGAGAGGAGGAATGGGTGCCGCCCCTCAATATACTGGCCCCTAGAGAAGCTGAGGTCTCTGATGCCTTGTTCCCTAATGACTGCATAGGTTATGGAAACACCTTTACCTTTACCTGTTTAACCCCCCCCCCCCCCTTTTTCTTTTTTTGTTTTGTTTTTACCATTATGAGAGAGATAGAGATGACTGTTCTTAATCCACTGTGCTTATGCAAGAATGTTTGTAAGTGTACAAGTACTACAACAGCTGCTCAGGCTCGTACTCACACAAATGAGTATGCATGTCTGCATAGATGTGTGGTTGTACATGTATGTATTACACATGTGTACATGGTGATGCACATGGATATACAAGCACATATGCATGCATACACATGTGCATGCACACTGGCTTGCACACACATACACATACATGTATGCACACACACACACATACACACACACACATACACACACACAAACACACACACACAGACACACACACACACACACACACGAGACTTTAAACCGAGGCCCCGTGTGCGAACGCATGCAGAACATCTTGCGCACACGTTAAATCCTGTTCCGCTTTTCGTAAGAGTAGGCCATCGTGTGCCGGTGGGAACAGATGACAAGATTTACAAAACTGCATACACACGGGGACCGGATGAAAAAAAGCACATGATTGCTTATTCTGTTATCCTCGATATAAAAGAATAAATAAATAAATAAAAATAAAAATAAACACACACACACACACACACACACACACACACACACACACCACACACACACACACACACACACGCTACATGAGCCACCAGTAGGCAACTACACTTACTACCTATGGGAAGGTTTTTGTGCTTATTTCTTCATAGTGTGTTGAAGTATTTTTCTGTGATAACTCTTTTCATGTGTACTTGCTTTATTTATGTCATGCAACCCACAGGAATGTCTCTTTTTATAAGATGATGAATTATTTGTATTCATAAACTAAGCCAACCAACCCTCTTACCAACCAACCAGCTCACTTACCCATCCACCCACCCACCCACCCACCATCCCACTCGCCAACTAACCAACTAATCAATTAGCTCACTTACGTACCACCCACCCACCCTTTAATACAACACTGCCAGGCAACAGCAATTATTTAAACTTTTTTTTATTCTTTTATATCGAGGATAATGGAATAAGCACTCTTATGCTTTTTTACACCCAGTCCCCGTGTGTATGCAGTTTTGTAAATGTCATCTGTTCCCACCGGCACATGATGGCCTACTCTTATGAAAAGCGGAACAGGATTTAATGTGTGTGCTGCCCTCCTCACAAACTTCTCATTCAGTGTATAACTTACAGTCTAGTCTCCCAGTGAATCCCACCGAGATGAATGTTGTTGTAGGCCTTGGCTCTTAGATTACATCGATAACTGACAATGCTTTTGGGCCAAATGGGACCAATGACACGCAGAATGCATATTGTGGATGACCCCCCCCCCCCGCCTTCTTCCCTCCCCCCATGGCGTTTACCTGGGAAGGAACACCCAGCATCACTGACAACTGATACCATTCACCTACACCATCCCCTCACTTTGCTTTGTTTTTCTTTTCATCATTCATTCTAATATCCTTTTCTGCTACACTTTATTTTATTTATTTATTTTATTAATTTATTTATTCTTTTATACCGAGGATAATGGAATAAGCACTCATGTACTTTTTTTTCATCCAGTCCCCGTGTGTATGCAGTTTTTGTAAACATTGTCATCTGTTCCCACTGACACACAATAGACTACTCTTACCAAAAGCAGAACAGGATTTAACGTGCGCGCAAGACGTTCTGCGTGCGTTTCGCACACACACGGGGGGCCTCGGTTTACAATCTCCTCCAAAAGACTTTTCAGGAAGAGCAAGAGTGGAGTCAGCACTGAAGTTAACTCCAGGGGAGGGGGGAAAAACAACAACCCAACCCTCGAACAGGAATCGAACTCTCCAGTCTTCAAAATTGTGAGCGCAGTGTTCTGACCTCTTTTCCCCAGAGGCAGCAGGGGAAGGCCAAACCGAAGCCGCCGCCGCCGACCAGCCACCCGCCACAGGAGACCCTGCCCCCCAGGATGAGCAGCCCCAGGCAGAGGAGGGGCAGAGTGCTGCTGACCCAGGGCAGGCTGCCCAGGAGGCTGCCCCCACAGAGCCAGCACCCACGGAACAGGCCTCGGCCGAGCAGAGTGCGGCCGAACCCACGGCTGAGCCCACGGCCGAGCAGGCTGCGGCTGAACCCCCGAGCGAAGGATCTGCGGAGCAGACGGCTGCTGCTGATGGGGAGGTGAAGCAGGAGGAGGCAACCCCTGCGGAACAGAAAGAAGGGGAGGCCACTGAGGGTGGCCCTGTGCTGACGGAAAGTAAGATTTTCTTTTCTTTTTTTTTTTCTTTTTTTTTCGAAAGTAAGAGATGAATTGGGGAGGTGGGTGGGGGAGGGGGGGAGCTGGAGGAGAGGAGGGGGAGGGGTAGGGTGATGGTGGTGGTGGTGACAAAGGGAGGGATGGTGATGATAATAGGGTGGATGACTTTGTGAAGTGTTATGCAGGCGGGGGCAGGGTGGGGGTGGGGGGATTTGATTCAAGTCTGAAACTCTTTTTACAAATTTTTATCAAGCAAACAGGGAAACAAATACAGCTGCAGACAGGAAAAATATGATGGGTGGCGCTGCTCCTGTGGCAATGTGCTCTCCCCTCACGTATGCACGCATGCATTCATGCACGCACGCACACACACACACACACACACACACACACACACACACACACACACACACACACACACACACACACACACACACACACACACACAACACACAAATAATTCTCTTCATAATTATTCACAGGTGAGACAACAAAGATGAAGAGAAGAAAACAGAAGACACTCAAGAAGAGAAGAAAGACGACGAGAAAGAGCACCCCGAGAAAGACATGAAGGAAGACGGACAGAAGGAAGAAGGGAGCAAACCTGCTGAAGGAGAGAAGGAAGGGAAGGAAGGAGAAGAGGAAGGGAAGGAAGGGGAAGGAGAGGAAGGGGAAGAGGGGTTGAGAAGAAGGAGGAGGAGGAAGAAGTGAAGAAGATTCCTGCCGACTTCTACTACAACTACGACCAGTTCATGTCCAGAGCCAAGGTGACCGAAGGCTCCGGCCTGCCAGATGACCTGCTGTCCCTGCAGTATCCTTGTCCTTCTGGGAGGGAGGGAGGGATGAATGGATGGAGAGGGGGAGGGAAGGAGGGGGAGGGAGGGATGGATGGATGGACGAATGGACATATTGACGAATGGATGGATGGATGGATGGATGAATGGATGGACGGACGAATGGACAAATTGTGTGGACAAATGGATGGATGAATGGACGAATGGATGGATGGACGGATGGATGGACGAATGGACATTTTGACGAAGGGATGGATGGATGGATGGATGGATGGATGGATCGATGGATGGATGGATGGATGGATGGATGGATGGATGGATGGATGGATGGATGGATGGATGGATGGATGGAGAGAGAGACAGAAAAGAGAGGGGGAAGGGAGGAATAGATGGATGGTTGTAAAGATAGAGAGATGGGTGGAATGAATTTCACAGGAGTCATTCCCATGACTTGCGCTTATCAGGCTGCCAGCTTTTGAAACAAAGATTTTTATGCGCTTTAAAAAAAAAAAAGGACAATGATCACACATCTATGTACATAAGTAAAAAAAAACATCTAGACAAAATGAACATCAGAAGGAATAAACTCATTTTGGGATTATTCTGCAGTCTGGGGAAGAAAAGTCATATAATAAAGGGAGTAAATTCTTTTTGCCCCCCCCCCCCTCCCCAAATTCCTCAGCTAGAGCTTCAA
>CM060346.1:33994514-34004514 GCA_030674155.1 Stramonita haemastoma | reverse complement strand
CCCTACTGGCGTCTGCCCATGCACGACGCCCAGACAGGGAGCATCAGCGCCATCGCCCTCACCTATGACCAGACACAGCTGCTGTCCGTAGGAGACGACGGCAACTTCTTCCTGTACAACTACATGGCCGATGAAGAACTGCAGAAGAAGATCGCTGAGTACAAGGCCAAGCTGCCCTCTGCCAGGGTTAGTGTTAGTGTTAGTTAGTGTTAGTTTGTTAGTGTGGGTGTGTGGGTGTGGGGGGGGGGGTGGGGAGGGGCTTGTTTTGGGTTGTTGTTTTTTTTGGGGGGGGATTGGGGGGTGGGGTGGGGGGGTTGTTTTTTTGTTTAAAAAAAAAAAATTGTGTGTGTGGCTTGTTTGGGGGGGGGGGGGGGGGCGGGGTTTTTTTTTTTGTGTTTAGGGTTTTTTTTTGTTGTTGTTAAAATATATATATTTTTTTTAGTGTGGCTTGTTTGTATGACGGGTTTTTTTTTTTTATATCTTGGTGGGGGTTTTTTGTTGTTGTTTTTTGCGGGGGAGAGTGTGTGTGTGTGTGCATGTGTGTGCGCATGTGTTCATGTGTGTGTGTGTGTGTTACAGAGAAAGGAAGACTTGGAGAAGGTGGTGGATGACATTGACGATCCTGCTGCTTACAGGTGAGAGATTAGCGACCCTTGACCCCCCCCCCCCCCCCCCCCCCCCCCCCCCCCCCCCCCCCCCCGCCATCACCACAACCACCACCACCTTCCCTCCCTCCTTTCGCCTTGCCAGTCCCAAACTTTCTCTGACTTTTTTGTGTTTTGTTTTTGTTTCTGTTTGTGGTTTTCTTTTCAGTCCCTGTATCAATCAACAGATTACTAAATCACGTTGTTGAATACCTATACATGATGCATGCCATGTTGTAGATAGATCTGTTAGATCTAGTTTCATCCCTAGCCCTTTTTTCTTTCCCAAACTAACACGGTATTGAGAGAGCCAGACATATATGAGGTAGAAAAGAACCACAAAAATGTCAGTTTGCTCACAAACAAACTCGGCTACTATCATATTGTTATTAACCTGAAAGAAGTAGGGAATTTTGACGATATGCAGTTTAAAGACATGTAGCAGAGTTATTTCCCATGTGCAGATGATGCCCCCTGTATATTGAGCTTGAAAAGTGAGGTTATCAGTTATCTGGGAAATATCCAAATACTTGCTTTTGTCTACCCAGGCTGACCTACTGATGGCTGGACTGAGTGATTGACTGATTAGCTCATTGACTGACTGACTGACTGGCTGACTGGCTGACTGGCTCATGATATCGTAACTCACAGACTCATCAACTGGCTGGCTCATTGATTGAATCACTCACCAACTGACTGACTGATTGACTCAACTTCTGGCTCAATGATTGCATAACTAATTGAATATGTATCCCCCCCCCCCCCCACGCACACACATCCTCTCACCCCAATCTCCCAACCACTCCCCTCCCCCCCCACACACGCACACTACACCACACCACACCACACCACACCACACCACACCACACCACACCACACCACACCACACCACACCACACTACACTACAGATACGAAGCCACTCTATATATCCACTTTAACAACAAAAACAACAACCAACAAAAAACCACACACACACAACACACAACACACACACACACACACACACACACACACACACACACACACACACACACACACACACAACAACAACAACACCACACACACACACACACACACAACAACAACAACAACAACAACAGCAACAACAATCCAACACATAAAACAAATTTTCTAAAGAAAAAAAAGAAAAAAAAAGTCTGAACTCTCTGTGACAGTAGCAATAACAACAACAACAACAACAACCCAACACATAAAACAAATTTTCTATAAAAAAAAGAGAAAAAAACAGTTGGAACTCTCTGTGACGGTAACAACAACAAAAACAACAACAATCCAACACATAAAAACAAATTTTCTATAAAAAAATTCAAAAAAAAAATTTCAAAAAAAGTTTGAACTCTCTGTGACGGTAGCATTGAAGACGCCAAACAGAAGGCGGAACATGACAAACGCATGAAAGAGGCGGAGGAGAAGAAGAGAGGAGTGCGTCGCCAGATCACCAAACTGCGTCGCCAGTTCAAGTCCATCCTGGAACAGAATGAGTCCATGCCTACCAAACAACAGCTCGACCGACTGGTAAAGTTGTTTTGTTTTTTTTCAAAATGTGTGTGTGTGTCAAAATCAAGTCAAAGTCAAAGTTTCATTTCCAGGTGGTACATTGAGTAAGCAATAAATTTGCTCTCTCTCTCTTTTTTTTTTAATCAAGCTATCTATCTAGTAAAAAAAGAAAAAAAAATCCACCCCCCAAAACCACTTAAAAAAACAACAACGCGCTGACACACTAACAAAAATGAAGCAGCAAGCAGAGTACAACCAAAAAAACCCCACCAAAAAAAATATTCAGCTACAACATTGTTACAACAATGTGTGTGTGTGTGTGTGTGTGTGTGTGTGTGTGTGTGTGTGTGTGTGTGTGTGTGTGTGCTTGCGCGTGTGTGTGTGTAGGTGTGGGTGTATCAGGTATCAGTATAATCAGTATATCTGTCTTGACATTACTGTTTGGGTCAGTTAGGGATCATGTGTTTGTTAAATACATAGGGCTTATCCATCTCTTTTGTTTTTAAATGATTATCAATGTATCTTGTGGGGATTATGCATCTGTTGAGTGTATACCTATTTCTTTTTCTGAAATCATAGGTTGAACTTTTACTGTTGGTGATGGTGGTTTTTTTTTCTTTTGTTTTACTTTATTGTTTTGTTGGGTTTTTTTGTGTTTTTTTTTTGGGGGGGGGGGTTTGTTTTTCTCTTTTTGGGGGGGGTGGCTGCTATTCCCTGAGGGCTGGATGAAAAAAACGTATTTGCATGCTTACTCTGTTACCCTTGGAAAATAAAGATTATTCATTCATTCTCTCTCTCTCTCTCTCTCTCTCTCTCTCTCTCTCTCTCTCTCTCTCTCTCCTCTCTCTCTCTCTCTCTCTCTCTCTCTCTCTCTCTCTCTGAATCATGTACAGGAGTTTGAGATGGATCGTGAGATCAAGCTGGAGCTGGAGAGACAGACCAACGAGAGAGTGACCCTTGTGCGGAGAGAGCTGGCCTGGGAATCGGAGAAACAGCGCATAGCCCTGGAGAAACTGCGTAAAAGGTGTGTGTGTGTATGTATGTGTGAGTGTGTAATGTGCGTGTGTTCGTTCATTCCTTCCTTCCTTCCTTCCTTCCTTCCTTCCTTCCTTCCTTCCTTCCTTTCCTTCCTTCCTTCCTTCCTTCCTTCCTTCCTTCATTAATTCGTTCATTCATTCCTTTATTCCTTCCTTCCTTCCTTCATTAATTCGTTCATTCATTCCTTTATTCCTTCCTTCCTTCCTTCCTTCCTTCCTTCCTTCCTTCCTTCCTTCCTTCCTTCCTTTCCTTCCTTCCTTTCCTTCCTTCCTTCCTTCCTTCTTTCCTTCATTAATTCGTTCATTCATTCCTTTATTCCTTTATTCCTTCCTTCCTTCAGGTTCAAAGACGTGGTGGAGTGTGAGCGCATTGTGCTCAAAGCCTTCATGACCCCTCACGAGGTCACCAGTTTCCGCGCCAACAAACTGTCGGACGACTTTTACCAGCTGAAGGCGGAATACGAGCGCAAGAAAACCATGGGGCAGACCAAGGATGACTTCACACGGGACCCCACACGGGACCTGCTAGCCGGTCAGTTCATTCCTCCTCTCTCTCTTCTCCCCTCTCTCTCTTCTCTCTCTTCTCCCCTCTCTCTCTTCTCTCTCTCTCTCTCTCTCTCTCTCTCTCTCTCTCTCTCTCTCTCTCTTCTCTCTCTTCTCCCTCTCTCTCTTCTCTCTCTTCTCCCTTCTCTCTCTTCTCTCTCTTCTCCCTTCTCTCTCTTCTCCCTTCTCTCTCTTCTCTGCGGTTCTCTTTTTGGAATGGGGTGGGGTAGCTGAGTGGTTAGGGTGTTGGGTTCATGATCTTTTACCAATGGTTCAAGCCATCACCTGTTCAATCCTGTTCCGCTTTTCGTAGGAGTAGGCCATTGTGTGCGCCGGTGGGAACATATGACAAGATTTACAAAACTGCATACACACGGGGACTGGATGTAAAAAAGCACATGAGTGCTTATTCCACTATCCTCGATATAAAAGAATAAATGAAATATAAAAGAATGAATGAAATGAAATGAAAGTGTTCATATTTCTATACGACACCAAATGCTGACATGAATTACAGGGTCTTTAACAAGCATTTTTTTATATAATCTTCTGCATGTGTATACACCTGAAGGGAATCAAGGCACTGGCTAGTCTGCATTTGAAGTTGACCTGGAAGATCATAAAAAAAATCCCCACCCTTAATTCACCAGATGCAGCTGCCAAGATTTGAACCCATGACTTCACATCACGAACCCACGGGATTGACGTCAAACGGTCTTGACCACTCAGCCAAAGTGTCCGGTTACGAGGTTTATTCAGTGTTTGATCTTGAAATTAAAAAAAAAAAGGACTTTGACCTTGATGTTGACCTTGACCTTGACCTCCCCTTTTGACAGGTCAGCAGAGGATGGCAGAGGGCGCAGGTCAAGGTGCAGAGACGGTGGATGCTGAAGTGGGGGCCAAGGTCATCACGTCCCTGAAGGGCAGCATGGGAGAGCGCATCACCAAGGCCCTGTTGAAAGTGGAGGAGAAGAAGAAGAAGCGAGCCATTCGCCGAGCCATGGTGGGTGTGGGATAGCTTTTGCTGTGTGGGGGCTTCTGTGTTCCATTCTGTGCTCTTTTTTTTTGGGGGGGGGGGGGGGGGCGGGGGGGGGGGCAGGGGGTCAGGGGGTAGAAATAGCCTTGTTGTTAAGAGCATAACACTTGCAATTTGATGGCTCAGGATTGAGGTATCTCCCCCCCCCCCCCCTCACCCCTGTCGGGAGGCAGTGGGTCTGTCAGTTTAAAATAGTATTCCCCGCCTTCTGGAAATTCTGTGCTAGGTATTCCTTCTTTTCTATCCCTCTCTTTTTTTTCTTCTTTTTTTTGGCTGCTTCATCTTCTGTGATGTTCTATACCTGTTGTTCCGTGCTGCTCATTTCAATCTCCTCGCCACAGCCATACCCAGATTCATTATGTCGCATTCTAAGAATCAGACGTCCACAGGGAGCCTATCAATATCAGGCCACCGTGGGGCCATCAGCCAGAGGGGCCCTGCACTTCTGCTGAGTCACTTTGGTGGTGTTCAATGGTGCCTGTTCTGAGCTAACATGCACAGGACACCATCTACTAAACCCCCTACTAAGGACAGTATTAGTTCAGTCACGGAGCCAGACTGAGTGAGTCACCCACCTGAGGTGGCGACCACCACAACGTCCCTCCAACAACCGCCCCCGCGAACCTCCAACCCAAAGGCTTTGACACAAACTCACCACGGGCACAGAAGTGTATGGGTAAACTGAATCTGAGGTCACCTTGAGACCAGAGCAACTGGGACAACGAATATGGGGCAATTGTTTTTTATATTGCATGGTAACTAATGGTGATGAGGATGATGTAATGATGCTGCTATGGAAGTACATCAGCTTTGAGACTACTTGACAGGGTTGTACTCTACGCTTACTGTCATAATATACCCCGGCGTCAACTGGGCCCGAGAAAAACAGACACCTGCAGTGTTGGTCAGGTAATTTAAGCAACACTCTCAAAAGTCGCATCTGTAAAGTGGATGAAGCTCGACTGTGTGGTCCCAGTCTCCCCACTGAGCCCACAGCACACTCACTCTGCGTAGGAGCTGGCCGGAGTAAAAAAAAAAATCCCTATGACTCTTATGGGATTCAAACCCACGGCCTTCCAGTCTGTAACCCAAGGCACTAACCACTGCACCAAGGTGGCTGGTTTCTGTCCCTCTCTTTGTTTTAAGCTACATGTCCACTTTTGGAAATGTGGGGGGGGGGGGGGATTACCTCTGAGCTCCTGAAGTGGAGCAGTTATGACTTCTCCAAGCCATTGTCAGTAGGATTGTGTGTGTTTGTTTTGTTTTTTGTTGTGAGATCAGATTTTCAGAATGTTAGGATTGTGTTTGTGTTTCCTTCCTCTGCTGGAGCTCCCAGGTTCATCCATGGTAAAAATTGTCACCCTGCATGGAAGGTCGCTGCATTCCGACTTCAGGGAGGTATGATTGTGTAAACATCTCTCTCTCTCTTGTAGTGGGAAGATCTGTGCCACATTCTGGCTGCCAGGGTTGTATACTTGTACAACTCAACTCTCTCTCTCTCTCTCTGTCTCTAGTGGGAAGACCTGTATGCCTCCAAGCCTGACGACAACTACGAGGACCCCTCTGACGTGGAGGCCATCCGCGAGGCCAAGGAGAACATGGGCGACTACAAGCTGAAGACAGCCAAGGACTACGTGGTCCCTGACCACCTCCGCATGAATGTGGAGAAGGCCCGCGGCCGTCTGCTGGTGTTGAAAGACCAGGTGGGTGGGTTCGAATCTGTGTAGAGGAGAGGAGTGGGTGGGTGGGTGGGTGAGTGAGTGGGGTGAGGGGGGTGAGGGGGGATGTGGGTGGGTGGGGGTGGTTGGAGGAGGGTTGGATAGGGGTGGGGTGGGGGCTGAAGGGATAGAGTGTGTGTGTGTGTGTGTGTGTGTGTGTGTGTGTGTGTGTGTGTGTGTGTGTGTGTGTGTGTGTGTCTTTGATTTTACGTCTGTACACTTAAAGTGATATTAGATGAGGGAAGGATGGGGGGGGGGGGGCCAATAAAAAGATGAGGGTTTTAAAAATAAAAAAAAGTGTGTTGGTAATTATGTGCATAAGGAGACTGATTACAAAATTATATAACTAGAATGTTGCAAAACATGGCATAAGAAACGCAAATAATAACAAGTTGTGTCAGTTATTGATGTCAGCTCATTGCCAAGGCCTTCACTAAAATGTTGTGATGTTGTAAAATGTTGTGTTGAAATTGCCTTCAGCCATGACAAAGCTCTTAACACAACAACCTGCACTCTCCTTCAAAGGAGAATAAATCCTCTGAAGTTGGAGTATGGCTGCCTATATGGCGAGGTTACTTGAAAATAGTCATACACGCAAACTTCTCATTCAGTAGTGTGCAATTTCAATCTCACAGTGATTCCCAGGTGGGATGAGTGAGTCAGAGTGTGGCACATTCTTGGTGACCCCCCCAGAGTGTTAAGCTGGGGAACAACATCAACAACAACAACAACAACAACAACAACAACAACAAATGTGGGCAGATTCATGAGTACAAGTACGAGTTCAATGTGCGGCTCCTGGCACTGAGGGACAAGAAGATTCGCATCATTGAGGAAATCCGCAAGCTGGTTTCTCAGCTGGTGCAAGTCCAGAAAGGTGTGTGTGTGTGTGTGTGTGTGTGTGTGTGTGTGTGTGTGTGTGTGTGTGTTAAGTGTAAGTGTGTGTGTATGTGTGTGTGTGTGTGTGTGTGTGTGTGTGTGTGTGTGTGTGTGTGTGTGTGTGTGTGTGTGTGTGTGTGAGAGAGAGATGTAGTTTTGTTTGACTGTGTATAATCGTTTTTGTTTATTTGCCGTTGTTAGGTTTTGCTCATAGTTTTATTTTAGGGTTGTTGTTATTTTGTTCTTTTTTGTCCCTTATGTAATCACTTTGTCGTTATATTTTCTTGTCCTTGTAATGCCCAGTTAGTATAGTTTTTTATTGACAAGATTAAGATTTTTAGATCTCACAATTATATCTTCATTCGGATGATTTCCTGTTTTGTGTCTGTTTCATTCTTTTGCTTTGTTAGCTTGGATTTACCTGGTTGCTCATTTTTGTGGCATAGTTAAGTAGTTTGATTAGGTTTTTTTTTATTCTGTTGACAGAATTTTGCTGTTTGCTCTGTGTTTTTTTCTTTTGTTTTGTTTATTTTGTGCTTAAAAAAAAAATTCTATGATATTTTCGGTTTACTTTGCAGTTCTTTATGTTGCAGTGATAAGATACATTTTGTTTGGTATCAGTTATCTTATGGGGTTTTATTTTTGCTTAATTTTGTTTTTTCTAGTTTGTGTATGCCAAAAAACAAAAAACAAAAAAAAAGCCACTGGTTGCTGTTTTGCAATATCTAGCTATTCATCTTCTTTGGTTTATTCTTTTCATTTTCTTTCTAACTGGTTTTGTACTCTTATCTATTCCCCTATTTATACCCAAAATTGGAACGCGGCTTCCTTAGTGGTGGGATAACTGTTGCAAACACAAAATCCCACCATTAGTGAACCTTGGGACTTTAGCAGAGGAATAAAAATGAATATTTCTGAAATAAAATTTTGGCGTTGCAGATCTGAGGAAATCCAAGCACAGACCTGCCCCTACCATTCCTGAAATGCACTTGGATGAAATGCCAGAAAAGTAAAAGAGAGAGGATGGAAAGAAGGGAAGGGATGACGGAAAGAGTAGAGAGAGGGAGAGAGAGAGAGGGGGTGGGGGTGGGAAGAGAAGTGGAGACAAAAGGTTTGTGGAAAAGTAAGAAAGATAAAGGGGTGGGGGAGAGAGGGGGAGAGGAATAGAGAGGAGGAAGGGAGGGAGAGGAGGAGAGAGAGAGCGAGAGAGAGAGAGAGAGAGAGAGAGAGAGAGAGAGAGAGAGAGAGAGAGAGGAGATAGAGAACTGGAGAGAAAAGGTGGGGGGGGGGGGGGGGAGAGATGAGTGAGTGTGTGTGTGTGTGTGTGAGATTGTGAATTTTTTATTTTATTTGATCTTTCATTTCGCAGATAATGGAATAAGCACTCATGTGCATTTTTTACATCCAGACCCTATGTGTATGCAGTGTTGTAAATTTTGTCATCCGTTCCCACTGGCACACAATGGCCCACTCGTTCAAAAAGGGGTTTTAACTTGTGTGCAAGGTGTTCTGTGTGTGTTTGCACACGGGGCCTCAGTTTATAGTCCCATCTTAAGGACTAGAGAGTGGAAGAGAGGGAAAGGAGGAAGGGAGGTAGATGAAGAGAGAGAGGGGGGTAGAGAACAGACAGACAGACAGACAGACAGACAGACAGACAGACAGAGAGAAGGCAAGGCAAGGCAAGGCAAGGCAAATTCAAAGAGTGCTTATCCCATTATCCTCGATATAAAAGAATGATAATAATAATAATCCTAATCCTAATCCTTCTAAAATCATGTCATTATTGTGAGAGTAATCTGAGGGGTTTTGTCCCTGTTTTTTTTTCTTTTTTCTCCTCCCTAGACGTATGGAGTACACGCGGGACACGCTCATCAAGTTCAAGCAGGAGATGGTGGAGCAAGCCGCGGCCCAGAGGAAGGGGGCAGACACCTCGGGATTCGGCGGCGGCCGGCTTCGGTGGGGGTGGTGGTGGTGGTGGCGCTGCTGACAAACAGGTCATTTGCATATTCAGTTGTTGTTTTTTTTTCTTGGTTTTCTTTTTTTTTTTCTTTTTTTTTTTGTTTGTTGTTTGTTTCTGTCTTGCGTTTTCTACGGCTAAAGCTTCCCCAGTGGTGAGATTTAGGAGTATGTGACCCATTTTTCCTGCCCCCCCCACCCCCCGCCATTTTAGGTAGCTGCATTCTGACTTCTGGAATCAGTGTGGGGTTTGTTTTTTTTAAAATTATGGATGGTACAGCTGAGTGGTTACTAAGATTGATTGATAATGGAATAGACACTCTTGTGCTTTTTTACATAGTCCCAGCCAAAGGGCTCTTTGGGGAGTGGAGTCGGCACTGATGTTAACTGCAGGGGGGAAGTAAAAATCACACCATTGGTGAACCTCAGAGATCCAGCCATGGAGAGGAGATAGAAAAAACACAACAGGATTCTTCTTCTTCGTCCAACGCTCAAACAGCAACCATTGCTCCGAGCCTTGCTGGTGGCATAACCCAAGCTTTTTGACAGTTCAACACTCTGACCACTAGGCCACCCCCCCCCCTCATCCCAAAATACATGAATTTTTATTGAGGAAAAAGTAGTGGAGGAAAAACAAAGTGCAGGTACCAACTTTTCATTCAATCATT
>CM060346.1:33964344-33984414 GCA_030674155.1 Stramonita haemastoma | reverse complement strand
ACAACGCCAAAAGCTAAAAGCGATCGAACCCGCAACCTTTAGAAAAAAAAGTCCAACGCCCAACCACTAACTACGCGGGGGCTATTGACACTAAGGTGGGGGATTTTTATAACAGACTGGGGGCAGGGGGGAAAGGGGTAGCCTTGTGGTTAGAACATGGAACTTGCTGTCTGAGGATGTGTGTTTAAGCCACCACCCAGGCACCCATTAAAAGGGGATTTCCCCCCACTGGAGTTGACATCAAGTACTGACTCCACTCTCCAGAAAGTCTCTCCAGATGAGACTGTAAACCGAGTCCTGTGCACAAACATCCCACAGAACCTTACACATTAAAACTGGTTCCATTTTTTTGGGAGAATAGGGATTCTATTTCTACTGGAAAAGCCCCCCCCGCCCCCCCTCCTCCCCTCTATGGCATCCCCACAATTTATAGAAGATAGAGATTTTATTTTACTACCCCGCCAAGCCCCCCCCCCCCCCCTTCCTCCCTCCCCCCCCCATCCTCCCCCCCCCCCCCCCCTCCCCTGTGGCATCACCACAGGGCAAAAGGAAACAGGTTTCGCTGTGAAGATGCTGATGGCTGATGCTGTTGCTTGAAATTGGGGGGCTGTTCAGACAGGTGATACTGTTTGAGGAACTGGTTCTGCTGAAGGAATACGAGAAGATTTAGGACGTGTTGGCCGATAAAGTCAGCTCCAAACAGCAGGAGAAACTGGACATGCATAACAAGGTGTGTAAAGTATGTCTGTATGTGTGTCTGTATGTGTGTCTGTATGTAAACCTGTGGTATGTGTGTGTGTGTGTGGTTTGTTTTGTGTGTGTGCCCTGTTTTGTGTACGTGTGTGGTGTGTGTATGTTGTGTGTGTGTGTGTGTATGTGTGTGTACGTGGTGTGTGTGTGTGTGTGTGTGTGTGTGTGTGTGTGTGGTGTGTGTGGTGTGTGTTGTGTGTGTGTGTGTTACGCGCGGGGTGTTTTGTGTACGCGCGTGTGGGGTGTGTGTGTGTGTGAGTGTGTTTTGTGTGTGTGTGTGTGTGTGTGGGGCATGTGTGCACGCATGCACACAGGTGTGCATATGTAAGTGTATAAAAGTATGCTGATTTACATCAAAATGTCAGAAGTAATTGGAAAAAAAGTGTGTGTGTGTGTGTGTGTGTGTGTGTGTGTGTGTGTGTGCACGTGCATGCATGCGTGTGTGCAACTAAGTGAACCTCAGAACTCTAGCTGAGGAACAAACAACAACAACAACACCCCCCCCCCCCCCCCCACTCCTCACCCCCCACCCCCCAAATAAAATCCAAAACGAAACAAATACAGCCAAGAGGATTCAAGAAGTAGTATACAGTCTCCCTTCAGTGCCGCTCCACAGCGTGAAAATCCTGCTGAACTCAGTCAAGGGTACAGGGCCCAGTGTTAAAATTAGCCCACCCCTTCCTTTTTGACTAAGTCAAACATGCGGTCAGTTTCTGCTATAATGAGCACCAGCTGGGATGGGATGGGATGGGATGGGATGGATAGCAGCTGAGAGGAGGTGAAAGTGGGGGACACTGACAGCTGGGATGGGATGGATGGGATGGATATTTATTTATCATTTTATTTATTTTATTCATTCTTTTATATCGAGGATAACAGAATAAGCAATCATGTGCTTTTTTTCATCCGGTCCCCGTGTGTATGCAGTTTTTGTAAATATTGTCATCTGTTCCCACCGGCACACAATGGCCTACTCTTACGAAAAGCGGAACAGGATTTAACATGTGCGCAAGATGTTCTGCATGCGTTCGCACACGGGGCCTCAGTTTAAAGTCTCATCTGAAGGACTTTTGGGGAGAGTGGAGTCGGCACTGATGTTCACTCCAGGAGAAAAATTTCCTTGACGGGACTCGAACCCGGGTCGTCAAATTGCCAGCGCAATGTTCTGACCACTAGGCTATTGTCCCCCGGACAGCAGCTGAGAGGAGGTGAAAGTGGAGGAGACACTGACTGACAGCTGTGGCTCTTTTTTTTTGCTCTCAGATCCTGGAGGTGCAGAGTCGTCTGGAGACGAAGAGGAAAGACATCGAGAAGCTGCAGGAGAAAGAGCGGGCGGTGAACCAGCAATTCCTGACCACCATCGGGGACAACAAGTTTGCCGACTACCTGACCAAGGTCTTCAGGAAGAGGATCAAGCGCACCAAGAAAAAGACCACGGAGGGCGAAGGTGGGTGTGTGTGTGTGTGGTGGTGGTGTGGGGGGGTGGGGGGGGGGGGGGGGGGGGGGTGGTGTGTTTGTGTGTGTGTTTGGTGTGGTGTTGTGGGGGGGGGGTGGGTGTTTGTGTGTTTGTGTGTGTGTGTTGTGTGTGTGTGTGTGGTGTGTGTGTGTGTGTGTGTGTGTGTGTGTGTGTGTGTGTGTGTGGTGTGTGTGTGTTGGTGCATGTATGTGTGTGTGTGTGTGTGTGTCTGTCTGTCTATCTGTCTGTCTGTGTGTGAAGTCCCATTCTCTACCTTTGGGGTGGGGTGGGGGGAATAGACTAGTAGTTAGAACACTGCACTCTCCTTTGAGGCTTTCATGGCAATACACTATATTCTGTTCTGCTCTGTTCTGTTCTGTTCTGCTCTGTTCTGTTCTGTTCTGCTCTGTTCTGCTCTGTTCTGCTCTGTTCTGTTCTGTTCACACACACACACACACACACACACACACACACACACACACACACACACACACACACACACACACACACACACACACACACATATGTACAAACACACACACACACACACACATGTACACACACACACACATGTACACCCCCCCCCACACACAGAGAGGTCTTGTGTCATATACAGTACTGTCAGTTCCACCACAATGCTGACCTCAGTGAAATTAATAGTACTCCTTTCTAATGATCATATCCTTGTGACGCAGGCTCTGACGATGAGAGCGAGGACGAATCTGACGACGATTCTGACTGGGAGGAGTCTGACGAGGAATCGGAGTCGGAGACAGGGGGCTATGACCTTGACATCTGCCCTCCAGGGTGTGACCAGGTAAGGGGAGAGAAATCAGATAGCGAGTGATTTATTCAGATTTCGCTCTAGGCCCCATTCTGAAGAGGATAAACATTTTTTTTCTTTTTATTCTTTTATATCGAGGATAATGGGATAAGCAATCTTGTGCTTTTTTACATCCAGTCCCCATGTTTATGCATTTTCGTAAGTGTCATCTGTTCCCACCGGCATGCGATGGCCTACTCTTACAAAAAACGGAACAGGATTTAACGTGTGCGCAAGATGTTCTGCGTGCATTCGCACACGGGGCCTCGGTTTAAAGTCTCATCCAAAGGACTTTTAAGGAGAGTGGAGTCGGCACTGATGTTAACTCCAGGAGAAAAGTCTCCTCCACCGGACTCGAACCTGGGTCGTCAAATTGCCAGCGCAATGTTCTGACCACTAGGCTATTCGTCCCCTAGACCACTAGGCTATCCGTCCCCTGTGTGTGTGTGTTCCCCAGTCCCTGTACGACGCTGCCACCACCATGCGGGAGAAGCGGCTGGACTGCGAGGAGCTGCTGGTGGAGGAGAAGAAGAACAGCGAGGCGCTGAAGAAAGAGCTGGAGGCCCTGCAGAAGAAGGCGCGCATCATCGACTCCTCCCTCAAGACCGCCCAGAACGACCTGGAGGCCTTCCAGGTGAGTGCAGCTGTCTGGTCTGTGCATCCCTCCTCTGTGCGCTCTGTGGGGCTCTGTGTGAGCTAGGTCAGTGTTGTGGGCTCTGTGAGCTAGGTCAGTGTTGTGGGCTCTGTGAGCTAGGTCAGTGTGGGGGCTCTGTGTGAGCTAGGTCAGTGTGTGTGTGTGTGCTGTCTCCTCTGTGGGCTCTGTGCTAGGTCAGTGTCTGTTCATCCCTCCTCTGTGGGCTCTGTGAGCTAGGTCAGTGTGTGGGTTCTGTGCTAGGTCAGTACTCTGTACTCTCTCCACCATTATCTGTACTCTATAGGTCAGTGTCTGTACTCTATAGGTCAGTGTTTGTACTCTATAGGTCAGTGTCTGTACTCTATAGGTCAGTGTCTGTACTCTCTAGGTCAGTGTCTGTACTCTACGCTCTTTAGGTCAGTACTTATTTCAATTCGTATGTCTTTTAAAAAAAAAGCAAAAAAAAAAGCACTAACACGCAGCTGACGTGCGCACGCTCTGTCCTCAGCTGGAGAAGCAGCAGAAGCTGAACGAGCTGAACATGGTGACCACGCTGCACCTGCACCAGATCCAGCACATCATCAACTCCACCCTGCCCTCCGACCTCACCCACACCCTCGTCTTCGACTCGCCGGGAGTGGTGCGTCTGCAACACCGCATCAAGGAACTGGAGCACAGAGAAAACCCTGCAGAAGAAACACATGAAGTATGGAGTAGGGGCAGACTGAGAGGGAGAGAGAGAGAGAGAAAGGAAAAAGAGAGGGAGAGAGAGAGAGAGAAAGAGAGAGAGAGAGAGAGAGAGAGAGAGAGAGAGAGAGAGAGAGAGAGAGAGAGAGAGAGAGAGAAAGAACAAAAGAGAGAGAGAGAGAGATTTTTTATTTGATTTATTCTTTTATATCGAGGATAATGGGATGAGTACTGCTTTTTTACACCCAGTCCCCATGTGTATGTAGTTTTGTAAATGTCATCTGTTCCCACCAGCACACGATGGCCTACTCTTACGAAAAGCAGAACAGTTAAGTCAAGTCATGTCAAAACTATATAATGAAATCGATCCACACTGTGGTGGTGGTAGTAGTAAAAAAAAAAATTTTGATTAAAAAAACCTGGCATAATTACGAAAAAAATGTCACCATTGGTGAACCTCGGAGAGCTCTAACCAAAAAGGAAACAACAACAACAAAAATCTTAACCACCCCCCACCCCCACCTCCCCCCCTCCCCAAAAAACCAGCCAACCTCACCAGCCATGTTGTGTTTTTCAGGGAATCGCGCCGCAAACACGTACAACTGATCAAAGACCGCAAGCATTTCGACGCCAAGATTTGCGAGATGGAAGCCAAATGCGACGCCATGATGGTGGCCAAATTTGGCTGCACTGTGGACATGGAGAAGCTGGAAACGGTGACGGTGAACCGAACCATCGAGGAGCTGAAGGAAAAACTGCGGCAGACGGAGCTACTGTGTGCTGAGGAGTTGCAGGAATACGATGTGAGTGTGTGTGTGGTGTGGTGTGGTGTGGCTTGGGTATGTGTTTGGTTTGTTTGGTTGGTTGGTTGTTGTGAGGTGTTGTTTTTGTTGTTAGAATAGTCAAAGTCACTTCCACCACCACTACTACTTCTTACTCGACTCATACTTCTACTATTACTCCTACTCCCACCACAACACCACCACTCCTCCCTACCCTCCTCCTCTTTTCATGATTATCACCATGGTCCTAACCATTGTTTTATCATGATTATCACTGTGATCCTATTCATTGTCTTACGATGATCATTACCATGGTCCTAACCATCCTCTTACCGTGATCCTAACCATCCTAACCATCCTCTTACCATGGTCCTAACCATCCTAACCACCCCTCTTACCACGATCCTAACCATCCTCTTACCACGATCGTAACCATCCTCTTACCACGATCACGAGCACACAGTTCCTAACCCTCGTCTTTGTGGTGACGATCCTGACCCTGACCATGATGGTGATCCTGTCCATTGTCATTGTCATGGCAGACTCAGATCGCGGAACGGCGCACGCAGATCACCACAAAGATCCGCAACAACACGCAACGTCTGGACCAGCTGGGGATGCTGCTGGAGGAAAACAAGGCCTACCAACGCTCACTGGACAAACGGCAGAAAAATCTGGTCTGTGTATTGTGTTGTGTGTGTGGGGTGTGTGTGGGGGGGGGGGGTTGTGGGAGGGGGGGTGGTGGTGATTGTGTGTGTGTGGGGGGGGGTGGGGGGTGGTGATTGTGTGTTGTGTGTGTAGGGGGTGTGATTGTGTTGTGTGTGTGGGGGGGGGAGGTGATTGGTGTGTGTGTGTGTGTGTGTTGTGTGTGTGTGTGTGTGTGTGTGGGGGGGGTGATTGTGTGTGTGTGTGGTGTGTGTGTTTGTGTGTGTTGTGTGTGTGTGTGTGTGTGTGTGGTGTGATACACACACACACACAATCACTCACTCACACAATCCCCCCCCCCCCCTTGCCACCCCCCCCCCCCTCTCCACACACACACACACACACACACACACACACAACACCCCCCCACTCACCCACACCCCCCCCCCCCACTCACACACACCACCACCACACACCCCCCACCCACACCACACACACACACACAATCCACCCCCCACCCCCCCAACACAAGAGTCTCACAAGGCAAACAAACACCAAACGGCATTTTCAGGGAGACGAATACGTGGCAGTGCGGAGAGCAGACGTCAGAGAACGGCAGAGACTGGTTCAGTCTGGTTGCAACTGCAGGCCCAGGAGATCGACGCCCTCAAAGACGAAATTCTCCTCCTGTCCCGAAAGGGGGGGCACATCTTGCCCCCTGCCCAGCCCCCCATGTCTCACAGTCCTTAGCAAGGCTTGTGGAGGATTTCGGCTTGACAGGATTTTTTCATTTTCGTTTCGTTTTTTGTGTGTGTGTATTCATGAAGATTCTGAGAAAATTTTTTCCTTCTTGGTTGTGTTAAAGAAAGTTGGGTTTTTTGTGTTTTGTTTTTTTGGTTGTTTTTTTTCTTTGTTATTAAAAGACTGGATTTTTTTTCTTCTTTTTTTTGTTTTTCTTTGATTTGTTGGTCTTGTTGTCTTTTTTTCTCTCAATTTTTATTCAGAGACTGAATTTTTCTTTTGATTTCTTTCTTTTTTTTATATATAAAGAAATTATGAACTTTAAGCAAAAAAATGTACATTATTTTGTCGGTTTATGTACCTGTCAAGGTTTTTTCTTTTCTGAAAGTGAATTTTTAGTTTTTGAAAATAAAGAAATTAATGCTTAAGTTTTTATTTCTGTTCCTTTTCCTGTTACAATCTTGTGAACCTGCCCAAGCATTCCACCCTCAACTCTTGGGAGGCTGATTTTTTTTCATCGAGTATGGATAATGCAAAAAAAACAAAAACAACTTCCAAGTTTTATGTTCCTTGTATTCTTTTCTTTTCGACATGAACATTGAAATCTGGTATTTTTGAAATTCCTTTTGTTTAAGCAGGTGACAGACAGATAGCCTCTCAAACAGTTAGGGTCAGGGATGGTTGGAGTGAACAAGAGCCTAAACATCATCTGTCACTGTAAACATGACCCTTCCTGTGACTTGGGGCAAGGATTCAACCTGACCGTTTCGAATTCTTTTTCTTCGTTGAACGCTCAGACAGCAACTATCGTTGTCTGTCATATGAGCGAAAATGCGTCGTTAAGCGCCTGACAAGTCAGGCCCAACTGCTCTGACTTCAGGTGGAGAAAACTTTATCTTTGAAGTCTTTCTGGAAAAAAAGGCAGGAGAATGGACCAAGAAGGCAGAAAACAGACAAGAAGGAGGCGACAAGAAGAAAAAGGAACTAGGCCAAAAACAAAGAGAGTGATAGAAAAGTGGACATTTCTGGCACCGAATTTCCAGAAGGTGTGCTATTGATACTGAAAGGGCTCCTGACATCCCATCGAGGGGAAACTTGTTTCGAATAATGTAATAATAATGATGATGGTGATGGGCAATTTCTGAGAACTTTTCTTCCCCTTTCTAGAGGTAGATAGTAGCACCATGGACTTTAAAAAGTTTAGCAATACACCAGTACAAAGTGTCTTGTGACTTTGAACAGAGTGTTGACTGGCTGTATATCTGGTTGGCGTCTCTTCCCAATATCCGAAGAATGCTTTGCAGATCGTCCTGTTCCACACCGACAGGGTGGCACCAACACGTTTTGAATGTCTGTCTGAACAGCAAGGCTGAAAAGGAGAGTTCTCATCTGCTTCAAGTGGCAAATAGTGTGAGACATACTGCTGTGAAAAGATTGATGGTGTATATTAGTTTTTACTGTGTTGTTATGTTGTACTCATGAGCATTTGACAATCACTGTGATGAAAATGAAGACAGTAAATGAGGGAATAAACTAAAGAAAGACTGAAAGCAGAATGGAGAAAGAGGGAAGAAGACTAGAACAAAAGAATTAAAGAGAAAGAATGTACCATGCTGAAGATTTTGAATGATCCTGCTTGCTATAATTATCACATGTCTGTCTGTCTGTCTGTCTGTCTGTCTGTCTGTCTGTCTGTCTTCTGTCTGTCTTCTCTCCCTCTCTCTCTCTTCTCTCTATTGTTTCTCTCAATTACCCTTATTGTTGTTTTTATGACAAATGATTGGTTGATTGATTGATTGTCATTGGCAATGTATAGGAATTCATATTCAAACTGTGGTGATAGTATGAAATTTATAGAACTTACCGGGACAATTTTATTTAAGGTTACATGTACATCAAACCATATTTAAAGCTTGAAATGGATATGCATTTTAAAAGAATAGTGGCAAAATTCATATTGGGTGTGTCAAACATAAATGTTTATAAATTTAGATACAGAATGCATATTGAAACCGACACAACGTGCTCTTTATGTAATGAAGCAACAGAATATGAAGTACATTTTGTCTTAAGCTGTGCGGCCTTTAATGACATTAGGCGAAAATATACCCCAGCAAAATGTACCAGCCAGCCTAATGCAGTTAGACTCTGTTTGCTGCTAGGACATAGTAATCCTGATGTAAAATTGAGCTGTATATAAAACCTGTAATGTAAGAGATATCATAGTGTCCTAAGGTTGTAAGATTTCTTCCCTGTAGCTTTGGATTAGTTTGTGACCGTTGTACTTCACTGTGTATTCCTATCATTGTTCAGTGTATTGATCAGCAACCCCCTTCATGTATTTATCAACGGCCTTTTATGAATAAATTCTTTCAGAGTTTAGAGTTAATGAGTTCTTTCTGTGTGTGTGTGTGTGTCTGTCTGTCTCTCTCTCTTTGTCTCTCTCTCTCTCTTCTCTCTCTCTAGTCCTTCGGATGAGACTTTAAACTGAGGCCCGTGTGCGAAGCAGCAGAACTTCTGCGCACACGTTAAATCCTGTTCTGCTTTTCGTAAGAGTAGGCCATCGTGTGCCGGTGGGAACAGATGACATTTACAAAACTGCATACACACGGGACTGGATGTAAAAAGCACAAGATTGCTTATCCATTATCCTGATATAAAAGAATAAATCAATCAATCAAATCTCTCTCTCTCTGTGTCTCTCTTCCCCATCTCTCTCTCTCTCTGCCCGTAGCTTTACTCTTCAGGACAGAAGCAGCCCAAGCAAAACAGTCAAACAGAGCATACAACACACAACACACACACACACACACACACACACACACACACACACACACACACACACACTCACACACACACACACACCACTCACACCACACACACTCTATCTATCTTCTATCTCTCCTCTGTTTGTCTGTCTCTATCTCTGTCTCTCTTGCTGCTTGATCGCTAGCTCACATGCACCACGCATGCACGCGCGCACGCTCTGATACATACATACAAAACATACATACTATACATACACATATGTAATGCTATACGCTTGCATACACACACGCACACATACATGCTCATAGGCACACGCGCGCCACACACACACACACACACACACACACACACACACACACACACACACACACATTCCGATATACATACACGGATGCACATCTGCCCTCGCAACACACACCACACACACACACAACACACACACACACACACACACACACACACACACAACACTAACAACACACTAACACACAGCACGCACGCAAACACACACACACACCAGCACGCACGCACGCACGCACGCACGCACACACCACACACACATACATCTTTAGGCCGCGAGTGGTGGTCAGGTGCTAGTCTTTCGGATGAGATGATAACCCGAGGTCTCGAATGCAACACACATTTAGGCAAGTAAAAAAAAAATGTCTGTAGAACGAAGCCATGCTGAAAGGGAAACAAATACAAACGCAGACAGGAAAAGAAAAAAGCAATGGGTTGCCCTGCTCTTGTGGCGGCATTCTTTCCCTCGGGAAGAGCAGCCCGAATTTCAGGCAGAGAAATCCACCATTACTATGGAATATATAATATATATATAATATATATATATATATATATATATATATATATATATATATATATATATAAAAATGCAATACAACAGAACACAACACAGTACAAGACATAACCTAGGCGGTCGTAGGGGAGCGAGGCATCAGAGACCTCAGCTTCTCTAGGGGCCAGAATATTGAGGGCGGCGCCCACTCCTTCTCCCTCGCTGCTTTACCTTCCCTGACCCAAAAGACGGCAGGTACTCATTCACAGCTGGGTGAACTGGGGAACTATACTGAAGCCAATAAGGCGCGCAAACAACGGTCACCCATCCAACTGGTAACCACGCTATGCTGCTTAACTTGACTCAGGAAAGGAGTGCCCTGACCGCTTAGCTATTCCGCCCCCAACAGTACAATACAACGCAATTACAATTCAATACAAAACAATGCAATGCAATACAACACAATACAGTACAATACAACACAATGCAATACAACACAATACAACACAGTACAATACAACACAATGCAATACAATACAATACAATTTACAATACAGTACAATCTACAATACAGTACAATACAATTCAATACAATTAAATACAGTACAATCCAATACACTACAATACAACGCACTACAACACAATGCAATCAAACAGAGTAGCCTACAGTACAGTACAGTACAATACAGTACAGTACAACACAACACAATACAACACAATACAATACAACACACTACAATAGGCCCAGTCAGTGACGTCTGTATACAATGGTGATGCTGGGAGGGTTTATGTTACTGATGTGTCACAATGTCTGATTCATGACTGATGTGTCACAATGCCTGATTCGTTACTGATGTGTCACAATGACTGATTCATGGCTCATGTGTCACAATGTCTGATTCATGGCTGATGTGTTATAATGTCTGATTCATGGCTCATGTGTCACAATGTCTGATTCATGACTGATGTGTCACAATGCTGATTCGTTACTGATGTGTCACAATATGACTGATTCATGGCTCATGTGTCACAATGTCTGATTCATGGCTGATGTGTTATAATGTCTGATTCATGGCTCATGTGTCACAATGTCTGATTCGTTACTGATGTGTCACAACGTCTGATTCAAGGCGCCTTTTTTCCCCTTGACTACAGCTGGGAGGCTGACTGATGGTGACATTTTTGTGTATGCGACTATTTCCTTTGCCCACCATTAACTTAAGGTAGCTGCATTCCGACGTCAGGGGTGCATACTGTATGTTCACATATATATTTTTTGTCATCCGTTCTTACCAGCATGAACGGCCTACTTTTCCGAGAGGCAGAACGGGTTTCTTCTTTCTCTTCTTTCAAACGTGCAGACAACAGCTATTGTTGTCTTTCATATTTTGACGGTAAAAACTTTGCGCTGCCATCAACCGCCTGACAAGTCAGGCCCAGCACATCCGACTTTGGCACGGGAGAGAATTACCATCTTTTGAGTCTTTCTGGAAAGGGGGCAGGCAGGAGAATGGACCAAGAAGGCGGAAAATCGACAAGAAAGAAATGACAGGAAGGAAAGGAACAAAAGACAGAAAGAAAGAGATAGAAAAGAGGGAGTTTCTAGCATAGAGTTTCAGGAAGGTGGGGATTCTGTTTATACTCCCCCCCCCCTCCCCTGCATTCTCCCACAAGGGAGCCAGGATTCGAACCAACGACTTTGTGAAGCCCTCTGGATGGATGTCAGCCGTTCTATCTATTCGACCATAGCGTCCATCGATGCATTTTTCATGGTGAACATTTCTCCACAAGTGCAATCCTGAGTCTTTTTTCTTCTTGTTTCTCTCACAAAACTAGGAGCATGGCAAATCACACTGTGTGCACATTGCTCACCATACGGGTCTTCCCCGTCCAGAAAACATGGCTGCTGTATGTGATGTTGTCTTTCACTGCAAGGTAATTTTTGTTTTCTTCCAACCCCCCCCCCCCCCCCCCCCCCCTCCTTTTTTGTGTTGTTTGTTTTGAATTCATGCTTTCTCGCAAGTCATCCGAAGTTAACGTTGCGCTCCTTGCTTGAAGATGATGTCAGTTCATAAGTTTATATTCAGTTTATGACCTAGGCCTATACTGAAACGGGCCTGAGAAATGCAGAGTGTTGCTTTGCCATCATTGAGTTATGGGCAGGTGTCTCTCTATCGCGCCCCTGAGTATAGCCTAGGCCCATGCGGTTGTAAGGTGGGGAAAAGTTATTCTTGTTTTTATTTTTATTTATTAACTTATCTATTTATTATCATTTTAGTTCCAGGACAATGGAATAAGCACTCGTGGTGGTGGTGGTGGTAGTGGTAGTGGTGGTGGGTTTTTTTCAGCATCCAATCCCTGTGTGTATGTGCTTTTGTAGCTTTTGTTATCTGTTCCATTGACACACAACGGCCTACTCTTTTGAAAAGTGGAACAGGTTTTAAGGTGTGTGTAAGATATTTTGTGTGCGTTTGCACACAGGACTTCGGTGTAGTCTCATCCGAAAGGGGGGGGGTTGGGGGGGGGAGTGTATTTTAAATTTAAACAGAACATTCTCGCGTAGCGTGTGTGTGCGTGGTGCGTTGCGTGGCGATGGTCTTGTGTGTAAGGTGTGTGTGGTGTGTGTGTGTGTGTGTTGTGTGTGTGGTGTGTGTGTGTGTGGTGTGTGTGCGTGTGTGTGCGCGCGTGCGTGCGTGTGTGTTGTGTGTGTGTTGGGGGGGGGGGGGGTTGCACAAGCAAAAACTTCACCATTGGTGAACCTCAGAGCTCAAGCCAAGGAAGGAAAAAATAAAAGGATATTTAATTTGGTAGTTGCAGTTTTATGTGAGGTTAAAAAAATCTGGCGACAGACATGACATGGCCTTTGTGGTAGGTGAGGCTATAAACAACATGATTGGGTTAATAGTGCTTTGATTTGTTGCTTTACAAGATTCAGTGCCTACTAGCTATAAATTCCATACACCACATACTGTCTATTATTACTATTTACTATTTATCTATACCATACCATCATATATTATTATTATATTATTATTATTATATTATTATCCATTATATTTATTATTATTATTATATTATTATTATTATTATTATAATAGGGGAAGACTCAACAAAATGATACAGTGTCAACTCCCCCCCCCCCCACCCCCTCCTTTCATGTTTCACTCTATGAGCAGTGCTGGTTCAATTCATGAACTACTACTAAGGCAGACACAAGGAAGGGTTGGCTTGCCCCAGCAGCCAAACCCTACACCACAAAAAAAGGACTGCAGCCATGTCGTTCTTTCAAGAAGGAAAGTGGCAGGATGGTTAAGCCCTACACGTTCCCCTGCCAAAAAGGAGAGAAAAAAAAGAAGTTCTGGGTTCGATTCCCGGCCTTGAACTTTATTATTCCTAGTTTGACAGGAAATTCGAACTTGATGTTCATTAAGTGGTTTCGGAAGAGAGACTCGCGTCACACACTGGCCTACTCTTCCAGGTTTTTAATGCGTGTGCGAGATGTTCTGCTTGTGTTATATTTTCTAACCAAGGACGTTGTTTCTAGGCACATTCCATAGACTTTTATCAGGAGTGGGGTCGGCACTGGAAAGGACGTCTTGGGGGGTGGCTTCAACTCATAATCATCAAATCACGAAGTTCAAATCTCTAATGTCTCTATGCTATTCTGCACCCCTCCTCCCCCCTACCCTTCTATATTGTTATACAAACACTGACTGGTGCTATGCCGAGTGGTTACGACCGTTAAACTTCAATCCCATGAGTCTATGAAGTCTTGGGTTCGAATCTCAGCGGCGTCTAGTGAATTAAGGGAAGGGAGTTTTACAATCCCCAGGTCAACTTCAAGTGCATACCTGCCAGTGCTTTAGTTCTCTTCATGTATATAGGCTACACACATGCAGAAGAGCAAATAATGCACGTTAAAAATCTAGTTATCATATCAACATTCGGGGGGCTGGGGAAACACGAACATACCCAGCAAACATCCCCGAAGTCGGAATGCAGCTACCTTCATGGTGGGAAAACGGTTGCATGCACAAAGTCTTTCCATTGGTCAGCCTCCCAGCTCTAGCCAAGGAACGAAACAAACCCAATAACAACAACAACAACAACAACAACAACAAAAATCACCCCAAATATGCAGCTGTACATGGATGTATACCCGAATTACAGTTCTTTAATGCAGAGACTTTAATGGTGTGTCAATCAATCAATCAATCAAATTTTTATTTCCAGATGGTACATTGAGTAAGCGTCGATTTGCTTTTTTCCATCAAGCCATCTATCTAAAGAAAAGAAAATCGTGTGTGTGTGTGTGTGTGTGTGTGTGTGTGTGTGTGTGTGTGTGTGTGTGTGTGTGTGTGTGTGTGTGTGTGTGTGTGTGAGGAGAGGAGAAAGTCAGTCTTATTTCCAAATACATGCAGTAGTTGACTAAGCAATACATTTGGGTTTTTTTTTATCAGCCATCTGTCTAGGAATCTAGTGTGTGACTGTGTGTGTTTGGGTTGGGGGTGGGGGGTGGGGGAAGGTGTTGCATTCATAATATTATGTGTATTTTTGAAGGTGAGATTTGAACTTGTAATGGAATTCTCCTCCCTACCACTTCCCTGATGCTCACCTCCATCTTTTTTATATGCCATCTCTATCAGTACTGCAACCTTGTCTTTGGGTGTGGAGATTCCTGTGCCTTCTAGAAATCATTCATTCATCCATTTATTCATTCATTCATTCATTCATTCACGAAATCATGAACTGGACAATTTGGATGTTAATCCTTAAAGAGGTAGCCTACTTCTCATGACATGTATGTGATAATAACTATGCTCTTTTCACACACCTACAACGTGGTCAAGCCATTGTGCATGCAGACACAGATGTTTATTTATTCATTTATTTATTTATTTATGTATGATGTATGTATGTATGTATGTATGTATGTATGTATGTATGTATGTATGTATGTATGTATGTATGTATTTATTTATTTATTTATTCTTCTACATCGAGGATGATGGAAAAGCACTTATGTTTTTTATTTCATCCAGTCCCCGTGTGTATGCAGCTTTGTGAATCTTGTCATCTGTTCCCACCGGTACACAGTGGCCTACTCTTACGAAAAGTGGAACAGGATTTAACATGAGCGCAAAGTGTTCTACGTGCCTTTGCACACGGGGCCTCGGTTTAAAATCTCATCCGAAGGACTTTTGTGGAGAGTGGAGTCAGCACTGATGTTAACTCCAGAGGAAAAATCCCCTCGACAGGGAATTGAACCCTCAAATTGCGAGAGCAATGTTCTGACCACTAGGTTATCCGTCCCCCATTAACTGGACAATCTGGATGTTAATCCTTAAAGGGGTACTTCTAATGACATGTATGTGATAATAACCATGTTCTTTTCACACACCAACAACGTGGTCAAGCCATCGTGCATGCAGAAACAGGTGTGTTTGGGGAAGGGGGGAGGGGGTGAAGGGGGTTGTCCTTCCCTGGGGTCAGTCAGTCAGTCAGTCCCACAGGGCTGGGGTGAGCTGTTGTCAGCCTGTGGTTTCCTTCAGTTAATAAAAATAATGGTCACAACTTCTGAGATTTGAATCTGTTGGAAACAGACGTATTATTTTATGTTGTTTGCTGAAGTTTTGTGTTCATTGATCTCTTTCTTTATGACGTGAATGAATGCCCCAGAAGTGAGTGCCCCAGAAACTGTGGAGCAGTGTGTTGGTCTCTTACCATGTATGATGTCCTGTTTCAGAAGATGGAAGACTGGAGAGGATTCCAGAGATTTGGTGAGTATGGTTGGTGCACATGCCTGGCGGATATTACTGGCAAGGAAGTAGGCAGACAGGCGCACACACACGCACATACACTCACACACACACACACACACACACACACACACACACACACACACACACCACACACACATACACACACACACACACACACACACACACACACACACACGTGCAAACGCACGCAGAACATCTTGCGCACACGTTAAATCCTGTTCCGCTTTTCGTAAGTGTAGGCCATCGTGTGCCGGTGGGAACGGATATTTACAAAACTGCATACACACGGGACTGGATTTAAAAGCACAAGAGTGCTTATTCCATTATCCTCAATATAAAAGAATAAATCAAATCAAATCAAATCAAATCACACACACACAGGCGCATGTGCAAGCATGAGCATGCATGCACACATCACCACCACCAGTACTGTCCTTTTCACCACCATCACCACCACCACCACCAGCAGTGTGAATGACTCGGGATGAAAACTGAACCCAGCATTGCCAGCTGGCAGTCATTTCACAGCAGGAAGAGGGGAAGAAAGGGTGGGGCCATACAAACAACCCTAAGATAATAAAATGAATAAATGCATTCATGGGTAAATAAATAAATAAATAAATAAGAAGAAGAATAATGCCTGTTCAACCATGATCAAGCCTAGATGAGGCAGGATAGCCTAGTGGTTAAGAGCGTTGCTCTCACATTTATTAGATGGTTCGGGTTCAGATCAGTAGAGACATCTGCTGTAGGCGATTTGTCCATTGGAGTTAATATCAGTGCCAACTCCACTGTTCTGTTCTCTGTGCGTTGGCACACACCTTGGTGTGTGTGTGTGTGTGTGTGTGTGTGTGTGCGTGTGTGTGTGTGCGCGTGCGTGCGTGCGTGCGTGCGTGCGTGCGTGCGTGTGTGTGTGCGTGTGTGTGTGTGTGTGTGTGTGTGTGTGTGACTTTTGAGTGGGATTTTTTTTCTTTTGGTTGTTTTTGCTGTTATTGTTGTTGCTTGTATTATCTATAGGCATATTGATTTTTAAGGCAGTTGAAATCATGTTAACTAATTAATGTTGGTGAAATGTTTGTTGTTGTTGTTGTTTTGTTTGTTTGTTTTTTCCCCTTTTCTTCCTTTTTTTGGTTTTATTGCTTGCTAGGGATTTTCTGCTTTGTTTGTTTGTTGTTGTTTTTCGTTTCTTTAGATAGATGGCTTGATGGATAAAAGCAAATCGATGCTTATTCAATGTACCATCTGGAAATAAAAGTTTGATTTGATTTGAAAGTCTCATCCAAAGGACCAATGTTACCATCTGAAAATAAAATTTTGACTTTGACTTTGAAAAGTCTCATCCAAAGGACTTTTGGGGGAGTGTAGACAGTACTGGTATTAACTCCATGGGGGGAAATCCCCTTGAACCGGGTATGTGTGTTGGTGGAGCCTTGATCTCGGACTGTGAAATGGAGAGTGGAAAGCTCTAACCACTAGGCCATGTCGCCCCCAGTGACGGCAGCTGTGCTCCTGATCAGGGCTTTGCCCCATCAATGTGTGAGGTGTTATTGAGTGTCTGCATCTGTGTTGTCTGCAGGATGGACAGACCAGCAGGCAGGCAGGCAGGCAGGCAGAGTGACCGGCTCAGTCACAGACCCTGGCAGTCTTCACAGAACATGGTGTGTGTCCGGAAAGCACTGACCCCTAGGTGTGGTTTGGGGTCAGCATCCTCCTCCTCCTCCACTTCTTCCATCTCTTCCGTCTCCTCCATCTCCTCTGTCTGTCTGTCTGTCTGTCTGTCTGTCTGTCTGTCTGTCTGTCTGTCTGTCTGTCTGTCTGTCTGTCTGTCTGTCTGTCTCTCTCTCTCTCTCTCTCTCTCTCTCTCTCTCTCTCTCTCTCTCTCTCTCTCTTTCTCCCTATCTCTTTCTCCCCCTCTCTCTCTTTCTCTAAATAAAAAAATAAAATAAATAAAATCTCTCTCTCTCTCCCTCCCTCCCTCCTAGTCTTTCTCTGTGTCTCTGTGTCTTCCTCACTTTCTGTAGGCTATGTGTTTTCATTGCCTGCTGCATTAAGATGTGACTCGTGTTTTGTCAACAGATAACGTAGGTAATATATCATCTCTTGCAGGATTGACTTGTGTTTTGTCAACAGAAAACGAAGGTAATATATTATCTCTTGCAGGATATATCACAGAGGCAGCTACTGTTGGAAAAAGCAAATTTCATTATGATAATTATGAAAGGTGTTTGCATAAAACAAATACTGATGATGTCTTTTTGCATATTCTTTGTTAAAGTGCGTTTTGTATGTTTATCAATGTTGACAGGAAAACCTGTGCAAGTTCCCTGCTTTAATTTATGTTTTGCATATTACTTTTTGCAACGATATTTTTTTTGTTATCGATGTACATGTTTTGCATGCTATTTTTTGCACCGTATATTTTTTGGTTAACTTATTGATGTACATGTTTTGCATGGTATTTTTTGTACCGTACATTTTTTTTGCTGTTGATGTAAGTTTTTAATTTGACTAGATATTGTTGATTTCAGATTTACATTGACAATTTTATCATTATAATTATTTTTCAACTAATACTACACACACACACACACACACACACACACACACACACACACACACACACACACACACACACCCTCACTCATTTCTTGTAATTCTTTTTGCGAATTTTTGCAACCTATTCTTATATCATTGATATCAGTTTCCTTGTTGAGTTAGTTTTGTTAACAGTATTGGATTGGCATTTTAATCATTGTTTTTCTTTTCACTGACAACTCTGACTGACTGACTGACTGACTGTGTGTGTGTGTGTGTGTGTGTGTGTGTGTGTGTGTGTGTGTGTGTGTGTGTGTGTGTGTGTGTGTGTGATTTCTGTTGTTTTGCTTGTTTGATTTTTCTTGTTTCTTTGAAATTATCAAGTGTAATTATTATTATTATTGAGGAAAAAGTAGTAAGGAAAGACAAGTGCAGGTACCAACTTCTCAATCAATTTGAAACTGACTTATCAAAGATTCAAATAAAAAAAAAAGAGATGAAAATAAATAAAGTGTAATTATTACTGAAAGTCCCAACTTGGGGCAAGGGCTTGATGAAAAAAAGTATTGTCAATACTTTTTCTGTACATCATAGGATGAAAGATTATAAATCAGTGGTGCACTGTTCTGCCCTCATCTAGATACTAAGATAGAAACACTATATCACTGACTGTGGCATTTTTTTTCTCTCCTCTTATGGTTGTTTTGGTTGCTATTGTTGTTGCTTGTTTCATCTATAGACATATTCTATTTTAAGGTTGTTGAAATCATGTTAGCTAATTAATGTTGGTGAAATGTTTGTTGTTGTTTTATTTGTTTCTTTGTTTGTTTTTTCCCCTTTTCTTTCTTTGTTGGTTTTATTGTTTTGCTAGGGATTTTCTGCTTTGATTTTTGTTGTTTTTTTGTGTTGCTTTGTTTTGGTTTTTGCAGTTTTGATTTTTTTTCTTTTCTTTAGATAGATGGCTTGATGGAAGAAAGCAAATCGATGCTTGCTCAATGTACCATCTGGAATATAAAAAAAAATGATTGATTGATTGATTGATTGATGGTGTTGTACCCTCCCCCACAACACACTATATCACTGACTGTGGCATGGTGTGTTGTACCCCCCCTCCCTCTCCCCACAACACACTATATCACTGACTGTGGCATGGTGTGTTGTACCCCCCTCCCCTCTCCCCACAACACACTATATCACTGACTGTGGCATGGTGTGTTGTACCCCCCTCCCCCCCACAACACACTATATCACTGACTGTGGCATGGTGTGTTGTACCCCCCTCCCCCCACAACACACTATATCACTTACTGACTGTGGCATGGTGTGTTGTACCCCCCTCCCCCCACAACACACTATATCACTGACTGTGGCATGGTGTGTTGTACCCCCCTCCCCCTCCCCCCCCACAACACACTATATCACTGACTGTGGCATGGTGTGTTGTACCCCCCCCCCCCCCCCCCCACAACACCACTATATCACTGACTGTGGCATGGTGTGTTGTACCCCCCCCTCCCCCCCCCACAACACACTATATCACTGACTGTGGCATGGTGTGTTGTACCCCCCTCCCCTCCCCCCACAACACACTATATCACTGACAGTGGCATGGTGTGTTGTACCCCCTCCCCTCCCCCACAACACACTATATCACTGACTGTGGCATGGTGTG
>CM060346.1:33910023-33964244 GCA_030674155.1 Stramonita haemastoma | reverse complement strand
TTTATTTTAATTGCGTTTTAAACTTCTTCAGTTTGTCGATTTCAATAAAAAAATGTCTTAGGGAAAAACTCTGTTGTGTGTGTGTGTGTGTGTGTGTGTGTGTGTGTGTGTGTGTGTGTGTGTGTGTGTGTGTGTGTGTGTGGTGTGTGTTGGGGGGATGTGTTGGTGGGTGTGCACATAATCACCCGCAATAAACAACTTTTATGAAAAAAAAAACCCATAAGAATTCTAAATAGAAATAACACCTGAAATACGAACTTTCCAATTCAATATTACTAATAGGCATCACTGAACTAAAGGAATCTGAAAATAGGATTATAACTTAATGACAATACAATTTCTTTCGAATGGAATGTCTTCGGATTGCCTCTAAGCTACTGACAGGGAAACGGGTAAGAAGTTTTTCAGACCTCTACGTCGTAAAAATAAAAATTCTTCTTCTTCTCTCGTTTGCTTTACACCATCAGATGTGTCTGGGAAAAGTAATGGCATGTCCTTTCCAGCTCCTCTCGTGGGCCGTACAGCTTGGTCTGTAGGGTTATTTATCTCCGTCAGCCACACTTTCTTCCTCAGGTCGCTGAATAGCGTACACCTTTGAAGGATGTGCTCGCCTGTCTGGTTTTCTTTACCACAGGCACACAGGGGAGAAGGAGAAGTCTCAGCTTTGTAGAATGTGAAAAAGAAAAAGATCATTGACAAGATTTTCGCCACAGATATATGTTGCTTTAAAAAAACATTCTAGCAGCATTTGGCTTAATCCTGTAGATAGATACAACATTTCAGTATTCATGTAAACTAAGACATTTGAATTATCAAAACATTATCATGGTTACATCATTCCAGGGAGAACCAAGATCTTGTGACTTCTATTTAAAGTGCTTCCAGCATGCACTTTGTAATAGCCTATGCTATCACCTTCATGAATGGATAGAGGAACGAACACTGATGCTGCAGGACCCATTGGTATGCTTAGCTCCACACTTTGCTATTCTGTTAAGTTTTTCATTAATTAAAGTAAACACCACAATATGAAGGAATACAGCAAAAGGTATACTGGTGCCTTGTATATGCGCGCGCGCGCGCGCGCGCGCGCGCGGTGTGTTGTGTGTGTGGTGTGGTGTGTGTGGTGTTGTGTGTGTGTGTGTGTTGTGCGTGCGTGTGTGACATTAATAATAATTAAAAAAAATATTATAATGATGAAGTTGTTAATTTAAATGAAATAACATTCAGTCAAGAGGGAAACTTCAGATCAATAACAAAAAAATTGTACCATGCAAAGAACAACATGCAAAACGTGTTATCAGAGAAAACAGAGAACTCACACATATTGCTTGTCAGCACTGAAACATACAATTAAAACACTTTCTTTTTACAAAAAGGAATATGCCCCCCCCCCCAAAAAAAAACACAACAACAGTATTTTATCATAAATATATCCATTTTCTAACAGCAGCTGCCTCTGTGATATGTCCCACATGACCTATTGTATCACTTTCATTATTTAGTGACAAAACACTAAGTCACATCTTAATGCAGCAGGCCACAGACAGATAGACAGACAGACAGACAGACAGACAGACAGACAGACAGACAGACAGAGACAGAGACAAGAGTGACAGACAGACAGACAGACGGAGACGGAGAGAGGCAGAGAGAGAGAGAGAGAGAGAGAGAGAGGGGGGGGGGGAGGAGGAGAGGAGGAGAAGAAGGAGAAGAAGAATTAGAAGGAGAAGAAGAAGAAGAAGAAGAAGATGATGATGAAGATGATGATGATGATGATGATGATGATGATGATGATGATGATGACCAAAACCACACCTAGGGGTCAGCGCTTTCCCCGACGACACACAGCGACATTCTGTGAAGACTGCCAGGGTCTGTGATCTGAGCTGTCACTCTGCCTGCCTGCCTGCCTGTCCACCCTGCAGACAACACAGATGCAGACACTCAATACCATCTCACACACTGATGGTGCAAAGCCCTGATCCTGAGCACAGCTACGTCACTGGGGGCGGCATGGCCTAGTGGTCAGAGCTTTAACCTTCGCCGTTAACGGCCCAGAATCAAGCCCCAACCACCCCAGTTGTCCAGTCAGGGGATTTTTCACTACCGTCAGTACTGACTCCACTCTCCTCAAAAGTCCTTCCCATGAGACTTTAAACCGAGGCCCGTGTGCGAACGCACACAGAACATCTTGCACGCACATAAAGCCTGTTCTGTTTTTTTTTGTTTTTTTTTAATTTGTTTTTTTAGTGTGGGCCATGTGTACCAAGTAAGAACGGATGACAAAAGGTAACGTAACAAATAAACATAATATGCACACAGTCACTGGTGTCGTGTTTAGACATCGTCCCCAAAGTCGGAATGAGCAAAACCAGTTGCCTATGCAAAAAATGTCACCATTGGGGAACCTAGGAACAAAAAGCATATAAAGTCACCGAATAAGGCTGATAAATTATAGTGAAGGACTAAGAACATGGTTTGAGGGGGGTAGATTTTTCCTTTTTTTGGAGGGGGGGGGGGGGGGTATTCGTTTTTGTTTTTGTTTTGTTTTCGTTCCCAAGATAGCGTTCTGAGGTTCACCAATGATGAGATTTTGCATATTCACCGTTTTTGCCCACAATTAATTAATGTAGCCCCATTCGCACTTTGAGAATGATGTCTAAACACACCAGTGTGCATGGGGTCTGGTGTGCATGTGGTTTAAGAAGTATATATGTCATCCATTCCCATTGGCACACAATGGCCTACGCTTTTAAAAGGCAGAATGGGTTTTATGAAGATTGCAATAGTTTAATTTTCTTTTTATTTCAAAATAAAAAACCTGGGGTTTAACAATAACTTAACAATACCACAACTTGTAGATTTTGGCATGGAAAAATTCAAGATAAGCCATTGATTACACAATACATTTTAGAATGCACTCATACACATCAAGAGGAAATCCACCCCCCCCCCCCCCCCCCCCCATCCCTGCCTCCTTCCTGAAGAAGTGGAAAGCTCTAAGAGACAACACCACAGAGAGCCAAATAAAATAACGATACTATGTCAGGAAAAAAAAGAGAAATCATGGATATGAAAACAAAGAGTATTCACAATGCAGGAAAAGACGAGTGAGTCAAACAAACATGTAAGCAAGATGTTCTACACATGGGGCATCTGTTTACAGTCTCACCCACAAGGACCACCCCAAAAGAGAAGATCAAGTCACAATTCTAAGACTCCGCACTGGGCACAACAGGCTAAACCACCATATGTCCACAAAACTGAAACTTGCTCCTTCTCCCCCCTGTGTGCCTGTGGTAAAGAAAACCAGACAGGCGAGCACATCCTTCAAAGTGTACGCTATTCAGCGACCGAGGAAGAAAGTGTGGCCGACGGAAAGAGACATGCACATTATTTTCCCAGACACATCTGACAGTGTAAAGCGAACCAGAGAAGAAGAAGAAGACCCACAAGGACTGTCAGGGGAGTGTGGAGTCGGTACTGATGTTAACCATAAGGAAAAAAATACCTTGAATGGATGTGGATGCGTGGCTCAAACCTGGGCCTTCTAATCGTTGAGTACAAGGCTCTTAACCACTAGGCTACCCTGCCCCATCTAGGCTTGATCATGGTTGAACAGGCATTATTCTTCTTGTTTATTTATTTACCCATTAATTCATTTTATTATCTGACAATTATTTGTATGGCCCCACCCTTCATTCCCCTTCCTGCTGTGAACTGACTGCCAGCTGGCAATGCTGGGTTGAGTTTTCATCCCGAGTCATTCACAGTGCTGCTGGTGGTGATGGTGGTGAAAAGGAGGAGGTGGTGGTGAACGCATGTACGTGCACGCATGTGCATGCACACGTGTGTTGTGTGTGTGTGTGTGTGTGTGTGTGTGTGTGTGTGTGTGTGTGTGTGTGTTGTGTGTGTGTGTATGCATGCCTGTCTGCCTGCTTGCTTGCTTGCTTGCCTGTGTGTATGCAAGGCATGTGCATCAGACTTACCAACTCTAAAACCATCTCCAAATCTTCCTTGGTTCGAAGTAGTTTACCAGACACATAGTAAGAAAGCACCCTGCTTACACAATCTCTAGGGAGTTCTGTGCACACACACAGAACTAAAAAAAAATGAATGAACAAAAAGAAAGAAAGAAACAGATAACACAAATATGCGTATGTCAACAGATTCAAAGCAGAAAGCTGTCACATCTTTAACTGAAGGAAACCACAAGCTGACAACAGCTCACCCCAGCCCTGTGGGACTGACTGACTGACAACCCCCTTCACCCCCTTCCCCAAACATACCTGTTTCTGCATGCAGATGGCTTGACTGCGTTGTTGGTGCCTAAAAAACAAACAAAAAAAGATGGAGGGTGTAGGGGCTAAGATGGGATGTGAAGCAGCTCCTGGTTATAAACATAGCACTTTAAGGTTCAAAGGAGTAACTAACGCAGTTGTCAGTGATGAATGATTATGAAGAATAGATGAATCATGATGACAAATGAATACTAGATGGTAATGAATAATGAAATGAATGGGATGGATGAATTAATGAATGAATGAATGACAAAGGAATGAATGAATGATTAATGGAACTGAATAGAGTGATAGATCACTGGAATTCCATCCAGACATGATTGAAGTAGTGCCGAGAGGGCAACTGAACAGAGGGGGTGAGGATCAGGAAAGTGGCAAGGAGAAATCCATACCCTGACCACTAGGCTGCCCTGCCCCCTTCCTAGATGTCTATCCTTAGTTTCCCTTTTGCCTCATGAATTTAGCACAATACCAGTATTTTTGTTTCCTCTCTCCCTCCCCGGCACTCCATGTATTGTGGCCTAAGGCCAATGTAGGCTACATATTAAATGAAACCTGTTCAGAGTTCTCTCTCTGTTGTCTGTCTCTGTCTGTGTCTGTCTTGTCTGTCTGTCCTCTGTCTGTCTGTCTGTGTCTGTCTGTCTCTCTCTCTCTCTCTCTCTCTCTCTCTTCTCCTCTCTCTCTCCTCTCTTCTTCTGTCAGATATCTCAGAAGATATCAGGAAATTATGGAAGCTGTACCAGAATTAGCACAAAAAAGGGCAGTTACAACTTATAGAAGAAGGACACTAGTGAAGATGGACATCTCTCCCACCCATCCAGTGACCGTCACCTGTACAGCCACATGGACAATGACACTGTGCTGTGCACAATGCCCTTGACAATCTATGGCTGTAAAAAAGAGTGATTGTGACCTTTGATAGTCACACATGCCATGTACTGCATAAAATGACACCGTTCCCATTTCAGTTTCCATTCACGAAGATTCCTTGTTGTACAGTGTTCAATTTTGTTTGTGTGGTTTTTGATTTCGGAACCTACCTCCAACCCAATTGTACCAGGTTGAAACATCATAGTGAATAGTTGAAAAACTTCATTTGTGAATAGCTTGACAAACTTCAATTGTGAATAGCTTTAAAAAAAAACTTCAATTGTGAATAGCTTGAAAAACTTCACACAGTAAAATGTTAATAACTCTCTCTCTCCCACACACACTCTCTCTCCCTCCCTCTCTTTACACACACACACACACACACACTAGTCATACAGTTTTCCACACCTTAACAAACATGAAAACAAGAGGGAAGACGACAGCTTACCTACGTACCTTGTAGACAAACAATTCAACACACCAGCCACGCCTCCTTGACAGAAAGACAGTATGATAACCATGCACAGACGCTGAGCCAATCAGCTGCTGCTGACGTCATCTCTTCAAATCTGGCTGGGTGGAGGGTGCACTGTACTCACCCAGCCAGGACAGTGAAGCTTGCCATGTTCCTAGTCTTTTAAGTAACCCCCCCCCCCCCCCCCCCCCCCCCCACCTGTCTTCACGTCAGAGACAATGCTACACATTGCAGCCTTGTAGAAAGGACGTTTTACTGAAAGGGTGATTTTTTTTTTGATTTTTTTTTTTTACTATCTTCCCAGATCAACTTCAAGTGCAGACCTGCCAGTGCCTTCATTCTCTTTGTGTGTGTGTGTGTGTGTGTGTGTGTGTGTGTGTGTGTGTGTGTGTGTGTGTGTGTGTGTGTACACACACTTGCTGTTTTATTTTGTTAGTTAGTTTTTTTTGTTTGTTTGGTGTGGGGGGTTTTCTAGACAGATGGCCTGATGAAAAAAAAAGCAAATTTATTGCTTACTAAATGTACCATCTGGAAATAAGATTTTGACTTTGACTTTGAGAAGATCAAATATGCACATTAGTTTATATCAGCGTTGGGTGGATTAGGGACATCCCATGAGTGGGAAGGTGGACCCAAACCAAAACAAAACATAACAAAAAACGGTGGCCTATACCAAAAAAAACCCAAACCAACCAACCCACTAGTGACTTAAAGTGGTATACAATACAACAACAGTAGTTACTGTTTTCAAGTATTCTTCTTCCACTTCGTTCTTGTGTATCAAAGATCAATCTTCATGTGTTCAGCACCACTCCACACACCCTGTGATGACTGCTGACAGGATATGACCTCTATTCAGCACCCTCTGACCTGATGACCTCTATTCAGCACCCTGACCTGATGACCTCTTTTCAGCACCCTCTGACCTGATGACCTCTATTCAGCACCCTCTGACCTGATGACCTCTATTCAGCACCCTCTGACAGATGCTGATGACCTCTATTCAGCACTATCTGACCTTATGACCTCTATTCAGCACCCTCTGACCTCTATTCAGCACCCCTGACCTGATGACCTCTATTCAGCACCCCTGACCTGATGACCACTATTCAGCACCCTCTGACGGCTGTCTCTTCAGGTAGCAGCATTCCGACATCGGAGATGATGTCTAAACATGACACCAATGTGCATGTATACATTTTTTTTAAGTCAGCTGTCCCCACTGGCACGAAATGGCCTACTTTTCCACAAGGTGGAATGGGTTTTAACATATGCGCAAGATGTGTGTCTGTGCTAGTTTCATCCACAGTAATTTTGGAAGAGTTGAGTCGGTACTGATGTTAACTCCAGGGGGAAAATCCCTTGAAGGCAAGCCTGTTTGTCATTGGTATTTTTGTATTATATACCACTTTATGTCACAGCAGATTTCTCTGCATGAAATTCGGGCTGCTCTCCCCGGGGAGAGCTCGTCGCCACAAGTGCAGCACCTACCATTTTTTTTCTTTTTCCTGCATGCAACTGTATTTGTTTCCCTATGAGAGTGGTTTTTTTGCTCTGAGACCAGAGCAATGGGGGCCACCGAATCAGAGGCAATTTTTTTTTTTTTTTTTTTGCTGCCTCATCTTCCGTGACGCTCCTGTCCCTGCCGCTCCCACGCCGCTCGCTTCAACTTTCCCGCCACAGCCATGCCCAGGTTTGTCATGTCTCATCCCCAGGGTCGGAAGTCCACAAGGAGCTCATCGATTATTAGGCCGTCGCGGGCCCCCAGCAGAGGGGCCCTGCACTTCTGCTGGGTCACTTTGGTGGTGTTCAGTGGTGCCTGTTCTGAGCTAACATACGCAGGACACCACCTACTAAGTCCCCCTACTAACGACAGTTAAGCTCAGTCGCGGAGCCAGACTGTAGTGGAGTCGCCCACCGAGTGTTGACACCACAACGTCCCTAACGACCGCCCCCGCGAACCTCCAACCCAAGGGCTTGACACAAATCACACAGGCACGAAGCGTATGGGGAAACCGAATCGATGGTCACTCTGAGACCAGAGCAACGGGCCCACGAATCAGAGGCAATTTTTTCATTGCATGATGATTGATGAGAATGAGGATGATGTAATGATGCTGCTGTGGAGGTGCATATGCTTGGAGACTACTTGACAGGGCTGTACTCTACGCTTACTATCATAATATATCCCGGCGTCAACCGGGCCCAAGAGATACAGACACCTGCAGTGTTGGTCAGGTAATTTGAGCAACACTCTCAAAGTCGCATCCGTAAAGTGGATGAAGCTTGACTGTGTGGTCCCAGTCTCCCCATTGAGCCCACAGCACACTCACTCTGGGTAGGAGCCGGCTGGAGTCCTAAAAATCCCTATGACTATTATGGGACTCGAACCCGCGACCTTCCAGTCCGAAATCCAAGGCGCTAACCACTGCGCCAAGGCGGCTAGTTTTTGCTTTAAAAATATGTTTAAGGCAGCAAACTCCATATACCATTAATATTATCAATATTATGATTTTGATGCAAAACTGGTCAATTTCTCTTTTTGTCTTCCTGGAGTCTCACTTGCTGGTGTCACTGAATACAGTGTTAGCCACCTGAAGTCTTATCTTAATTTGTAATAACTTTTTTTCGTTATGGTATTGTTGATTTTCTTCTTTTTTTTGTAATGAAGTTTTTGTTGTTGTTTTTCTTTCTTTCTTTCTTTTTTCTTTTTAATCACAGATTAATAACATGTTAACTATTTAACATTGACCTCCGGTGCAATGTGACTCAATATGTTTGTTTTCACAATCTTGATTGTTTTAAACTGGTCTGTCAAATAATGTTCAAACCCCACTCTCCCACACCTGTTGAAGGTATCAAAATGAAACTTTAAAGGAACCTCAAGTATTTGCAAAGTAATCGTGAAACTGATCAGCATCCACACTGTGACTCAAATTAGGAAGGACGGTGACAGGATGGTTAAGACGTTCGCCTGCCAATATGTAAACCGTGAGTTTCTGGGTTCGTACCCAGCTCGCCTTTTCTTCCCAGTTTGACGAAAAAATCAAACTGAATGTCAAAGTCATTCGGATGAGACTATAAACCAAGGTCCCGTGTGCGAACGCACGCAGAACATCTTGCGCACACGTTAAAATCCCGTTACGCCTTTAGGAGGAGCAGGCCATCGTGTGCCGGTAGGAGCGGATGACAAAATTATATATAAAAAAAACCAGCATGCACACAGGTGTCGTGTTTAGACACCATCCCTGAGGGGGAAAAAAAAAAAATGGGTAGGCACTGCACTTGTGGCGACATGCTCTCCCTGGGGAGAGCAGCCCGAATTTCATGCAGAGAAATCTGTTGTGACATAAAGTGGTATAAAATAATTTTAAAAATCCTGGCCACTCCTGACAATCATTTACTGATGACAGTGCCACAGCTTTCATCCTCAAAATTCAGGAACAGTCAAAAAACTTTCAGCAACAAAACGACCCAAATTTTGCAGTGTTTAATGGTAAAATTCACACTCTTGCATCAAGCAACCTCAAAATAGTTTCGGGTTTAGCATTCACACCATAATTTATACCACCACACTGAAAATGCTGTAGACCATGCATGCAAACATAATATTTTATATATATAACACTTTTAGGCAGGATACACAATGAAGAAAATAATCACACAAAAAAAAGCAACCCACCTGCCCCCCCACCCCCCAAATAAAAAACCCCAGTCACTGTAGCCGAGTGGTATACATAAAACAACAGAAAAATTTCAAAGAAAAGTTCTAACCCCTGACCCCAAATAAACCCCATGTCCATCACTAGATCTCAATCCCTGTCTAAATCATATCACCGTGGGATCATTCAGTCTGAGGTGGGATGGGACTGGGAGTAGGAACACGGACCATCTTTTACCCCCAAATTGTGAAAGCTCTGCGTTCTACAAAGAGGACCAAAAACCACCCAGGTTGAGTATTCTTTACTTGCCAGGCACCATTTTCCTAGGTCTTGACCAGCACTGCAGGAGTCTGCTGCACCTTCCAGGCCTCACCTGCCCTGAGGCACATCCAGGAAACAATGGAGCATTTTCCAGAAGTACAGCACACATTACATCAGCCTCCAACCATGCGTCTGGCCAGCCCAGCCAGGCCAAAAAGCTGTCGTCTATCATTGACGTCAGCACATCCCTGAAGGTGGAATGCAGCTACCTTCATAGTGTGGGCACAAATGGCTGCCTCCACAAAATCTCACCATTCCGTGAACTTCAGAGCTGTCACCGGGGAACAAAAAAAAAAAGATGTGTAAGCATAGCACAAAGACAATCCATCCAAATTGCTATGCTGCATGGAACTGTCAAGGTGAGACTATCTTATCCATGACAAGCTCCTAACCTAACTACCTGCACTCCATTCCAGGAGGGAAAACAATCCTCTGACATGAGAGTATGGCTGCCGACAGGGCAAGGTACTTGAAAGTAGTTGTGCCAGGCAAACGTCTCATCCGGTGTGTACTTTCAGTCTCACAGTGATTCCCAGGTGGTCAGGGATGAGGGAGACAGAGTGTGTGTTCTGGTTGACCCTGAGGGTGTAACAGCTGGGGAACACCCAACATGTTAAAGGATTTTGTGCCTGAAGATTTGGGGGTACATAAAGGCCCAAACTGTCACTACAGGGTGGGGGTGGGGTGCTGGGGGACTTTTTTTGGTTGTTTTTGTGTTGTGTCTGAGCAAGAGCTTGATGGTAGACCACCTGTGCAGTCTAATCCTCACCAGTGCAACGCTCTAACCACTGGGCTACCCTGCTGCTGACAACAGATTGGAAACATGAGCAGGTTACAGTCTTACTTCTTTTTCTTTTTTAGCATCCCTGGATGTGTTGCTTATTTTTTTGACCTTATGGATTTGTGCATATTATCAATCCTTATATTTTAAACAAGTTTCTTAATTTTTATTTTGGGGGGTGGGGGGTGGGGGGGGGGGGGTAGAGGAGGGTGTTATCTCCATATAAAAAGTGGACTGTGTAACAATGCAAAAGATACGTAACTAGTCTATTTGCAAGGTACATACTGTGATGTAGCTATTTATTTATGTTCCTACATTGTTGTTCACTTGATCACACACTGGTTCATGATCACAGTTTGATTTGTTAAAGTTTTATTTTCTTTTGACACAATGGCCTTTGTGCTTAGCTAATTGGGGGGGGGGGGGGGGGGGGGGGGCTGCAGGGGAAGGGAGGGGCAATATCACAAATGAATAAATAGATAAAGAAAAGAAGGACTCATACTTTCCAACATGGTGATGAAACATGTGGTGCATCAGTGTTGGGCAGTGTCAGCCATCTTTCACAGGCAACATAGAAACTGAAACTGCATACAGAAGAATAGAACCAAAATACAACCCCAAACCCCCTCCAAACAACTGATTCTATAAAAAAAAAATAAAAAAGAAAAAAACAAAAACAAAGGTGGATGGAAGGAAGGATGGAAGGAAGGAAGGAGTGAACACATTTTGCAATATGACTATCTTGCTGTTGATTTCTTCTGGCTCTTTTCACTGTACATACAAACAAGCACGGGTTTTTTCTTTCTTTCTTTCTTCTTTTCTGGACAATCGTCAGCTGACATTCAAAATGCCGTCTTCATTCAAGTCACAGCCCAAATAGCTTACCGTCCGACATGTACAAGTATTTACAAATAATGGCATTCACAATGTACATCATATTTTGTAAGTATTCCAAGAAGAATGCTACACACCATCCAGTCCAAAACTTGCTCCCATGCGACAACAGATACACAACGATAATACTTCATAAATACGGATAGATTACCTTATGCCCTCACCCATCTCTCCATAAATATGCACATCATCCTTCAACTGAAGTCCTAGCAAAATATCCCAACACTGATTTGGTTTTTTTAAATTCTGTAGTTCTGTTTAAAGCTCATAAAGAACAAATAAAGCAAATGTTTATTTCAGTGTTTTAATACAAAAAAAGTGTTAGAGAATTCTAAATATTCCTCCTATTCTTGTGTCCTTTCAAAAATGTTTCTCTAAAACATTGTAAAATTCTGAAGAATATCATCAAAGAAATAAATGCAGATGAGAACAGATCTCTTCAACCTATGAAGAAATAAAAACATTGGCTTTTTTGGCTTTAGCTTGGTCTAAATCATCCTCACGTGTGTTCAATAGGATCGAAGCCGCTGCAGCCTGTTTGACTGCATCTCAAGGCGTAGGTAGGTACACTACACTAATGTTGACTTGCTAACCCACAACTGTGAATAAATTTTCCCCTTGGATTTGAAACAGGGAAATTTATCATCTATGGCACAGTGTGTGCTTCAAAAGCCAAGTTTTCACTGAAATAAATGAAACTTATCATTTTGAAGAGAGTTATTTAGTAGCTGCATTGAAGCAGAGACAAAGGCAGCTGGAATGACGAGGGCCGGCCGAGCTGAGGAGGATCTCCCAGAACCAAGTCTGTTGGAGGAGTGTTGTTGCTGCCCTTTGTTCCCTAGGGAATTCATAGGCATGAGTCAAGTCTAAGTCACTTATCTTTGGGTTGATTTTACAAATGTGCACTCTCCCTATTCTTCAGAAATCATACTGAAGAATATTATCATGCCACTCCTAGGAAACTTGACCTACTTTATAATTTATTTATTTTGATTTGGCTCTGTTTTTTGTTTTCTTTTGTTGCTTTAACGCTAAGTGGAATGAGCTAACTGAAAGCAGATCATATTATTTATGATACTGACAAATATCACATTACTTTAATGCATCTATAAACTGCTGCAACTAAAAAGTGTTCAAATCTCCACAGCATATACTGGTGAACAGACTACAATTCTGGTACATTCTTTGTTCAAATCTGATTCCTATTATAGGGGTGTGGACAGCCTAGCAATCTGATGGCCGTGTTTGAGTCATCACACAGACAGCTGTTGAGGGGATGTTTCCCTTGAGGTTAACATCAACATTGATTCCACTCCCCAAAAGTCCTTCACATGAAACTGTAAACTGAAGTCCCATGTGTGAACGCATGCAGAACATCCTCCGCACATGTTAAAAACCCACTCTGTCTTTCAAAAGAATAGGTCACTGTGTGCCAGTACTATCGACAGCCAAATTTCTTTGAAAAATGCGTGCACACTGGTGTTGTGTTTAGACACCACCACCTTAGTCAGAGTGTGGCTACCATAATGGTGGGTAAATGATGGCATTATGCAAAATCCCACCATGGAGCTCTGGCACAGGGATGACAGAAAGAATCCCTGCAAAGCTCTAGGCGCATTTTTGCAACAAATGCAGTCCTATGGATAATACTCTACAACACCAAGTCTACACATATTACTTGTACTAAATGTGGTAATGGGGATCAGATAAAGTTCTGCTTTTTCACTTTTGCAAAAAAGGCTTACACATAGTGTGCATTAAAAAAAAAAAAAAAATTCCATGAAAACCAGTTAAAGATTCAGACAATAATTTCTTGTAAGTTAAACTGAGCAAATAGGTAAGTAAATTCATAATAAATGAATAATAAAATGAAAGAATAACACAGATAAGCATGTAGCTTTCCTATTTTGCATGCAATAGAAGATCCCACTAAAGCAACTATGTACAAACTAACATCTATACAAGTGAGGTTTCCCATCTATAATGAATTTTATCCCCAAGTCAGAATATGGCTGCCTAAATGGTGGGTAAAAAAACCAGTCGCACATGCAAAGTCTCACCATTGGTGAACTTCAGAGCTCTAGCTGAGAAACCAACCCTGAACTTATACACCCATGCTGACATCAAATGAGACTTGATTTTTGTTTAGAAAAAATCAGTAGTACACTAATAATTTCAAGAACTTTTTTTTTTTTTGCTGAGCAAGAAACTACACATTCTCAGTAGAGATAAAAAGGCACAAGAATATGCTGTACCTTCCCAAATAAGAAACAACATTACAAGAACATGCAGAATATTAATGAATATTTCCTGTATTTCTGATGGATAGATATGTTTATCGATCATTTCCAATCATGCCATTTCACAAAAAAAAACCCAGACAAATTATTTGCACTTAGTTAAGTTATTTGAACAGTTCCATTACATCCACATTGATACATGCACAGTAAAAACTGATACATACAATCAGATACTTAAAACGCAGGTTTGTACTGTACATGGCTTTCAAACGGTCAGAAATCTTGAATGCAGTAATTCACGCACACTTTGTATTTATTCTTGATGGACATACCGACTCCCTGGTTCTTGATGGCAAGAATGAAGTGTGTATACTCTATGGAAACTTTGAGCATGGACCATTTAACATTCTCTCTCTCTCTCTAACATGTTGTTTAGACATGTCTGAGCAACAGCCCCCCTCCCCCACAACACTTTTGCAAGCAAATAAAAATATTATAGGTGAAACAAAAGAAGAAAAAAACCAGCACAAAGTGACTGAAGTTACTTTAAAATTTGGGCAGTTTTTCCACGTTTCTCAACAAAAGTTTTTTCTTTTTTTTTATATAAAAATCTCTTTATTCACCAATCTCTCTTTTTCACACTTTGCTATCACTGCACTCACGTTGTTCATTTTTCAAACCATCACAGTCTCAACAAAACAAACAAACAAACAAAAGAAAACGTACGCACAGAGAGTCAGCTTTTGCAAAAAAATACAGCACCTCTCTCACTGGCTTTTTGACACACACGAACTCTCTTATATAATCTCACATCCACAAACACATACTCACACAAACACACAACACATACACACAACCTCTTGTTATCACAAGCAATAGCTCCCCCCCCCCCCCCCCCAAATTTCAACCCCCACCCCACCCTCCCCAAAAAGTTCTGGGGCCGACATCCATCCTTCAGCTGCGTTGCGTTAGCTGTCCAAGGCGTCCAGCACTCTCATGATCTGCTGTTTGATCTTGCGCGTGGCCTCGGCGGCGGTGGGAATGATGAACTGGTCGATGTCGGTGAAGTGGAAGCCGTCCTCCTCGTGGGTGCCGTACTTGAAGGTGATCAGCTCGGGGTACTTCTTCTTGGAGGTGATCTTCACCACGGAGCCCAGGGCGCGGCGTGCCTGGATGAGGGCCATGCCCTTCTTGTGGGGCAGGTGGCGCAGGATGAACAGGTGGCTGCCCGTGATGATCAGCGTGCTGCACACACACACACACACACCCGCCTCAGTCACTCACTACCGCCCCCACGGCACTTCTAATCACTAACACTAACATCCTTCGGATGAGACTTTAAACTGAGGCCCCGTGTACGAACACATGCAGAACATCTTGCGCACAAGTTAAATCCTGTTCCGCTTTTCGTAAGAGTAGGCCATCGTGTGTCGGTGGGAACAGATGACAATATTTACAAAACTGCATACACACGGGGACCGGATGGAAAAAAGCACAGGATTGCTTATTCTGTTATCCTCGATATAAAAGAATACATTTTTTAAAAATTTCCCCTCTCAAATCAACACCCTCCTGCTGCTATTTTGGGATGTATTGTAGTTATGACGATAAACCGTGAGTGAGGTTCTGAGTTCGTACCCAGCCTCCTCGCCATTTCTTCCCAGTTTGACAAAACAATCGAACTGAATGTCAAAGTCAATCATTTGGATGAGACTATAAACCGAGGCGCCCCGTGTGCGAACGCACACAAAACATCTTGCGCACATGTTGAAACCCTGTTCCGCCTTTCGGAAGAACAGGCCATCGTGCACCGGTAGGAGCGGATGACAAAATTATATAAAAAAACCCAGCATGCACACAGGTGTCGTGTTTAGACACCATCCCTGAGGGAAAAAAAAAAAAAAGGGTAGTGTGTGCATAATTTAGGCATACACACATATGGATAGATGTCACTGATGTATGATTTTTTTTCTTAATGTTTCTCACTGTGCTTTTTGTGATGCTATTTGTTTGTTGTTTTTGGCTGTGCTTCTGACCCACATGGATTTCTTGTGGTTTTAAGATGGTGGAGTGTCTGCATTTTATGAGGTGAAAGACAGAACACATGTAATAATACTAATGATAGTAATATTAATGATAATAATAATAATGGTAATATTAATAATAATAATAATGATGAAAATAATAATGATAATAATATTAATGATAATATTAATGATAATGACACAAGGAAATTGCGTAGCGCTGAATCTTGCAAGGCAAACAAACAAATCAAAGTGCGTGCCTTCAAAACACCCCCACACACATGCAACCGTAAATTTACGCACACAGGTGTGCCATTCATTGGCAGAAAGCATCAAAACCTCTCCACAGCTGTGCTAGGACATGCTGACAGTGCTGGGACACAAGGACCCTGAAGAGCTTTTTTTTTTTTTTTTTTTTTTTTTTTAAACCCTGAAGAGCTGAGTACAGTGAAGGGACTGACCTGGGATAGGTGTAGCTGTTGGACTTGACCTCTTTGCAGGGGCAGCTGTAGACCACGTCTGCTTTCTTCACCCACGTGTCCACACTGACCGTTTCCTTGTGTTCGTCTCCGGACAGGTCACTGCTTCCCTCCCCGCCTTCTGTGGAGTGTTGCACACACACATCCCACCACCATCATCCTTATCATTGTCGTTGTTATCATCACCACCGTCATAAAAACACAAACAAGAAGGTGGCAGGAACCCAGGGTAACAAGAGAGCTGCATATAGAGGAACTCATGGCAACAAGAAAATTGTCCCTAGTAAAATTCTGTAAGCAAAAAAATTGCGATAGGGAAACAAACAGGACAAGAAAAAAAAAATAATGGGTGGTGCTGCTCCTGTGGCAACGCCCTCTCCCCTGGGGAAAGCAGCCCCTATTTCATGGACAGAAATCTGCTATGCCTGCAAATGGTAAACAAAATTCTGAACTTTCTAATGTACATACTTTCCTTCGCCGTCTTCTTCTGCATTCCCTGGCCATGCTAAATTTTCAAATCAGTTTTGATGATAAAAAGTCTGCAGCCTGTCACAAAGACCCTGTTGTTGCCCACAGTTTTTCCTGAAGCTCTACTGGTGTCTGGTGTTTCAGAGTGTTGAAGGCAAGACAGGACTGCAGGGGGTATGAGATTGAGATATGGGAAGGGGTTTGTGGGCCTGTGCCACAGGGGCACTGGTCAGTGTGTCAGTGTTCTGCTCACAGTCTAAAGATGGCAACTTGAGCAGCTCTATCTAGCTCAAGAATACCAACTTTTTCATCTTCTGGGCCGATGTCCAGGTGCTGGTACAAGGCTTTCATGAAGCTGTTTCTCAGGATCCTATTTACTTCACCATTACATTTTGAAAACCTGTTTCCTACAGTTACAGACTGTCTCACTGTTAGGTACAAAGTTTCCTTTCTTGAAGAGGCATTTAGGACTAGACAAGTTGTAAATTCCCCTTGGGCATACAAAAATATACATTTCTCTCTCTGCCTCTATTACATACATACATACATACATACATACATACATACCCATACACACACACATACACACACACACACATACACACACACACACACACACCACACACACACATATATATATATATATATATATATATATATATATATATATATATATATATTATATATATATATATGTGAAAAGGCTTAAAGACCCTGTAAGGTTTCTATCTCACCTTCATCATCATCACCAATAGTGAACACATTGGCGATGTTTCTGTAGCGTTTGCCCAGGCGATCTGTGTTACTGACATGTCTGAAAATATATATTATACATGTACACAGACAAACATATACATACACTTCTTCCACACAAACATGAAAAAAGGTCTCTCTGTTTCTCTGTATAACAGACACAGACATGCACACATATGTCTGCATGCACACACCCACAAACAGGTACACACAGTCTCTCACACACACACACACACACACACAAAAAAAACCCCACACTCACAAATACGTGTGCATCCACCTCCAAACAATGGTCCAGACTCCCCCTCACCCACCCCACCCCACCCCTTTGTCTGTCTAATATCACAATTTGTGAAAAGACTTTAAATGAAATTGAACACACACACACACACACACACACACACACACACACACACACACACACACACACACACGCACACACACATGCACACGCACACACATGCACAGACACACACGCACACACACGCACACACACACACACACAGACACACACAGACACACACAGACACACACAGACACACACGCACACACACACACACACACACACACACACACACACACACACACACACACACACACACACACACACACACCCCTACCTATCAGAGGGCTGCTGTTCGTTCTTGATGTAGTTGGACAGTTTCTCCTTCATCTCGGCAGACTTGCTCTTCACCACTGTGGTCAGCTTTCCAAACAGCTCTGTGGGAAGCTGCACAGCAGGGCAAACATGTAGTATACACTGATGGTGCATAGATGTGTGTACACGCACGCACGCACGCACACACGCACGCACGCACGCACGTGCGCACACACACACACACACACGCGCACACCCACACCCAATGTATTTTCACATACACTCCAACAGACACAGACACCCAATATCTAAAATGTTATTCGCATATTTCACATCGGTGTTGTTTTGAATTCAGAAGTTAATGACAAGACTTAGCACAAACACACACATTTTTCAGGAGGGTTTTTTTGTGTTGGTTTTTGTTTGTTTGTTGTCTCATATTGCATTTGGTGAATACACACTTAATGAAGAACAACAACGGACACACTCCCACCCATCCACCCCGCACACACTGACTAAACACACACATACACACACACACGCACACACAGAGAGCGCCACTGACAATTTTGGCAGGGCTGAAGTCTTCGCCATTCTCGGCGTCACTGGTACTGCTGGCATTGTCGGGGCTGCAGACAATGCAGGCGCGGGGGTTGTGGTCAGCAAAGTTGCCCTGCAGGTCTTCCTCCAGCAGGCTGTGCAGCGCTGCACATCACACACACACACACAACTTTATTGCATACACACAGGGACCGGATGAAAAAAGCACATGATTGCTTATTCTGTTATCCTCGATATAAAAGAATATTAAAAAAAATTTTTAAATACTACTGACAACGTTGCTGTTGTTAAGGATTTTCTTTGGCTTTTATTGAAAATTTTTTGTGTGTGTGCTGCTTCATTTTCTGTAACATCCCTGTCCTGCTGTTCCCATGCCACTTAGCTCAATCTCCCCGCCACAGCCATACCCAGATTTGTTCTGTCGCATACTTAAGGTTGGAAGTCCACAGGGAGCCTATCAATATCAGGCAGCTGTGGGGCCACCAGCCAGAGGAGCCCTGCACTTCTGCTGGGTCACTTTGGTGGTGTTCAGTGGTGCCTGTTCTGAGCTAACATTCGCAGGACGCAACCTACTAAACCCCTACCTACTAATGGCAGTATTAGCTCAGTTGCGGAGCCAGACCGAGCAAGTTGCCCACCCCAGGTGGCGACCACCACAACGTCCCTCCAATAACCATCGCTACTTACCACAGGCACAGAAGTGTATGGAAAAACTGAATCTGAGGTCACCATGAGACCAGAACAACTGGGACCATTGAATCAGAGGCAATTTTTAAATATTGTTGTGACAGTCACAAGACACAAGCCTTATATCAAAACTTACACAGGAAAACTCACATCTGCATGAAACAGCAATATGCTGTAGTCTGTTTGGAGGAGGTGGATGGTTGATGGTACTGTCCCTAAACCAGACAATTCTGCTGGGACCCTAACACAATCAACCCAACCAAGGCCATGTCTGGACGAGTAGCCCATGCCTCAGAGCACTCACTCACCCAAGCTAAGATTAAGCAGCATGAGCGTGGTTACCTCTTAAGATAGGTGACCATTTGTGTGCCTTGGCTTCAGTAGATTATAATTCATCCAGCTGTAAATTGGCTAATTACCCTCTTTATGGATAAGATTGGACCCATGGGATTGAAGTTGAATGGCCCTAACACCTCGGCCATGGCTCTACACATAATACTATCCCCCTCCTCCACCACCCACCACCAACCACCCCCCCCCACCCACCTACCACCACCCTACCACCACCACCACCATTACCACACCACACCTACCACACCACCACCACCACCCACCACGGCCACACTTGATTCACCCAGAGCGCAGCGTACCGATAAATCCTGCCGTGGCCAGGGAGACGTACTGCTGGTTCTTCTGCAGCATGTTGGCCACCACCATGGTGACATACTGGTCCTCCTCCTCCCGCCCGCTGCCCATGAACACCAGGTGCTGACCCCCAGCCGCTGAACCTGCCATCACAGGAAGGACGGTGGCAGGATGGTTAAAACGATAATGGAGGCCATATCAAGGTCATCAACTTATACCAGTTTCTGCATCTCCAGTAACATTTTTCCTAAGTTCAACATCAGCACCACCTAATCCATTCAAACCTCAATCTGAAAAAAAAACCCAACCTGAAATGAAAAGACGTTACATGATAAAGTACCTGAACTATTCTATTCCTTAAGGCCGATACAACCAAGTTTGTGCTACAGACGCCAGCCATTCCCCTTGATTTATTATCCCTAGGTTACAAAAAAAAGTGTAAAAAAAGGACAAAGAACACTTCAATGTACACAAAAATTCAACAGGAAAATGCCATATGGACAAACACACTGCAGAATGGACATCAGATTCTGTGCCCATCTCAATTTTTACAGCATCACTACCTGAAGAGCTATGCACAATTTAACCTAACTGCTGTGCTGCAACTATCATCATCAACACAACAGTGTCATCATCAGTAAATTCTAAGGAAGAGAAAAAGTATACAATAATCAACAAGTGTTAAATGAAAACAAAACAACAACAACCAACAAAAAAAAGTTTTTTAAAAGTCTAACCTGTTGCTATTGCCGTCCGTTGTGTGGCAAACAGTGCCTGAACAGCCGTGTTGAACTCGTCTGGGTTTTGCAGCATCTGTGCACAACACACACACACACACACACACACACACACACACACACACACACACACACACACACAGAGCAACAGTGAACATTGCCTTCAATAATGCATCTCTGGCAATGCACCTGTCAGACTGATATTTAACACACGGAAACTTTTATTTTCAAGCTCTATCAATTTTTCAATGCTGATTTGAGTCACAAAAGGAAATGATCAATGAACTTGTCCTGACACATACATATCAAAGCCAGGGCTGTCAGATCGTGAACACAAGCTCTTAACCACTACGCCAATTTATCCCCTGGATTAAAAAAACAACGACAAAACCTTTCCTGTCTGCACGTGGGTTTTTCCTCCCCATGAACTACATACAGCAACACTCCCTGCACTCACCAAGTTGGCATCCAGGTGGAAGGCGGTGGGCAGGTGGCCTGAGTTGTACTGCTCTGCTGGTCGACAGTCCACCACGAAGAACCGGACACTGTCCTCTGCCTCTGTCACCTGCCGTCACCAATCATCGGTCAGTTTTCTTTTCACAAGGCATGTCTGGCTACCATGCTTGCCATATCAGACAGTTCCACTTACAGTCTGTCTTATAACTGTAGCAGCCAACAACTCAATAATGATCAAGATATGCCCCACATTTCTACTGTGCACACGAGCACACATGCACGAACACACACACACACATGGGGTAAGGATATGCCTTTTTTTTTTTTATACCCAACTCATACCAGAATAACAGAATGACCAGCAGCAAAATCTGACTACTGGATGGATCAAGATTGACCATCAGATAGTAGGTCAACAACTTTCACTTTCACTATCAAGCATCCCACAATGCAATTGCAACAAGAAAAATGAACACAGAAAAAGTGAGGAAAAACATTCATAAAGGATACAAAAACTGACACAATAAAACTGCAGGAAATACACACAAAAAAACCAGTGAAACTAACAACAACAACACCAACACCCAATGGTAAACTGACCAAGGTGTGTTGGTTGGTCTGCACCAGTTCCTCAGCAGACACAGGCAGGCAGAGCTCCAGACCACACCTGTCCCCTTCCGGCAGCCCTCCCAGCACAGTAGTCCCAAACAGCACACAGTGGTACTCCTGCACAGGCAGCACGCACACCAATGACTGCTATATCTTGCAAAAGCAAATCTAAGTGCTAGCATTCAACCTATTCTTACACATGCAACCAATAACAAGTTTTAACAAATTCAAAGGGACACACACACACACATACACACACACACACACACACACACACACACACACACACACACACACACACACACACACACACAGCAATGGGGATTTCAACTGTTGAAGGCAGGGACAGATATGAGATGAAAACAAGAGGGGAAAATCTTAGGTTTGAAATAAGTATGTCTTGAGGCTGGATTTAAAAGTGTCACAAGTTGGCTTTTGGCAAAGGGAGAGAGAGGGGTCATTCCAGATCAATGGACAAGAAATGGAGAAAGAGTGACAGCCAAATGGTGGATTGGTTTAATCTAGGTATTGGTAAGCGCAGGGTATCTGCAGCAGAATGGAGTAAATGAGGAGTGTACAGGTGAAGACATTCACAGAGGCAGGAGGTGCTATTTTGTGGAAACATCTGTAACAGTGGGTACTGATCTTATCATTTACTCTGTGGCACAGGCAGCCAATGGAGAGATTGCAAGAGAGGACTGAAATAAATTATTCATCTGAACCTCTCTCTGTCTCTCTCACTGTATCTCATATCTGCTCAACTACAAATCTTACTTTCAATTCTAACCTTTCTTTCCCCATCAAAAAAGAAACCAAAAAAGTAAGCCTAGTTTAAAAAACAAAACTGAAAAAAAAAATCAGCTTGTTTAAAATAAAAAAAATCAAGCGGAAAATCCTCATTCAAAAACCAAACTAAACCAAACCATACTGAATAATATTGTCACTAATATACTTGTACACACAACTGTTTTGGTGTGTGACAAACATGTAGGTTCTACTCACTCTTTTAAAGGACTGGGGGGTTTTGGCTGAGAAGTGCTGGGCCAGGGAACAGAAGTCCTCAATATCTTCTGCTTCCAGTGCTTGGGGAAATGCCGCTATGTGCTCTGCAAGGTACCAAACAGCAAACAAGTGCATATAATGTTGAATATATATATAACTCTATAATTCTTTGGCAAGAACTCAAAGGTTCACCAATGGTGAGATTTGCATATGCAGCAACCGATTTTACCCACCATTAAGGTAGTCGCATTCTGACTTTGAGGATGGTGTCTAAACAGACACCAGAATGCATGCATTTTTAAATTATTTTGTGATCCGTTCCTACCAGCATGAAATGGCCTACTCTTCCGAAAGGCAGAACTGGTTTTTAACCTGTGTGCAAGAAGTTCTGTGTGTATATGCACATGGGGTCTCAGTTTATTGTCTTATCGGAAGGACTTTGACATTCAGTTCTACTTTCTCGTCAAACTGGGAAGAAAGGGCAAAGCGGGAATCGAACCCATAAACTCAGGGTTTACTTGTTCGGCAGGTGGCTGTCTTAACCATCCTGCCACATTCCTTCCCATATCCCTTTTAAAATGGTAAAAATATACTTCAAGTTTTCTTTTTCTTCTATTTAGTGGTAAAAATCTGAATATTCTTAATTTAAAAAAGATCTGAATCATACATGCGATACAAATGATCCCTCAACTACAGTGATTCTTAAAACAATTCTTTTTCATTGATTCATCGGCTAGAGCTCTGAGGTTCAAAGGTGAGACTTTGCATATATGACCATCCATAAGAGTCGCCACATTCGACTCTGGACATGTTCCTCTGAGACGCAAGACACGGGCCACTGGTGCAGTACACCACACCACACACATGTGCGTCCTAGGGACAAACAGTCCATCAGACATGGGCCACTGGTGCAGTACACCACACAGATGTGCGTCCTAGGGACAAACAGTCCATCAGACACGAACTTAACTTCACCAACTTACCAATCAGTGCTGTTTGGTAGATCTTTGTTTCCAGCAGTGTTTCTCTGAAACAGAAAATGACATCATCTTCATGATGAGTGTGTGTGTGTGTCAGGGGGGAAGGAGGAGGGGGGGGGGGGTAGAGGGGGGGGGGGATCTAGCCTTGTGATTAGACTAATGAGCTCACTATCTGTTTTCCCCTGGAGTTCACATTAGTACAACTCCACTCCCCTGAAAGTCCTTCTAAGGTCACATGTGCACACATGCAGAACATCTCATGTACACGTTGAACCCATTCTGCCTTTTGGAAGAGTAGGCCAATACATGTTGGTAGAAAAAGATGACAAAAGTTTAAAAACGCACACTGTCCACTGCTGTTCCATTTTACATATCTTTCCTGAAGAAAAAATGTGGGTACCTTAATTAATCATGGGCAAACATAATGTTCTCCAGGAGCAGATGCTTGATGGTTACCCACACAAGTCACGCACCATGGGGTTCCCTCACCTTTCAGTGAATGAACGTGAGTGATATGAGAATGACCCATGTGTATTCTGGTAAACACTGTTGCTTCCCTTCGGTTTTTGACACACAGAGGGAAACCTCTTTCAAGTTAGAATGCATCTGAAAAATTTTGTTGTCTGTCTGACTGAGCATTCCAAATCATAAAAATCATTAAGAAATTTAGAACAATTATAGATACACACACACACATACAAACAAACACATACACACACATACACACACACACACACTCTCACACTCCATTCAAATCACAAGCACTTGAAATAATGCCCCTGGAGACAGACAGACAGACAGACAGACAGACAGACAGACAGACACACACACACACACACACACACATACATGACTACACACAAAACAATACCAGAAAACCAAGAAAAAGTTTATAAAAAAAAAAAAAACCAGTACCACCATACAGCATCCAAATCCACACAAAAATACCACCCATATAAAATCCTTACTTGGAGTTGACCAGCAGCACCAGAGCGAGGAAGAAGAGGAGGAAGGGGTCTGCGTGTTGCAGGAGCACGTCCCACTTCGTCAGACACACGCGCAGGTCACAGCACCGCGCAAACAGACTGTTGAACTGCAACACGTCCAATAACCAGTGAAGACACGTCAGCACCTTCTGTTCTGGCCGCCGCTGTAGCCTAGTGGTTAGGGCGTTTTAATCTAAAGGTTGCGGGTTCGATCCCAGCTTTCGGCTATGGCGTTGTGCCCTTGGAAAAGGCACTTTACGGCTATTTTCTCACCCCACCCTGGTGTAAAAGGGGTACCAACCTTGTGTTGGGGGTAACCCTGCGATAGACTGGTGTCCTATCCAGGGGGGAGTCTATGACTCTCAGTCGCTTAGCGCCACAGAAACCGGGATAAGCACCGGCCTGATGAGCCTTAGGCTCGGGACAGACTTTAACTTTAACTTAACCTTCTGTTCTACACACTTCACAAGAAAATCATCAGCAATATAACAACTGTTGGAACTTTTTAACGTTCTCATCTGGCCCACCACTAGGCGACAGGCTTAGTAACTGACAACATCTATCTTCTTTTGAAATATGGGGGATGATACAAACCTAGTGGTTAGAGGGAACACCGAGTCCAAAATCTGATGTCCCAGGTTCCAGCCACAACCAAGGCACATGACTCAGGCGATCTTTCCCTTGGAAGTAACATCAATACCACCTCCACTCCCCTCACAGCCCTTCGAATGAGACTATCAACCGAAATCAAATATGTGAAAGTGAGCAGAACACCTTGCAGACACATTAAAAACCTTTCTGCCCATCAAAAGAGTAGACAAATGCATGCCAGCAAGAAAAGATGATCATTCTTTTTTTAAAAGCATGCACACTGGTGTAATGTTCGGACATCATACCCGAAGTCAGAATGTGGCTACCTTGATGAACCAGTCAGTTGCAAAAACCATAATCATAATATTATTTATATCCCTTCCGACCATGAAAGCCATATCAGGGCTGTCTCACCTCCTTCAGTTTCAGTGGCTCCAGTAACTTTTAACTTCAGGTTCAAAAACCAACACTTCCCAATACTTTCAAATATCTAACTAACACCGTCCATCTGGAAAAAAGACTGGACTCCAGTATCTCAGACAACAGCTACAAAAACAATTATAACTGTATTCTTCTCAAAATGCTGTCATGCAACACTGCATTAAGACAAACGGCGTAGGCACTCACCCAGGTGGCAGGTAGGCGTCAGGTGTGATCCTGCGGGTGTCCAGGTAAGAACACAGCTCTGGATCGTGGTACTGGAGCAGCAGTCGGAACAGGTGGAAGGGCTTGCCGTTTTTGTGCAACTCCCTGAAAACCAATCATATTTCAAACCTTCTTCTTTTTTTCAATTCAAACATACGAAGACTGTTTTTGCTGAATGCTTAACACTTTTTGGTTGGTTTGATTGCTTTTTTTTTTATCTCCTCAGCTAGAGCTCCAAGGTTCACCAAGGGTGAGATTTATGCATATGCAATCCCCCCCCCCCCCCCCCCCCACCATTTAGGTAGATGCATTCTGACTTCGGGATGTTGGTCTGAATGAAAGCTCTACAAACGTTACACAGACTTTAACAGGCAAAGCTAAAACAAAGAAACAAAAGAATAGTAGGACTGATTCTTGAAAAGTTAGATATAACTGACTTCTATCCATGACCGTTTTGTACTGTGGAGTATCATAGCCATGATTTCCTTTTCTGTATGAAATCTGACTGCTTATATCAGGTCAACACATTACCATGACTGCTTATTTCAGGAAAACACATTACCATAGGACAGACCTACTTTCCCCTCTCCCCCTGTCAGTATATTATTATTTCATTCCATGGCTAGAGCTCTGAAGTTTACCAATGGGGAATTTTTTTGTGTGTATGCAATCAACTGTTTCCACCATAAGGTAGCTGTATTCAGACTTCGGGGATGGTGTAAATTTTGTCACCCATTCCTACCAGCACGCAGTGACTTACTCTTCCGAAAGGTAGAACGAGTTGTAATTTGTAATAAACCGAACAATACAATAACAATAATTCGAACAGGAACAGAGCTCTGAGCACACCCCCTAAAAACACAAGAAAGCCCATTCTATGACAAACAGACACAGCAAGACTCCAAGCAGACTGCACTTGACCAGAGACATTGCACATCAACAGGCACACTGTTTTGACCCCCAATTCAACGAGTCAACGCCACAACTGACTCCTCCTCCCGTCTTCACCTTGGTACATATTTGTTGATGAGCGCGTAGAAACAGTTGTAGAGCTCCGAGGCGGACATCTTGACGGAGAGCAGAGGCTGGAGAATGTCCATCCAGCCGTTGGTGGAGGAGTACTTCTCTCCCCGCGACTTGCAGTAGAAGGTAACGATGGTCTCCAGGTCGCTGACGATGGACACCTTGTCCTCCTCTTCATTGCCCAGCTTGTCTGAAATCAACACACAACCTTTTACTATTAGTACCTTCAAACAAAGAAAAACAAACAAAAACCAACCAAACAACAAAACCCCACACAAACAAAAAGAAACCCTCCCAAAACCCCACTAGGACAGGGAATAAGCTGATCTAGGCTGACAACTAAAAAAAGCTACAGCACAAAGGTTGAGCATAGATGTCTGTACTATCTAGTAGAGAAACATGTATCCCTGAAGTCTGAAAGCCGCTTATTTAATGGTATGCACACACAGTCACAAACGCAAAATCTCATCATTGATGCACCTTGAAACAACAGCCAAGAAACACACAAACACATGAAAGAAAAAAAAGATGACCATAAAATTTCACTTTCTTCATTATGCAGGTAACGCTAAAATCATTCAAAATTTTTACAAGCATTGGACATGGTATACAATATTTTATCTACCATACAGACATTCATTATGTTCTGTTATTGTTGTGCATTCTTAACCCCCCCTGGAGAGGGGGGGGGGGGGGGGGTATCACCCAGAATGGGCACTCCTGTCACATTCATCACACATGGGAATCACTGCAAGACTGCATTTCATACACAGTGGATGGGAAGTTTGGGTGTGTGACTGTTTTCAAGTACCTTGCCATACACTACAGGCAGCCATACCCCAATTTCAGAGGATATTCAGTGTTGGCTATGGACTTACCCACTAGTGCTGCACAATCGTCCCTCAGCAAAGCCTGTTCGTTCATATCGTACAGCCCATCAAATGATGACAGCACATTCTTCCCTTGCACCCCCAGGCATATCTAAAAACACAAGGAAAAAAGGTGGGTTTTTTAAAAGAAAAGAAAATGAAATGCAAATTCACAATGAATTCTTCACACAGCTTTTTGTGGGGTTTTTTTTTTTGGGGGGGGGGGGGGGTTGTTTTGTTTTATTTTGAAAAAGAGTTCCTCACCATACCCAAAAAGGCAATGTTAGTTTTTTTCTTAGAACTGCATGCGTGCGCGTGTTTTTGAAAACATACATGTATATCAGTATGTAATACGTATTATTTTGTGTCAATGAGTATGTACAAGTGATGGTATGTGATTGTGTGAGCGTGCACGTGTGTGTGTGTGTATGTGTGTGTGTGTGTGTGTGTGTGTGTGTGTTGTGTGTGTGTGTGTGTGTGTGTGTGTGTGTGTGTGGTGTGTGTGTGTGTATATATATATATGTACACAAAAAAACTTAACACCTAGACTGCCATCAAGATCTTGTGCAGCTTTAACAGGGGGGGGGGGGGGGGGGGGCAGGGAGGGCAGGGGGAAGGGAATGCTTTTGAGTAAATCTCTTGAAAAGTTTCCTATTTCCTGGCCTGCCCTCTACTTTTGCTGCAGTGCATCAGTCGTACCTGCCATACTTCTGCTCTCAGATGCGCTGGCACTGGTCTCCCTTTGCAGATGTTCCGAAGTCGACCAAAATCGCAGTCTTCTACAAGCGCGGTCTCCAGCTCAGAGATCCTAACACAGATAGAGTTTAACATAACCACGCATTATCATCACCACCACTAATTACTCACAATGATAACATCTATAAAACCACAAGCACACAGAGACTGGATATAAATCAGCACAACAAGTCGTTATTCATTATCCTCAAAATAAAAAATTTTTAAAATCATTTTAAAAAAAAGGTCGACCGTGTTAATTCCTCTGCCATAATTAGAGATCTTTAAAAAAAAAAAAATCTTCCTTGCTCTAGCAGTTTCTAAACACACCGAGAAGAATGTTTGAAACTAAGATGCTGACGGTGAAAGCATTGTTCAATTACAACAAGCTGTTCTAATCCCAGAGGTGCCAAGATGAACGAATGGTTGTTGGTTCTGAGTGTGGCGCAGGAAGAAGAGCTGTTGTGGAAATGTCTGGCAGGATTAAGTCCAGCACAACCTTATGACTAAGAAGATTGCATGATGTATAAGTCTAGCACATCAACCAACTGAATTCAATCAATGCACGGTCTGGCTGACGGCAGACAACATCAGACTGTAGTGCGTACAGCAAAGTATTTTTCAGTTCTTTTGACTTTTTTTTTTTTTGCACAGCGTGGGTGATCAGAGAGGCCAAAGTGCCCAAACTGATATTTATGAAAAGGTAAAGTGGAAGGTGGTCCAGAGGTAATGCACCTGCCTAGACAGCAAAAAGTCTCAGCTGGAAGTGTGTGGTGGTTCGATCCCCGTTTGGGCCTGAAAGCGATCCCCAGATAACAGATAAGTAAGATAATATTGTTTATAGCCCTACCGACCACAAAAGTCTTATCAGGGGTCACCTCATTCAGTTTCAGTGGAACCTTTTCCCCTACCATTAGACCATGAGTGGTGGTCTGGGTGCTAGTCCTTCAGATGAGATGAAAAACTGAGGTTTGTATGTTAATGTTACACATAACTATTTAGTGCACATAAAAGAACCCAAGGCACAAGAGAGTTGTACCTGGCAAAATTCTTTAGAAACAAGCCAGTCTGAAGGAAACAAATAGTTGCAGACAGGAAAAGAAAAAAATAATGGGTGGCACTGCTCTCGTGGTGACACACTCTCCCTGAGTATAGCAGCCTGAATTTCATGTAGAGAAATCTGCCATGACTTAAAAATGTAAATAAATAAACAAAATAAATAAGCCAGTATTGAGTACTAAAAATTGGATTTTAAAGAAGTAATAGACGTACATTCAGATTAGCAAAGCCTATTTCTATCTTTCCATCTTTTTTTTTCTTTATTATTTTTTTTTTCTATCTTTCTACCTACCTATAAAACAGATCTGCATGAAATTTGAGAAAAGTGTTGGTAAATGATTGGTACATATGTTGCATTATTTTTCATACGTGTTTGTATCATGTGTCAAAAGTTGTTTGTTTGTTCTGTCCACAATTACCATATAATCTCTAGTAAACATAATTAAACACAATTGTGTGAGTGGTGTTCCCATGTATTCTGTATGAAAACACTGCAATACTAAAACACATACATTCTCCTAAGGTGTCTAGTGTGCATGGGCAGAGAAAAAAGGTATCCTTTGGCCATACTCAGCTTAAAAAAGTATGGCATGATGATATTGCACTTTCGAGTGGTTCAGGACTACGATGTTACTGCACTTTCGAGTGGCTCATGAGACTAAGAGTTAACATTGGCTGGGGGAAAGTGAGCACTCTGACCACTGAGCTATCCTGTCCCCTTACCATTACAATATGTGGTCAAAATGAGGGCTTGAGTATTTTAAAACACGACTTGTTAAAGTCATTCAGATGAGACTATAAACCGAGGCCCCATGTGTGAATGCACATATTGAACATCTTGTGCACAGGGTTAAAACCTGTTCCGCCTTTAGGAAAAACAAGCCATTGTGTGCTGGAAGGAGCGGATGACAACAAATAAAAAACCAGCATGCACACAGGTGTTGTGTTTTAGACACCATCCCTGAGAAAAAATTGGGGAGTTGGAGTCCCCAGGGTGGTTTGGGGCTGTATAACTATATGGCAACGTTCTGGCAGCTCCTGCAATGGCACTGTATGGGCAATTGCCTTTCCAATGGACCATTCCAGCAAAGTGGGGGGGGGGGGGGGGGGGGGGTTGCTACATGGGTAACAGCTTGCCCTCCATACTTACATGCCCAGGCTTTGCTCTCTAGAGCCTAGAGCGCAACTCCATAGTCTTTCAAGACTGATGGATGCCTCCCTGTGAGTGTACGTATTTAATGTGTGTGTGTGTGTGTGTGGTGTGTGTGTGTGTGTGTGTGTGTGTGTGTGTGTGTCAATCATCAATCAATCAATCAATCAATCAATCAAATTTTTATTTCCAGATGGTACATTGAGTAAGCAGCAATCTGCTTTTTTCCATCAAGCCATCTATCTAAAGAAAAGAAAAGAAAAAAATCAAAACAATAGCAAAAATCAAATCCAAAACAAAACAAAAAGCCAACAAAAAACAAAGCAGAAAATCCCTAGCAAACAATAAAGCCAACAAAAGAAAGAAAAGGGGAAAAAGCAAACAAACAAATAAAACAACAACAACAAACATTTCACCAACATTAATTTGCTAACATGATTTCAACAACTTTAAAATAAACTATGCCTATAGATAATACAAGCAACTACTGTAACAACCAAAAGAGAAAAAAAATAAAATAAAAAAATAAATAAAATAAATAAATAAATTTAATTTTTTTTTTATTTTTAAATCTACTCAAAAGCCATACACACATATGCACATACACCCACACACCCGCACACCTACACACAACACACACACACACACACACACACACACACACGGTTTGCGCTCATCCACTCAGCTCGTATACTCGTAGGTACATGCACACATTTAAAGTCTTTTTAAAAATCATATAGTGTCAAAAAAAAACAACAAAAAAACACACACACACACACACACACACTCACAAAACAGCTTATATCAATTACAATGTAACCAAAAAACATTATTTAAGACTAAATAATAATAATAATAATAATAATAATAATAATAATAATAAACAACAATAAAATAAATAAAAAATAAATACAACAAAAAGTAAATAAAAAAAAAATAATAAAAAAATAAAAAAATTAAAAAAAATAAATAGGTAAAAAAAAAAATTCTATAAGCAATTTATGTCAGATTACAATATCTCTATACTTCAATTCATACTTTATATTTTTAAAAGAAGATAAGGAAAAAAACTACAAACACATCAATACCTTATAATTATACCCATCATCACTGAGAGGAAATAACATATACGCTAACAAACATACAATCAAACAAAGGAAAAACAAAAACAAACAAACAAACAAAAAACACATAAAAACACACCAAAAAACAAACAATCAAACCAAAACATCAAAAAACCAATCCACACGGATTATATATTAGAAGGAAGAAAAGAAAAAACAACTAAAGCAACAATACCATACAATTATACCCATCACCACTGAGTGGAATAACATAACAAACATATGGGCATGCACACATTTAAAATTGTTTTTGTTTTTTAAAATCATATGGTGTCAAACAGCTTATATCAGTTACAATGTCACCAACCATTATTAAAACTTAATGTCAATAAGCAACTTATGTCAGATTACATTATCTCCACACTTCAATTCATACTTATATGTTATGAGGAAGAAAAGAAAAAACAAAACAAAACAAAATAAACAAAAAAACAAAACGAAAAACAAACGCAACAATACATATGATAATACCAATCTCCACTGAGAGGAAATAACATATACACTAACAAACATTCAAACTAACAAAAAAACTAACAAACAAACAAAAGCAACAGAGAACCAAACAAACATAATAAACAAAACAAAAAAACCAAACAAGACCAAACTAAAGCAAAAAACAAACAAAAAACAAGCAAACAAACAAACACACCCCCCAAAAAAAAAAACACACAAAAAACCCCAAACACTCAAAAAAGAAAAAAATTTGGAGGGGGGGTGGGAACGGGTGGGGAGGGGGTATCAAGGAGGAAGGGGGAAAACACGAACAGCAAACAGAAGAATTATAATAATGATTTATGATTATATTCATAAATAAAAAACCCTACACATGTGAAAAAAAAACAAACAAACATTCAAACAAACAAACAAAAAACAAACAAAACAAAAAAACCATACACAACAACAACCAGAACAAAAAAGTAAGGCTTTTCCACTTATCAAAATAATATAAATATAATAGTGCTAATAGTCCCATTAGTATAATTAAAAAAATAATATTTAAAAAAAATATTTATCCTGAAACTATTAAACTGGGCAAGTGAAAGAAAAAAAAATGCATAGAAAAAAATATTTCAAATCTAGTCATCAAATCAGTGGTTTGGTTTTCTCCTTGTGAATTTGCAGAATATACACGTGTTTACATACATCACTTATTCCCTATCCTGTTCAAAATTAAATTATATATAAACAAAAATAAAAAAAATAAAAAACCCTTTCTCCACCTTTTCCCCCTTCCACATACATATATAGCAAGCAAAATGTAGATTTTTCAGTCACAGTGACCCACACGTGAAAGATTTTTCGGGGTTAGCAGAGAGTATCAATATCTTTAGTCTGTTCTAAGTATGGTTGATTGGATTGATGTGTAGTTAAACATTTTTGCATAAGCGCATTAAGTGATTTTTGAACTGATTTTTGAACTGATTTTTATTTTTGATACATTTTAAATGTTTTGGGAGCTTGTTCCATAAATCACTACCTGAATATAGGAAGCTTGTTTTGTAAAGATTGTTTCTGGGTCTGGGAAATGTTAGTAGATGGTTATGCCTGTGCTCATTAATTTTGAATCTATTGGTGATCTTGGGAGGGGCATTTCCATTGACAACTTTTTGTACAAATAGAGCTTTATTGAGATAAAGCCTGTTTTGAAATGTAAGAATATTTGTTAGCTTATGTGTGTGAGTGTGTGTGTGTGTATGTGTCAGTGTGTGTGTGTGTGAGTGTGTTTGTGTGTGTGTGTGTGTGTGTGTGTGTGTGTGTGTGTGTGTGTTTATATATGTATGCATGCATAATTGTGTGTGTGTGTCACTGTGTGTGTGTGTGTGTATGTGTTGTGTGATGTGTGTGTGTGTGTGTGTGTGTGTGTGTGGTGTGTGTGTGTGTGTAGTGAGCATGTTGTGTTGTGCTTGTGTGTGTGTTCAATGTGTGTGTGTGTGTGTGTGTGTGTGTGTGTGTGTGTGTGTGTGTGTGTGTGTGTGTGTGTGTGTGTGTACTTAGCATGTCCCATACTTAGCTCATGAATTAGTTATAAGGTTCATTAGTAGTCCAGATGTTTTCTTTCAGTTTCTTGCTCGCTTACAGAGCTTCATTACTCAAATCCAACAAAATCATGAAAATGTCTTGCTGGATCTTTGAACATATTCACACATTATTCAGTTTATCATTATGATTATGTTAAACACTAAACAGCCCATCCCCCCTTCCTCCAACTCCCCCACCCCGACCCCCAAGATGACTGGTATGATATGTTATTCATGAATATATGTGTGGTGGTCTGTCAAAAACAACTATCAATGTGATGATGTTAATGACAATGAACAAAGTCCAAACTTGATCAGCCTTATTTTGCAATTCTGTGTCATATGACACATCTCCCCAAAAATTAATCTCAATAGTCAAAATCACATTACAAATATGTATTATACTTTATAGATATATAATATATGCGTATGATCTCTTTAGAGCTTTACTCTTGGTAACTGAGTCTTAGTAAACTTTGTAAAAAGGATTAAGGCAGAAATCAAGAAAAACCATTATGATTGAATTGTTTCAGTTATGCAGAACACTGACACTGTAACAGCACTAATTTCACTCATTCATAATAATAATATGAATTTCTGAACATCTAACTAAAAATTCAAGATTTACAATAAATGTAGCATCTGATTCTTACTCTTAGTTTGGGGGTGGGGGTTTCTCATCATTCAATCATTGAATCAATGCATTTTGATTGACAATACTCAAAATCATTCTCTCTCAGTCTCTGAGCTAGTCTCTGTCACTTATACTGATCTGGGTTTATCAGCTGGTACGTTGATCAATTGAGGTTGCAGTGCAAATTCAGCAATTAATGCAACTTCTTTTGGTTATTGTACGATCACCCAACACATCCCCACCCTCTTTCCCAGGTTGAAGGAACAGAATAACTCTGTCGGTAAAAACATAGGTTATTGACAAACACAGGTGATTCAGCTAATGAGTGATTGGATCATTCATTGATTCTTTACTATAGGATTTCAGGCGTTGTGATGGATAATGAATGATCGCTTCTAGATCACTTCCAGAAACTAAGTATATTAGAATCAGAACATTTCCGCCGTAAGTTGACAAAGCAGATCTACATATTACATGATTATATAATCAAACTACTGTCATTTCTACAGTAAATGCTTTCCAACAGATTTCTCATACACAGAAATCGACGGAAAATGCACTAACCAACTAGTGTCGTCTGTATCGAGATCCGCCATCTTGCTTTTGACGTGTGTTTGTCAACAACCGATACTGAAAATAATAAATGGTGTCGTCATTGGTTTTCATGGAAGACAAAAAAAAAAAGTTCCAAAACCGTCACTTCAAAAACGCTATTAGAATAGGAGTATATCAAACGAAACACTTCCAAAACTGTACATGATACATTTTACGACATTTATTAACGATGACGAAAATTTGTCGGGAGAGGGAAGGGGGAGGGGATGGTTGCTGGGCACGAAACAGATTTCAGTGCTATGCGAGTTACTTAATACACCAACTTAATTTTCTTCTGACAAAAAGTCCGTCATAACATTTTTAGCACACACACACACACACACACACACACACACACACACACACACACACACACACACACACACAAGGGGGGGGGGGGAGGAGGGGGGGGGGAGGGAGGGGGGGGGGGGAGGTGGGAGTGTGGGGGGTAGGGGAGGATGGGGATGTAGGGGGAGGATGGGGGTGGGGGGATAGGGGGGACGATGGGGTGTGGGGAATAGGGGGAGGAGGGGTATGGATAGGGAGGGGAATAGGTAACAAAATCAATTCACATCAAATCTAATTCTTTTAATTCGAGGATAATGAATAAGCACATATGGGCTTTATTTTTTAAATATTTTTTTTTATACATCTGTTATAGTGTGCACTTTAGACACTATAACTAGACACTATGTTGGACTACAACCCTCTACCCTCCCCCCCCCCCCCCCCCCCCCCCCCCCACCCCCCCCCCCCCCTCCTCCTCCTTCCCCTTCTCCTCTAAGAGTGTTACAGGGGCTGGCATAAGGTCTACATGTACCCGACTTGGAGTTTTCTTTGTTAGCGCGATGGGTAGCGATGGGTAGGATTAGAGACAGAGTCGGCAGTCGAGCGTGGCTGCCCACTTGAGACAAGCTGGCGACAATTAACAGGTTGGAGGGCTCGTCCCTGCTAGGCTATTGCTCAATAAGTTTGGTGTTGTCGTGGAAACTTTGCTGACTTGATTTCTTTTAAATTTCTACTTTGAAATCATTGGGTTAGGTCCGAGTCAGTTGGCATCCCCCTGGACATGATTGGTTTAGATTTTAGAGCAGATGAGGCTTCGTGTAAGTAAGAGGATCGGTCAGTCACTCAGCATATCCCTGTGACAGCGAGAGGACAGCAAGACGAGTCCGTAGCGGCAACGATGTGACGACGCTAGTATACGGTAGTTGTTGTTCTTCGGGTTGAGCTGTGTGTGTTGTTTTGTTGTGGTAAATGAAACAATAAACGTGTTACCATAACACCCCTGCGTGGCCTCCATCAATACGTTTGAGATGTGGAGTGCCTAAGATCATCCTACCATCTTCCCCTCTCCCCCATTCACCCCTTATTGTGGAAAGGACAACCAACGAACCTGTCATGTCTACAATTGGCGCTGCGAGCAGGATTGCAGGTCAGTTTTATTTTACCGTAACACACACACACACAGCTCAACCGACTACCATGGCATACGAGGAGACGAGATGGGTTTCCCCGCCTGAACTGCAGTACTTCTCTGGTGAAGTGACAGAATTGTCATTCGAGGACTTCTCTGCGGAAGTGGAGCGAGTCCTGGCAGCCTACCCTATGAGAGAGGGGATGGCTGCATACTACATCTATAGCCACCTGAAGGGAGTGGCTCGTAGAGAAATACAGCTGCACACGTTGGAGGAAACCAACACCCCAGAGAAGATATTCAACATCCTCAGGGCCGTGTTTGGTGACAGGCGACGGATCACCACTCTCCTGTCTGTTTTTTACAGTCGGGACCAGATGCCGGAAGAGTCGGTCCTGGACTACTCGCATGTGTTGAGGGACCTGGAAAGGACCATCCACATGAAGAAGGCAGACGCCCTTTCTGATTGTTTGTTGAGAGACAGGTTTATTGAAGGTCTTTCCAAGCTAGAGTTGAGAAGGGAATTACGCCATTTGGTAGGGAGGAAGCCTCAAACCACATTCTTCCAGATTAGGGATGAAGCGTTTAGGTGGTTGAAAGAAGAAGAAGAAGAACAAGAAGAGAATGTGAATAGGGAAAGCGAAAAGACTTTGACTCTTGAGCAAAAACAGATATCAGTGTTAGAGGATAAGATGAAATCACTGAAAGAGTCTGTGCAGTCAATGTTAGCTGTTGTTGCTGACAAGTTTCCATGTAGGAAAAGGAAACAGAGTAAGCGGAAAAGAAAGCGTAAGAAAAACAGAAAAGAACCTGTCAAAGTCCCGTTTCAGAGAGATTCAAACCCCCAGAATGTTGATGTGGAGGGTTTCAAACGGTCGACTGATGTTGTGTCTTTGGATAAGACTGATGTGAATCCTCTGCTAGCTTCTAGCATTGAGGATGAGTCGCAGGAGGGTGGATGGGTGCTGCTGCCCATTTCACCCAAACCAGTTGCGTCTGGTTGTTCTCCATCAGGAAAAAGTAGTGGACAAAGTGAAAAGGTGTCCACGGCTGTGACTGAGACAAGATCTGTAAGATCTTCGTGTGAACTGTCAAAAACCAGTTCACACAGTGGCATATCTCATCCGAAAGGAGAAAGGCATGGATGTTTAGGGCTTGGTGTGGGTTTGTCCCATAAGGTTCCTGACAGAGGAAAGTGGTTCAGGAAAGAGCTTTTGCCATGCAGAAACAGGGTTATGGTTAGTAGGAAAAATGGCATTCCTATCAGGGCTGCAGCATGTGCTAGCTGATGTGTGGTTGTGGTTACTAGGCATGGAATTGCAGTTGTAGTAACTATGAATGTTTTGTTCTTTTCCTTTCAGGATTTGTTGATGTAACAATGAATGATCTTATGTGCTTTTGTGTTGCAAATGGTTTGAGTTTGAAGATTATTGTTGTTTTGCATATGGTTTCATGATTATGCTGGTTGGTATATGTCATTGAATTTTTGTGTTTGCTAATGGTAACACTGGAGGCTATGAGGAAGATGATGGAATATGATGAGTATGGCAAATAGTATTTTGTTCGGTAAATCTAGTGTTGTAATTTTGAAGTCAGTCGTGGATTTGTGGTTTTGAAGTAGGCCTAGTTGGTACAGGCCTAGATGGGAAATCTGAGAGTTTTTTACGAGTTTTGCTTTAGAGGTTCCTCAGATTGGTTAGTTCTCAGTTTCTCTGTCAGAAGAGAAAGGTTTTTAAAGCATGCCAATTTGGCTATGTTGTTGATGAGGACTGTAGACATGCAATGAGGACATTGCATTTTAAAGCTTGGGGAGTGTGTTATAGTGTGCACTTTAGACACTATAACTAGACACTATGTTGGACTACAACCCTCTCCTCCCCCCCCCCCCCCCCCCCCCTCCTCCTTCCCCTTCTCCTCTAAGAGTGTTACAGGGGCTGGCATAAGGTCTACATGTACCCGACTTGGAGTTTTCTTTGTTAGCGCGATGGGTAGCGATGGGTAGGATTAGAGACAGAGTCGGCAGTCGAGCGTGGCTGCCCACTTGAGACAAGCTGGCGACAATTAACAGGTTGGAGGGCTCGTCCCTGCTAGGCTATTGCTCAATAAGTTTGGTGTTGTCGTGGAAACTTTGCTGACTTGATTTCTTTTAAATTTCTACTTTGAAATCATTGGGTTAGGTCCGAGTCAGTTGGCATCCCCCTGGACATGATTGGTTTAGATTTTAGAGCAGATGAGGCTTCGTGTAAGTAAGAGGATCGGTCAGTCACTCAGCATATCCCTGCGACAGCGAGAGGACAGCAAGACGAGTCCGTAGCGGCAACGATGTGACGACGCTAGTATACGGTAGTTGTTGTTCTTCGGGTTGAGCTGTAAGTGAAGCATTTTCTTCTATTGTAGTTTAGTTTATCAGGGTAGTAGTTGATTTGATAAATTCGATGGCCTATACTAACAGAATTTAATGATGGATTTGGTTTCGTGAGAGTGTGTATTGTTTGACACACAGAAGTTGGTTGAGAATCGTAAGATTTTTATTATTTAATTGTGAGAGCTTGGGTTTATTTTACGATTGATTGGATGTATATCGATTTGGTTTCGTGTTATTCCGAGACGAAGTTTATAAACCGCAGTGATCGCAGATAAATTAATGTGGACTAGTACAAAGTTATTGTGTTAAACTATTATGGTATAGTTAAATCGGAATAGACAACGTTGAGTTGGAAACTGTGGAGGTTGTCTGAAAGTAAGGACTAGCTTGGTCCTTGTGATACTTGTTTTATTATTGTACTAGGGGCTTCAGCAACCATGTGTGATTATGGTCAGTCATGTGCACGTAAAGCTGCTAGTTTTGTATGTGATTTTTGAGACGCTAGATTATGCCTGCTCAATCTCTTCCTTACTCTCTCTCTCTCTCTCTCTCTCTCTCTCTCTCTCTCTCTCTCTCTCTCTCTCTCTCTCTCTCTCCTCTCTCTCCTCTCTCTCTCTCTCTCTCTCTCTCTTGTGTTACGATATCCATAGGTTTGATAGGAACCAATGTTGTGAAAAGATCTTAGCATAAACTAAGTTCTGTTGGACATTATTTAGGATAATGTCAGCTGAGAGTACTGAGGAAAGGGTTTTCCTGGTTAATTGTAATATTTGTATTTATTTACAATTGTATACTCTCTATTGGTTTCCTAGGATTAACTTGGTATCTTGGTGTGAGTGATGAAAGAAGTTTGTCTCGGCTAGACGACAGTAGTATTGCTATGTGTGCCTTTCATGAATTATATATATACCTTGTTAAATGTGGATAGAGTAGCACTTACCCGAATTCTCCGATTTGTTTCAGACGTGTTTTAAATGTGGATAGTTACCTGAATTTTGTATTTGTTTCAGGTGTGTGTTGTTTTGTTATGGTAAATGAAACAATAAAACGTGTTACCATAACACCCCTGCGTGGCCTCCATCAATACGTTGGAGATGTGGAGTGCCTGAAGTCATCCTACAATCTTCCCCTCTCCCCCATTCACCCCTTATTGTGGAAAGGGAAAAACGAACCTGTCTACACATCCAGTCCAGTAGAAAAGGGGAGGGGAGGGGGGGTAGGTAGGTATGAAGGGGGAAGGGGATAGGTGAAGGGGGATGGAGAATGTCAAGTCAAGTCAAGTCAAATTCTTTAATTTCGAGGATAATGAATAAGCTTTTCACAATTGATTCTGGTCCAGTAGCTCCTGAAAGCAGCTAAGAAGTCATGGGTGAGAGGGAAAATGTCCACACCTCTACTAGTTTAAATCTGATTATTATTTACAAAGTGTGTCAGAACGCTCATTTACTTTATTAGCTCTAACATCAAATAGATTTAATATTTTCAACAACAAAAAAAACAATTTGGAACTAGTACACAATACCACAATTATCTTCAAATCAATCTGCAAATTACACAAAATGGTTCAAATCTCGGCGGCATCTGGTGAATTAAGGGTTGGGATTTTTATGATCCCACAGGTCAACGAACTGCAGACATGCCAGTGCCTCAATTCCCTGTGTGTGTGCACACATGCAGAAGATCTGCTCTGGTGTTAAAGAGCCTGTAAATCATGACAGTGATGGTTATGGAACTATCTCCATGGTGGGTAAAAACGGTTGCATACGTAAAATCTCACCATTAACCTGGAAGCTCTAGCAAGATTCGGGAAAGGAAAATGAACACAAATTAAACATTGTTTGGCTACAAATGAGATCAGTAATTTTCTAACCTGGGTCTTGATTCAGCTTCATGCAGGATGCAGGTGTCTGGAACTTGCAGTGGTGATGCTTCCCCTCATTCAGGGACTGATGGCGCTGGACTTGCCTGGAGCTGTTCTGGTGTAGTGACCTTGCCACAGGCAATACTTTTCACCATTCTGTTTGTGAGGGGTTTAGACCTGACTGTGGCTGTACTGGTGATTTGACCTTGCCACATGCTATGCTTCCCACCATTCTGTCATTGTGGCGCTGGACCTGACTGGAGCTGTTCTGGTGTATTGACCTTGGTGTAGAGAATGCCTCCATCAATTAATTATTGATAGCACTGGACCTGACTGGAGCTGTTCTGGTGCACTGACTTTGGCACAGGCGATTCTTCCATCAATCAGTGACTGGTAGTGTTGGACTTAAAGTGTTCTGGCATATTGATCTTGGTGTAGACAATGCTTCCCATCATTCTGTCATTGATAGCACTGGACCTGACTGGTGCTGTTCTGGTGTATTGATTTTGTCAGTGGCATGCTTCCCATCAATCAGTGACTGATAGTGTTGGACTTGATATCTTCTGCTGTATTGATCTTGGCACAGGCGATGCTTCCATCATTCAGTGACTGCTGGCGTTAGACTTGCATTATTTGGTTCTTATTGTACCTCTTCAAACAGAAACAAGTCCCAAAGTATAGAAGAAAAAAAAAATCAGCAAATGTTAGAACTAAACAATAAACATAAATATGACAAAGCTAAAACAACAAGCCAGTTTCTACAGCCTAAGGCCGCGGCCATAGTGAACCCATCGTTTTGACACCATCAAAATGACGGGTGGGTGAAAAATGCTGCCCGGCTGAATTACTCTGTGGCATCACTGAAAACGGCTGTGGGTGGCCATTAGTAGTAGAGCCCGGCGGCCCGTTCTTTTTAACCGTCATTTTGGACGTTCCAGCAACACTCTGCCCGGTCGACGGAAAGGAAAATAATCAAGAAAAACTTATTTATGGTGCTTCAAAAATTCTGACTACACAAACTAGTAAATTAACCTTTCCCGATTACATTCCAATGGTTTTGATAAAAGTTTTGGGGGGAGATTTTACGTAAAAACACTTTTTATGTCGAACTATTTTCTGTCGCCGCGGCAGCCTCATTTTTGCGTCACTCTGGGGTGACCACATTGTCAGAAAGAGACTGGCCGGGTTGACTATGGCCGCTTTGACGGATCTGTTCTCCTGTCAAAGAGACGGCCATCAAAACAACAGGACCGGCCGGGTTTACTATGGCCGTAAGCCTAAGGCTGCGGCCATAGTAAACCCGGCATCAAAATGCCTCAATTTTGCCGGGCCCAGGTGAAAAATGCTGCCCTGCTGAATTACTCTGTGGCATCACTGATGACGGCTGTGCATGGCCATAGCCATAGTAGATGATGGCTGTGTGAGGCCATAGTAGAGCCCACTGGGCCGTTTTTTTTTAACCCATGGTTTTGGGACAGGTCCCTTTGCCGGGTTGACGGGTTGACCGAAATAAAAATAATCAAGAAAAACTTATTTGTGGTGCTTCAAAAATTCTTACTACACAAACTAGTAAATTGACCCTTCCCGATTACATTCCAGTGGTTTTGATAAAAGTTTTGTGGGGGGATTTTACTTTTTATGTCGTACTATTTTCAGGCAGAGTATCAGACACTGCAGCCATCAAAGAGACCGCTGTCTCTTTGACCACTGTGGGTCTGATACTCTGCCCCACCCCCAGGGAAATCGACAGAAAATAGTTCGACATAAAAAGTAAAATCCCCCCACAAAACTTTTATCAAAACCACTGGAATGTAATTGGGAAGGGTCAATTTACTAGTTTGTGTAGTCAGAATTTTTGAAGCACCTTAAATAAGTTTTTCTTGATTATTTTCCTTTCCCTCAACCAGGCAAACTGACCTGTCGCTCAAACGTGAAAACGATGGGTTAAAAAAAAACAGGCCCTGCGGGCTCTACTATGGCCATGGCCAGGCACAGCCGTCATCAGTGACGCCACAGAGTAATTCAGCAGGGCAGCATTTTTCACCCACCCCGGCAAAATTGATAGGGTCAAAATGTCGGTTTACTATGGCCGCAGCCTTAAGGGTAACTTGGACTTGAGTGGCGCTTTCTGGTCTCCTGTCATCATTCCCTTGATGAGGGAGGTGTTTGAGGACAGATCTCTCCTGGCTGGTCTGTCTGTCTGTCTGTCTGTCTGTCTTCAGCCTTTGGCGGGAACACTGCCATGTGGAGGCCAGTCCACCTTTGATCAGTGCCAGGTGGTGCCTTGCAGGACACATGTGCAGATGTTGGCTACATCACAAGATTTAAGGTAATAAAAAAATAAGTGGTATAAAGTAAAAAATAAAATAAAATATCCAAATAAAAAGGAAACATTGGTGGACAATAACAACATAATATTATAATGATTAAATAAAATCAACTAATGTCTTGACCAGGAAAATATCCGACTGTGATGAAAGAATAGAACAGAAGTAGAGAACGAGCCAATTTGAGATCCAAGCCCCCCTTCACGTTATTTTTTAAAGTGAAAATGGTTTTTAAAAAAAATTAAATAAATAAAAGAGAAAAAAAGCCATAATGAGCAGAACCAGTTGACACAAAACAAAAAAACGACTGGACAAAAAAAATGTATCAGGTAAAAACTAAAAGATTAAAATGGCAGTAAACATGAAATACTTTGTCTCTTTGACTTTATTTGACAGAAAATGCATATCTGGTAGCTGCCATCACACAGGTTACTGACACTTGATGCCAGCTCCACAGCCCTTGAAAGCAGCGAGCCATCATTAGTAAAACTGGACACTTGAGTTGTATTGGCTCATTTCACAATGGTTTCATATCATCACTTTTAATATTTCCTATTTTGATTTCTTCATGAGCCTTTCACACACCAATTTGCTCAATCTGAAAACATTAGACATTAGACCCCCCCATCTCCCCTCGCTGAATGGTCCACTGGAAAGGCAATCGCCGAATGTTCCAGGCCGTCGCAGAGCCGCCAGAACGTTGCCATATACAGCCCCGAACCCAACTCCCCGATTTTCCTAAGGAGGGTGTCTAAATACATCTGTATATAATATATATAATATATAAATATAATTATATAATTCTATATATATATTTATTGTCATCCACTCCCACCGGCACACAATGGCGTGCTCTTTCAAAAGGCAGAACGGGTTTTTCAACGTTTGTGCATGATGTTCTGCGTGCATTCGCACACGGGGCCTCGGTTGATTGTCTTATTGTAGGCTTTTACAATTCATGATATTCAAATTTTGTCACAGACTCTGCCAAATGTCTGGGCTGCTATCGGGCTCTTGTGCGTCAACAGGCATCGATAAGGTGTTTTGTGACGTAAATGTGTGACTGGAGTTTCTCTCTCTCTCTCTCCTCTCTCTCTCTCCCCTCTACTGTTGCACAAGTAATATTATGTTTGTGCCAGGCAACCTCTGTGTGTGTGTGTGTGTGTGTGTGTGTGTGTGTGTGTGTGTGTGTGTGTGTGTGTGTGTGTGTGTGATCTTTTAACTAATCTTCTATTTCGAGAATGATGGAGTAAGCACCAGTAGCCTATGTTTTTTTTCCACTTTGAGTACCCGTGTCAATGCGATCTTGTACATTCTGTGATCTGTTCCATCTGGCACACAGTGGCCTTCTCTCCCGAAGGCGGAACAGGTTTTAACGTGTGCGCAGAATGTTCTGCATGCGTGCCCACACGGGCCTCGGTTTGTGGTCTCATCTGATGGGCATCTTGTATGTGCAATCTCATCCGAAGGAGATTTTGTGTGTGTGTGTGTGTGTGTGTGTGTGTGTGTGTTTGTGTGTGTTGTGTGTGTGTGTGTGTGTTGCGTGCGTTCACACTGCGTGCGTGCGTGCGCATGTGTGTGTCTGTGTGTGCGCACGCATGTATTTGCGTATGTGTGTGTGCATGTGTGTGAGTATGCACACGCGTTCACGCGTGTATGTGTGCATGCCTGCACCAACGCCAGCTGCCAGCATCAATGCCCACTTGAAGTAGACGTGGGCTATTATTCAAATATGATATGGAGGGACGTTATAGCCGAGTGGCCAAGACCTTCCACTTCAGTCCCATGGGTCCATGGTTGTTGGTTCCAATCTCGGTGGCGTCTGGTAAAATAAGGTGGGGATTTTTACGACCCTCCAGGTCAACTTTAAGTGCAGACCTGCCAGTGCCTTAATTCCCTTTGTGCATATAGGCTACACATGCAGACGGTAAAATATGCCCGTTAAAGATCTCGTAATTCATGTAGCCTAAGCGTTCTGTGGGTTGCAGAAACACAAACACACCCAGCTTACATCCCCGAAGTCGGAATGCGGCTTCCTTCATGATAGGTAATTTCTCCCATGGAGTTAGCGCATGTACCAACTGAACTCTACTCCCCTAACAGTTCTTCGGGTGAGACTAAAAAACCAATGTCCCGTGTGTGAACGCAAACAACATCTTGCCCACACTAAAAACCTGTTCCACATTTGGAAAGATGAGGCCACTGTGTGCCGGTAGGAACAGATGACAATATTTTTAATAATCAGATGCACACTGGTGTGCTGAGACATCACCGCCCGAAGTCGGAATGCCGCCATCTTCATGGGGGTAAAAACAAATCTGTCTTCAACGGATTTTTCTTTCCTACCTGGGCTAGAGCTCTGAGGTTCACCAGTGCTGAGATTTCTGTGTATGTAACCGTGTGCCCACAAGCCTCATTCTGACTTGAGGGGTCAAATGACACATTTTCATAAATTACCATTTTTATTTGTATACCGCTTTAAGTGTGGCAGGTTACCTGCCAGAAGGTTGCTTCCCCAGGAGAGCGTGTTGCCACAAGAGAAGCACCACATCATATTTTTTTTCTTTTCTTGCCTGCATGTGTATTTGTGTCCCAATCAGAGTGGCCCTTTTTTTTTTTCTACAGAATTTTGCCAAGGACAAATCTCTTGTTACCATGTGCTCTTTTACGTGTGCTAAATGTGTGTTGCACATGGGACCACAATTTATCATCTCATCCACAAGACAAGCACCCAGACCACCAATCATGGTTTAGTGGATGGGGAACAAGTTTTTGCCCTCTATGCAGGTGCCTTACGCCACCGATCCACATGTCAAGGGCTTTAAAAGACTTGCCAGTTTCTGTTGGGACAGAAACCTCCATAATGCCAGGATAGTGCACTTTGTGCATATTGGGTTATGAGACACACACACACACACACACACACACACACACACACCTACCAGTCTGCATACATTAGACAAACAAATACACTTTGAAACACTAATACCCATTCTTCTTTATTTCCTCTTCTCCTTCTACAGAAAAAGTACATTTCAAAAATGCATCTTCAAACATTAAAATTGTAGGTTTACAGATAAATCCTGAACTGGCCTGCACCCCTCCCCCCCCCCCCCCCCCCCCACACACACACAAAAAGAAAAGAAAATGAACCAAAAATACCCACCCCCCACTCCCAACAAACTAAAAATAACACAAAAAATACACAATGAAAACAAAAACAAAAACCTATACTATACATCACAAATCTAATAAACTGCCAGTAAAATGGGACTTAAAAGTCCTTAATATCATCTCCCTCCACCCCCCCCCCCCAAAAAAAAAAAAAAAAAAACAGAAAAAAACTCACCCTCTTAAAAAAGTACCAATTAAAAAAAAGAAATGCAACAAATCTGTTTGCAATAAATTTGAGTAAATAACTATAAGTCTACATCCTTAAAAAAAACCAAAACAACCCAAGCAAAAAAACCCCTCCCCCAAATTAAAAAAAAAAAGATGAGATCTTGGCATGCCAAGCCCTTTAGTATAAAAAGTACGACCAAATATTTAAAACTGGCTCAGGCCAAAGCTTTGTCAGTTATTGTAAGCCAAACTCCATGGCCTACATCCAAAAAAGTGTAATGCTTTCACATGTTATGTTGAGATTGCCTTCAGCCATGACATGCTCTCAGCATAACAACCTTGTTCTCTTTTACAGGAGAGAAAAATAATGTCCTCTGAAGCCCGAGTATGGCCGTCTCTATGGCCAGGTGCTTGAAAACAGTCCTGCAGGCAAACTTCTTATCCTATTCCAGTATGTACTTAGGGTCTCACAGCGATTCCTAGGTGGGATGTGGTGAGTTGTGGTGGATATTCTGGGTGACCCTTACAATGTTCGTTAGGGAACAAACGCACAGCAACAAGTGTCTAGAATGACAGTTAATGCACAGATGAAACATGAATCATGAGCAAATTTTTTTCCTTGCTTTTTACTATTTTTTGTTTTTAGAGCAAAAGACAGCATTAGCAGTATTCTCTAGCAATCTTCAGATAAAGCGAGTGTTTATTGCAAAGATGACTATCAGGAGTATTTTCAAGCAGCAAGCAAAGCGTTTGTTCTTTGCTATGAAGCAACACTTCAGATGGACATTGCCATCAGCAGGAACACAGCAGATGCAGTCTATTGGTTAAGAGTGTTCCACTCATGTTCTGACAGAAACTCGGGGTGAGGGAGACATTGTCTGTCATCAGCAGGAACACTGCAGATGCAGCATGTTGGTATAAAGTGGTATAAAATAATAAATAAATAAAATAAAAGAGCGTCCCACTCATGTTCTGACAGAAACTCGGGGTGAGGGTTTGACTCTGCAATGTTTTTTTCCCCCATTCCTCGGCAAGAGTTCTGTGGTTCATCAAATGGTGAGATTTGTGAATGCCAAAGTCTGTACCCACCATTAAGATATCCAAATTTCGATTTCGGGATGATGTTTAAACACGACACCTGTGTGCATGCTTTTTTTTTTTAATTTATAAAAATGTTGTCCATTCCTACTGGCATGAAATAGCCTACTTGTCCTAAAGATGAAACAGGTTTTGAACATGTGGGCAAGATGTTCTGCGCACCTTAGCACAGGGGACCTTGGTTTATAGTCTGATCTGAACCACTTTCAATGGGGTGGAGTCGGTACTGATGTTAACTCTTGGGGGAAAAAAATCCCCTTGAACGGGTGCCTTGGTGGTGGCTTGAACCCAGGCTATCAGATCATGAGGTCAAGGCTCTAACCACTACACTATCCTGCCCCCCCCCCTGTCACCTATTCATTTCTATCACTAGATGTAGTAACCACCACATTAATTAACAAAACCAAATCCTGTCATAGGCCCAAAATATCATCACTATTTGCAAAAGAGCACACTTCATTCAAAACAAACTCATGAGCTTGGCCACTGAATTTCTTGTGTCAAACAACACTAGGCTGAGTAAACAATAGCATAACAACTTCCACTTAATTTGTTTTCCCAAAGTTTAAAAATGTTCAAGAGAAAGAGAGAAGAGAGAGGATGAGAGAGAGAGAGAGAGATGAGAGAGAGAGAGAGAGAGAGATTTATTTTTATATCGAGATAACAGAATAAGCAATCATATGCTTTTTCATCTGGTCCCCGTGTGTATGCAGTTTTGTAAATATTGTCATCTGTTCCCACCGGGCACGATGGCTACTCTTACGAAACAGGATTAACGAGTGCACAAGAGTTCTGCGTGCGTCGCACACGGCTCGTTAAATCTCATCCGAAGGACTAGAGAGAGAGAGAGAGAGAGAGAGAGAGAGAAGAGACAGACAGACAGACAGACAGAGACAGACAGAGACAGAGACAGAGAGTTGACAATAACAAAATACATAATCCTTTTATAATAATTCAAGCATTGTGCAAATATAGATGGACATGAGGTCTATGTATAAAAACATTTCTTTATGACTTAGTTCAAAATAACCCTCTGAAACAAATCAGTGGTATCTGGCTTTCGATCTCAAGGAGGGAGGGAGGGAGGGAGGAGGGAGACAGAGAGAGAGAGAGAGAGAGAGAGAGAGAGAGAGAGAGAGAGAGAGAGAGAGAGAGAGAGAGAGAGAGAGAGAGAGAGATCACAAAAATACCAGTTAAGCAAACTGATAATGCAAAATAAGTAATTAATGTTCATACCTACATTTATAATTTCATTGTAATATTGCCAGAGCAAAAACATAACAGATCATAAAAAAAGAGAAAAAGAATGTCAAGGCATATGTAATAAAATTGAAATAAAGAGCAATATACCAGACAAGGAAGCCAACCCCTGCCCCTCCCCCCCCCAAAAAAAAAAAAAAAAAGAACAAAAGGTGAAAAACATAGCAAGCCACAAAAAAGGTTTTACGCATAGAATTCCTATAAAAACAGGAGAAAAAATGGTGATATCAGTTCATCCGGATGAGTCTTTTGGCATTCTCAAGTATATACAAGAAAGTTGAAAGTAAAAACTGCCAGCATAGTTTTAAAACACTAAATGGATGAATATAGTATAAAATAGGGTAAACACACGCACACACACATACACACACACAATACACACACAAACACACACAGAGACATACACAGACATGCATGCACACACATGCATACACACTTACACTTGTGCTCGCATGCAAACATACATGTCTGTACCTATAATTATATACACACACTTCTCTGTGTCCATCCCTGCCCCCCCCCCCCCCCCCCCTCTCTCTCTTTCACTGCCCCACTCAAAGCATCAAAATAGCAATTTAAGGCACATATTCATGAAATACAGATAGTTGTTGGCCAACGATTGTGAATATTATGGTCTGTGCACATGTGACAATATCCAGAAAGAAAATTCATTCTCAAGTCTGATCTCTCTTCCTCCCCCCCCCCCTGAAAAAAAAACCAAAACCCCTAAAACTAAAAGGCATACAGCACATGCAATTTCTTTATAAAAAGTAAAAGTGAGTACAAGTTTAATACACTTCATAAAAGATATAAAGCTTGCAACAACAAAAAATTACAACAACACATTGCTGTTCTTTTGTTCTTCCATGGAGTATTTAGCATCCCAAAACATAAAATAAGGCACAAAGATTCACAAGATGGTTTTTCTTTTGTTCGTTATATATCTAGATTTTTCTGTGTATTGTTTTTCTCATCCAGTTATCATCTTTCCATGGCAGCTTTGACAGGCCACAAGGGTATTGAATATTCTTGTGAATAAAGTTGGCACTTCTGAGTTATATTAAGTGTCTGACTGTAAGGGAGCACCTAGGGTGAAGCTTCAATCACCGCCAGGACCTCTGATGAAGGCTCAACCAGGAGCCAAAACTCAGGTCAATTTTAAAAATAAAAAGATTATTTATATCAAAAAATGACAGAGAGATTGTAACTAGCTATCTGCACTTCTTTTCCTTCACTAGTATTTCTTCAATATATATATATATATATATATGAAACCTTGAAAATCCCAGATCATTTTATATTTGTGTTCATTATGTTAAACTTCAAATGAAAAAGACAACTAAAATGAGAGTAGATCAGCCTGCATCCTCCCTTTTTTTTTTTTAAACAGGTGAAAGTTTCAGCTTTTCCTTTGAGCAGCTACTGTACAAAAAAATGGTATAGGTAGGCTAGGAGTACTGAAATGGGAGTCCTTGGTTTCCTACAGCTATTGTAATGGCCATGAAATGAGCATACATCATGCTCTCCTCTCTCTCAGGTTCTACTGGCATGTTGACCTGGGAGATCGTCAACCCCCCAAAAAAACAAACAAACAAACCAAACACCTCAAAACCCTACCCTTAATTCACCAATTGCCACTGCAAAGGTTCAAACCCATGACTTCATGGACCGACAGAACTGAAGTCAAAGGGTCCAACCCGCTTGGCTACAGCCCCTGTTGTCTGTCGTCCTACTATGCGAGGGTTTGTCTATGCGTGTCTCTTCCTGTCTCTGTGTCCTTTTCCACACTGTCTACTCATTTACCTATCAATGTATATACAGTGTAATGCATACAACACATTTTTTTGGACTGCTGTTTCTGCAGGCTTCAAAGTACTGTGATGTGCTAAAGTTGATAGTGTTTTAGGAAATTACATACAAATAATGAATGAACTATGACCCCCCCTACCCCCCCATCCACCCCCCCGTCCATAAAAAAGAAAAGGTAACAAAACGATCGCTTAAAAAAAAATCAAAAGCTTTCAAACTTATTCAACTACTATACTTTTGTTCTAAACTACTGAAAAGAAAGATTTAAAATTCTACTTTAAAAAAAAAGAAAAGAAATTCCTACCAAACAAAATCTGTTCACTACTTTAACTCGCGCTAAATAAATCCCCAATGAAATGTAATTATTCTAGCTGCACCAATGCAACACCTCTAAACAAAAGAAGGGGGTGGGGGGTGGGGGAGCCCCCCCCCTCCCCCCCAAAAAAAGAAAATCATCAAACCACATCTCCACACTACTGTCACCAACACTACAGCATACCCAGCAAACTCTATCCTAGTACTAGCTACACACAACATTTTTTTTTTCATGAAAAATACACCCCTTCAAAACAAAAATGAATAATCTAATACACCAAAATTCAGCAACCCCTGTGACATTGTAGATTGTTGTCACGTCACTAGTGTCCAATAAACATATTACTGACATGAAAGATTGTTGTCACGTCACTAGTGTCCAATAAACATATTACTGACATGAAAGATTGTTGCCACGTCACTAGTGTCCAATAAACAATTGTTGACATTGTAGATTACTGTCATGTCACTAGTGTCCAATATACCAAAATTGTTGACATTGTAGATTACTGTCACATCACTAGTGTCCAACAAACAAAATTGTTGATATGAAAGATGTTGTTATGTCACTGGTCTCCAATAAACAGTTGCCCTTGGTCAGAGACAAAAAATACAATTCTTATTTCATCAAAAATATATGTGTGAGAAAATACAGCATCTTTCATTATTGCCATGTTAGTCTTAAAATATGCTGGAAAAATATTTTGTACAATATGTAAAACTGTCATGTGCAGTCTCTCTCTATGTGTCTGTCTGTCTGTCTTGTGTCTGTCTCTTTGTCTGTCTGTCTCAGTCTCTCTGTCTGCCTGTTTTTCTCTTTGTTTCTCTCTTAAGTGCATGCATAAATGTGTGCACACACATGCATGCATGTGTACACACATGTATGCACCCCCCCCCCCCCCCACCACACCCACACAGTACACACACAACACCACCACACACACAAGTATCAAGATACATTGTGCTTGTCCCACCTTCAATGACACACTGCCATCACATCAACACACACACACACACACATCGTTATCACATGAAAAGGCACATAACTATTTTTGTCCACCTTTTCAATAAGTTTCTGTCACCTTCTTGCTTCAATAAGTTTGGATCAAAAGACATGTCCTTTCGTCAACAGAATAGCATGCATATGTAACATAACGCATCTGTCAGAACTGCAACAGAATGAGTTTGCACTTTGACAAACATGTGAAATAAAACTATAACTGAGGGCTTCTTCAATTGTTGTCCATCACACACACATGCACGGCACACACGCACGCAGCAGCGCACACACACACACACACATCGCATGCACCAAATAGACAAGTATGTCAGATTCGTTAGGTCCAAGTGTTAGGTTCCCTTTTTAGTGGAAAGTTTGCTAAAATATCACAGCAACCTGTTTTTGCTGAAAAGTTTTCCTGACATTTTGCACACCTTTTTCGTTTGTTTTTTCGTTGAAAGCTTGCTGAGTTATATATATATATATATATATATATATATATATATATATATATATATATATATATATATATATATATCACACACACATATATCACACTTATACATCTCAAGTTCATATATGCTCACATCTGTAGTGAAAACTTATATGTCACATCCCCATTTCTTTCTTGAAGACTCATACATCACATTCACATACCTTTGTTGCAAAACTTACACATCGCACACTTCGCAGACTTCTTTTTGTGGAAAATTCATTTTCCAGAATTCACACATTTCTGTTGAAAACCAACAGATCACACATATACATGTTGAAAACTCATGGTACCAAATTCGCACATTTGTTGTTGTTGTTGTTGAAAACTCATGTACCACATATACACACCTTTGTTGAAATTCATGTATTACATTTGCGCTCTTTTGTTGGAAACACAGATAAAATTAACACATCTCTGTTAGAAATTCCCACATCACATTTACACATCATTGTTAAAAACTCACATATCCCATTCACACATCTTTGTTAAAAATTCATACATAAATTTCACATTTCTCCATTGAAAACTCACACATCACATTCGTAAAAAAAAATCTCTTGTTAAAAAATCGGACATAACATTCACATTTCTTTTTTTGAAAACTAAAATATATATAATATCACATCCATTCTTTTTTTTGTTGAATTTTTTTTAAAAATCACACTCACACGTCTTTGTCACAAAATATATCACACCCACACTTCTTTATAACTAAAAACCCAACTTACATACCTCATTGACACATCTCTGTTGAAAAAATTCACATAGCACATTCACACTGAATTGAAACTTTCCTCAGTTTTGTTTTTTAAGATGACTATCACTACAGACAGAATATTGCACATACTTATGCTAGGTAATGAAAAAAGTCAAACAAAGGTGAAGGCACACAATCTTTTATACTGTGCGGAACAGACGAGTGACTAACAATCATACAGTTGGAGAGCTGGTATAATCATGACCAAATTCTTGTTCTAGGTATGTGTGCATTTGCATGCACACATACATGTACGCGAGTGTGAAAGCTCTTAGCTTCTTACGGCTGTTCACATGTGTGCATATATACGTATGTGTGAATATTTGTGAAGGACCACATAGGTTAGTGTGCATTTCATCGAGGTGTGTGTGTGAGTGCATTGCAGTATGTTGTGAATATATGAGTATGAATGTAACAAACAGAGAAAACAGAGAAGAGAGAGAGAGAGAGAGAGAGAGAGAGAGAGAGAGAGAAGAGAGAGAGAGAGAGAGAGAGAGAGAGAGATGAGAGAGAGATGGAGAGAGGAGAGAGAGAGAGAGAGAGAGAGAGAGAGAGAGAGAGCAGAGAGAGGAGAGAGGAAGAGAGAGAGAAGAGAGAGAGAGAGTAGAACAAGCATCATAACGTGTGCATGTGCATGTATGTGAGTGGCGTACACATGAATAAATGCATCTGTATAAGAGCATACATATAAGGCACTCTTCTGACAGTGAAAAAAAGAGAAAACATTGAATACAGCACAAAAGACAATATGACAAATTCAAAACGCACAATGAAACAGCATACATCGAAAACATCTAAAAGGAAGAATATCCCCCACCCAACCACACACACACAAAAGACATTAAAAAATTTTGTTTAAAAAAAAACTACACACAACCCCCCCCCCCCCCCCAACCCAAACCTTATTAGACATAAAACTAAATTCACACTCTCTACAACCCAACCCTTCTCTACCCCCCAACTACACACTTCCCCCCTCTCTCTCTCTAACCACCAATCCCCCAAACTGCACTCATTTTCCCCAAAAGGAGTCTTCAACATAGAAGAAGTGCTGTAGGTATGGGGGGGGGGGGGTGAGGATGGAGTAGGCTGGGCGGGTGGGTGGGTGGCGGTGGTGGTTGGGTGGAGGTGGGGGTGGGAGGAGGGGGGATGGCTGGGGTGGGGGGGGAGTCTACATCTTGTTGGCTGCGGTCTTGTTGG
>CM060346.1:33897523-33902523 GCA_030674155.1 Stramonita haemastoma | reverse complement strand
ACTAACCCCCTACCACCCCACTAAAAAAAAAAAAAAAACCCCACAAACTTACCTAAAATAAGTGAATACATGAAATAAATAAACAAACAAACAAACAAACAACAGGGCATCCAACTCACTGATTCCTCTCCAGTCAAATTATTGGTGGATCCGTTCCCTGCCTCCTGCTGTTCTACGTCTGAATCCTGGTATCACACACAACACCAGTTCACACAGTGCAAACCTGACAAAGCATACTCGTAGGTGCCGATGAAGCAGATAGGCATGCAGATACAATTTCAAGTCATCTTATCATTTCATTGGGTGTTTGTTCCTCTTCCGCATCAATTTAAAGGAAACTTGTTCCTTTGGGAAGCAGCCGATAGATATGTCGTGAGTTTCCCAATCTTGGTGAGGATTTGTGGAGAAGCTACCTTTTCTGTGATGTGTGCAGTTGAATGTTGTGTTGTATGAATGAAGCGCTTTGTGTTATCTTTTCGATGTGGAAGCAAAAGCCATTGTAAAGGTGCCCATTATTATCATCATTATTATTTTAGTATTACCATCATCAGTATCATCACAATCATTATTATTATCATTACTATTATTATCATACATCTCCACGGATGATCTGATTGCTAAAGGCATTGCAAATGCTAGAAATAAATAAACAAACATGAAAAAAAAAAAAAAAAAGAAATTCACGAAAAATCAAACCACCAACCAAAATAAAACCAAAAGAGAAATTAGTGCCAATGTACGTTCCTATTGTGCTAACATACATAATTTCTTCCCCCTCTCACACTTGTTAAATACAAGTATGTATCTGGGAGTGCACAAACAGATATATGAACACACACATGCACAGGTATTTATTGCACACACACCATGCACGCACACACACAAGCGCATACACACACACACACGCACGTGCACACCCAAGCGCATACACACACCACAACCACACACATACACACACACACACGCACACACACACACACTTTGAACAAACTTACAATGCGTGTGTTGTGCACTTCAATGCCAACGTCCTCTGGATCTGAAAAGGATGCCCAAAATCTGTATACATCACTGCAAACACATCAATCAGCCATTCAGTCAACAGTCACTCCCCCTATGATGGATCCTTCACAGCAGATACGGTCCAGGTGAAAAGTTTTTGTCCATTGTTGATGTAGGCAAAGTGCCAAGGTAAAAAGGTGAAGGTGTCCCATAAACCTACGCGGTCATGGTGGACCGAGGCGTCAGAGACCTCAGCTTCTCTAGGGGCCAGCATGTTGAGGGTGGCACCCATCTCCTCTCCCTTGCTGCTTTACCTTCCCTGACCCTAAAGAGGGCAGGTACCCATTTACAGCTGGGTGAACTGGGGGACTGTCCTGAAGCTAAGGCGCGCAAACAGTCACCCATCCACTTGGTAACCACACTCAATGCTGCTTAATTAACCTGAGCTTGGGGAAAGCAAGTGCTCTATCCCATCCTTTCAGTTTCAAGGCCTACGTTAGTTGTGCTGTTATGCCATAATAGTGCCTTCAGTGCCTGGGCTTTATCACAGTTCCTGAATAAACCATTGACTCTGGGGGCAACAGCAAATTGACAGGCTGTATGATCAGTGGCTTTCTTTCCCACTCATGGAACTCCACTTTACAGCTTAGTCTTTAGTGATCGACTGTGACTCTCTGACTAGGAGGCTTGACTTGCACAGTCCTTATGTGCTGCAGCCCTGGGGGCTAATTGGCCTTTGGAGAACATCTCCAACGCTGACTGCCCTTATGCCTTCTTGGCTGAGAGAGTGGGGGTGTGCTGTGGGCAAGGCATCTCCACTATAATCAAATTTTTGCCCAGTTTCTGAAACAGCAGCTGCCTCCTCTGCTGTTTTGCAGGTCATCATCAAACATGATGGACAAATATAATGCAATAACACAAATCATGATATAACATGATGCAGCACAACATGTGAAATTACAATATTTTTGTTTTTTGTTCCTCGGCTAGAGCTCTGAGGTTCACCAACTGTGAGATTTTTGAGTATGTGACTGTTTTCCCCCCACCATTAAGGAGGTGCATTCCAACTTTAGGGATATGTCTAAACATGACATCAGTGTGCATGCCTTTTTTTTTTAAAGATGTTGTCACTCATTACTATTTGCATGTAATGGCATACACTTCTGGAAGACCAAACGGGTTTTAACATGTGCATAAGATGTTCTGCATACGCACACCAGACCTCGTTTTAGAGTCTTTATTTGAAGGACTGTCAGGGGAGTGGAGTCGGTGCCCCACCTCACCATCATACCACACCCCACCCATGCCTGAACCCCACACCACCCTCACCACCACACCACACCCACACCCCACACCACCCTCACCACCACACCACACGACACCCCACCCATGCCTGAACCCCACACCACCCTCACCACCACACCACACCCACACCCCACACCCCCCTCACCACCACACCCTAATTCCACACCACCACACACCCTCACTCACCACACCACACACCTCAACCCCCCCCCCCCAACCTCTCATATCCCCCCCCCCCTCCCTCCACCCCTCCCCCCCCCCCATCAAACTGACAAGGGACGAGGAAGAAGAAGACGACGACTCCCAGAGAGCCAATGATGATTCCAGGGACGATGAAGGACCACCCCCAGGGGCCGTTAGCCCACACCCCCCCAATGAGGGCGCCCAGGATGTTGCCCACTGACGTGTGGGAGTTCCACAGGCCCATGATGGCTCCACGCCTGATGAACACAATAAGATGGAATGAAGGGAGGAGGAAGGAAGGAATAAAAGGAAGATAGGGAGGAAGGTACGTAGGTAGGAAGGAAGTAAGGAATCAAGGCATGAACGACAGAATGGAAGAACGAATGAATGAATGAACGGATGAATGAATGATAGAATAAATGATTGAATGATGCATGCATGCATGCATACATACATACATACATACATACATACATACATACATACATACATACATACATACATATGTACATGATATATATATTACGCACCTACATGCATGCAGTATGTCAACATATTGAAAGACACCATAGCCAAGTGGTTAAAACTGTTTGACTTCCATCCTGTGGGCCCGTAAAGTCGTGGGTTTGAATCTCTCTGGCACCTGGTGAATTAAGGGCGGTGATTTTTATGATCTCCTAGGTCAGCATCAAACGCAGACCTGCCAGTGCCTTCATTTCCTTCAGAAGATGATCAGATATGCACGTTAAATATCCTGTCAATTCATGTCAGCATCCGGTGTTAAAAAACATGAACAAAAGCTGCATTCCAGCTTCAGGGATGATGTCTAACCACAACACCAGTGTGCTTGCAGTTTGTCAATGTTGTCAATCCGTTCCCTATCAGCACACGATGGCCTACTTTTCCACAAGGTGCAATGGGTTTTAAGGCGTGTAGCAGATATTCTGTCTGTGTTTGCACTTGGGACCCCACTATATGGTTACATCACAAGGGACTAAATTGTGTGTGGATTTTCCCAGTCACATCCAAGGGACTAAACTCTGTGTGGATTTTCCCACAGTCACAAAACCCAAAGGACTAAGCTGTGTGTGAATTTTCCAACAGTCACACACCCAAAGACTAAAAAAAAACTGTGTGTGAATGTTTCCCACAAGCCACACCCAAAGGACTAAAAAAACTGTGTGTGAATGTTCCCACAGCCACACCCAAAGGACTAAAAAACTGTGTGTGAATGTTCCCACAGCCACACCCAAAGGACTAAAAAACTGTGTGTGAATTTTCCAACAGCCACACCCAAAGGACTAAAAAAAACTTGTGAATTTTCCCACAGTCACACCCCAAAAGGACTTAAAAAACTCTGTGATAAATGTTCCCACAGCCACATCCAAAGGACTAAACTGTGTGTGAATGTTCCACTCTCAGGGCAGGGTGGGAACAAGCTTGGAAGGAGCTGTATTCTTTTTGTATTTATACCACTTTATGTCACAACAGATTTCTCTACATGAAATTCGGGCTGCTCTCCTTCCCCGGGGAGAGCATGTCACCACAAGTGCAGCGCCTACCCTTTTTTTTTTTTTTTTCCCAATATGCAACTGTATTTTGTTTCCCTACCACAGTGGCTTTTTTTTCTACAGAATTTTGCCAGGGTCAACCCCCTTGTTGCCGTGGGTTCTTTTACGTGCGCTAAATAGTGATATGTAACACTCGGGACCTTGGTTTATCATCTCATCCGAAAGATGGTGACAAGGTGGTGTCAAGATCAGAGTGAGCGGCATGGGCGGAGCAGTGCAGGTGGCAGGTAGGGGATACTGACAGCAGAGAAGATGGGAAGGAAAACAAAGACAGTGGTTCACTGAACTAGGAGGACAAGACAGCAGCACACAGACAGCAGCACCAACCTCCCAGGTCCGAACCAGTTACCCACTGTGGCCACAACCGCTGGCCAGCCGGTCGACTGGAAGGCCCCCCGCAATGATCTGTTGATCCATGAAAATAGTGATGATAATAATGATGATGATGATGATAATGATAGTAATAATAATATGATAATGATGATGATGATAAGTGTAATAACATCATAAGAATGGTGACACAACTAGTAGTAGTAGTAGTAGTAGTAGTAGTAGTAGTAGTAGTAGTAGTAGTAGTAGCAGTAGTAGTAGTAGTAGCAGTGGTTAGTAGTAGTAGTAGTAGTAGTAGTAGTAGTAAGTAGTAGTAGTAGTTAGTAGTAGTACTACTACTACTACACTACTACTACTACTGCTGCTGCTACTACTGCTACTACTGCTACTACTACTACTACTTCTTCTACGACAACTACTACTTACAACAACAACAATAACGACAACAAATGATAAAATTGATACCGATAATAATAATAAGAAAAATATGAAGGAAAAATATGAAACGTTCCTGACGTGATCTATTCATCCTCACTAATAACAACAACAACAACAGCAATCCTCCTCCTCCTCCTCATCATTACCATCATCATCCTCATAATCACTATCATG
>CM060346.1:33888428-33897423 GCA_030674155.1 Stramonita haemastoma | reverse complement strand
TTCTGCGTGCATTTGCACACAAGACCCCAGTTTATAGTCTCATCTGAAGGACTTTCAGGAACTGGAGTCATTACTGATGTTAACTCCAGAGAAAAAATCCCCTCCAATAAGCACCTCCGTGGTGGTTTGATCCCATGCCATTAGATCGCAAGCTCAATGCACTAACCACTAGGCTATCCTGCCCCCAAAACGAAAATGGTTTTATGCTGATGTAAAAGAAAAAAGAAAACCAAACAAACTGTGAACTCACCCACAACTCCACCAACATCAAACAGCGTGGAGAGATCAGCTGCTTTCTCTGGTGAAAAGTCAGCTGCAAGGGAAAAGACACACACACAAATGTATGCACACGCACATGCACACACACAAGTGCACAAACACAGACACACACATGCGCACAAACACACACAACAAACACACAATGCACACACATAAACAACACATACACACATATCCACGTGTGTGCGCATGTGCACACACACGCATGCATGCATGCACACACGCACGCACGCGCACACTTACCATCTAGAGCAAAAAATGTCTTTGACCAACCAGCTAACGAACAATTCAACAAACCAACCTCCCAACCATTCTACCCATCAATTAAGCATACTCTAACTAAATAACCGGACAATCAACCAACCAAGATGCAAAGGACACAAGAAGAGAAATGTGATGGACACCAACCAGCCAACCAATCATCCAACCAACTATCCAGCCAACCAACCAACCATCCAGCCAACCAACCATCCAGCCAACCAACCATCCATCCAACCAACCAACAAACCATCCAACCAACCAGCAAGCCAGCCAACCAACTATCCAGCCAACCAACCAACCATCCAGCCAACCAAACAACCATCCAGCCAACCAACAAACCATCCAACCAACCAGCAAGCCAGCCAACCAACTATCCAGCCAACCAACCAACCATCCAGCCAACCAAACAACCATCCAGCCAACCAACAAACCATCCAAACCAACCAGCAAGCCAGCCAACCAAATATCCAGCCAACCAACCAACCAGCCAACCAACAAACCAACCAACCAACCAGCCAGCCAGCCAACCAGCAAACCAACCAGCAAGCCAAGCAAGAAGCAAAGTACACTCACTTGTGGATCCGATATACTTGGGCAGCCAGAAGAGAAATGTGTAGGACACCAGTTTGGCGAAAAACAGACACAAGGAAAACTCCACTACCCCCTGTGGATACACACATACACACACACAAACACACGCATACACACACACACACACACACACACACACACACACACACACACACACACACAACCCAGTAAGAGCATGACAAGTGATATCACAGTAAGATTCTCTCTCTCTCCATCTCTGACTGTCCATACATTTGTCTGTCTGTGTTTTAAAATTTTTTTTTAATTACCTCCTCATTTGTGGCACTCTTGTTCTGCTTATTTCATCCAAACCCTTAACCACACTCAGCCTCCTGCCTGTCTGTCTCTTTTTTGTTTGTGTGTGTGTGTTGTGTGTGTGTGTGTGTGTGTGTGTGTGTGTGTGTGTGTGTGTGTGTGTGTGTGTGTGTGGTGTGTGTGTGTGTGTGTCTGTGGGTGTGAAGTGTGTGTGTGAAGTGTGTGTGCGTGTGTGTGTTGTGCATGCATGTGTGTGTGTGTGTGTGTGTGTGTGTGTGTGTGTGTGTGTGTGTGTGTGTGTGTGTGTGTGTGCATGCATGCGTGCGTGCGTGCGTGTGTGTGTATATGTGCCTGTATATGTGATGGTTTGCGCACACATATAATTACATTCATATATATGAGAATGCCTAAAAAAATGTTGCCAAATGACCCACTATCACACACACACACACACACACACACACACACACACACACACACACACACACACACACACACACATCCACACACATATCCACACCCCCACACACACCCCCACAAATCCACACCCCCACACACACAAACACACATACACCCCCCCCCCGTCCCCCTCCACACCCACAGTGTAATGTAAACTGCTAGATAATGATACTGACGGGCAGACGCAGAGCTCTGCAGATAGATATGGCGGCGTGTTCGTCCTCAGCTCCACTGGTAAGCAAAGGCTGTCAACACCATGTTCACAATCAACATTACTCACTAACACAGTACAACATTCATAACCTCTATCGCTGTCCACATCATATTATTTGTACAAGAAGGAAGGTGGCAGGAGGGAGGGAGGGAGAGAGAAGAGAGAGAAGAGAGAGAGAGAGAGAGAGAGAGAGAGAGAGAAGAGAGAGAGAAGAGAGAGAGAAAAAGAGAGAGAGAGAGAGAGAGAGAGAGAGAGAGAGAGAGAAGAGAGAGAGGGAGAGACAGAGACAGACAGAGAGACGAAGAGAGAGAAGACAGACAGAGAGGGAGGGAGGGAGGGAGAGAGAGAAACACTGAACACTGAACACTGAAATGGTTTAATGGTACCTTGGCCTTGGACCACAATTTCAGAGGGGGAGAGAGAGAGAAGAGAGAGAGAGAGAGAGAGAGAGAGAGAGAGAGAGAGAGAGAGAGAGAGAGAGAGAGAGGGGGAGAGAAGAGAGAGAGGGAGAGAGAAAGGGAGGGAGAGAGAGAGAGAGAGAAGAGAGAGAGAGAGAGAGAGAGAGAGAGAGAGAGAGAGAGAGAGAGACAGAGACAGAGACAGAGACAGAGAGAAATGATGCAGAATGTGAGTAAGCTATGTGCAATGTGAAGAAATGACGCATAATGCGAGTAAGCGATGTGGGATGTGAAGAAATGACACAGAATGTGAGAAAGCCATGTGGGACATGAAGAAATAATGCAAAACTGAAGCAGAAAAAGAGTAACAGGGTAACAGGGTAACAGAAGTAACTAACCCCCTACCACCCCACCTAAAAGAAAAAAAACCCCAAAAACTTATCTAAAATAAGTGAATACATGAAATAAGTAAATAAACAAACAAACAAACAAACAACAGGGCATCCAACTCACTGATTCCTCTCCAGTCAAATTATTGGTGGATCCGTTCCCTGCCTCCTGCTGTTCTACGTCTGAATCCTGGTATCACACACACAACACCAGTTCACACAGTGCAAACCTGACAAAGCATACTCTTTGGTGCTGCTGAAGCAGATAGGCATGCAGATACAATTTCAAGTCATCTTATCATTTCATTGGGTGTTCGTTCCTCTTCCGCATCAATTTAAAGGAAACTTGTTCCTTTGGGAAGCAGCCGATAGATATGTCGTGAGTTTCACAATCTTGGTGAGGATTTGTGGAGAAGCTACGTTATCTGTGATGTGTGCAGTTGTATGTTGTGTTGTATGAAGCGTTCTGTGTTATCTTTTCGATGTGGAAACAAAAGCCATTGTAAAGGTGCCCATTATTATCATCATTATTATTTTAGTATTACCCAGGGTTCGCGCTAGGATTTTTTAAAACCGGTACTAGCGAGTTGCCATTTCAGAGATATCTTGACCAACTCTCCCAAAATCGGTCCCCAGAAAATAAAATCCGTACGTACTGTGAACAAAACGAAACTATTCAGTGAGGGGGTGGGGGAGGGGGAATTGTTCGGCAGCAAAACTAAATCTAAATTGAACGCAAATCTCTCAGACTTTGACTGCCATGCTGCTGCCACTCGCTTCTTGGGCACGAAGCCACGCAGGAAATATGATTTTTTTTCTGGCGCCTGTGTCACCGTCTGTGTCAGTCTGTTGTTTTGCATGGCACCGTTCGTGAGACTTACATTCTTCTTTCTTGTTTCTATGCTTAGCGCTCATCTAGATCTTTTGTTCATTTAGATTTTGTTTTCGACTCTCCTCTCTCAAAGCAACGCGCAAATTCATAGTCAAAGAGCAGGCCATCGTGTGCCGGTGGGAACAGATGACATTTACAAAACTGCATACACATGGGACTGGATGTAAAAAAGCACAGGAGTGCTTATTCCATTATCCTCGATATAAAAGATTAAAAGAATAGATAAATCTAGGCCCCATTTACTCATTGTGAATGGAAGTTACTGTCATGCCGAGAAGAGCGCGAAGCTCTATTCTTTCACAGTAAAGCCTGCTGTTCTGCGTGCTAGGCTAATCATGCTGGCGCCAAAGATGTTCGTCGGAAGCGGTGGTGGTAGGAAGGGGTAGGTGCGGTAAGCACAGTACAGGCGCATGACTGACTGTCAGAAAATGTCACTTGAGACTTTTTTTTTAGACGGAAATCTAATCGGTCACAGGCAAGCAGAATCGGTACGCGGTACCGGCTGCTTCGAAAATTTTCGGTATTCCCTGTTTTACAATCGGTAAAATACCGGCAATTACCGTTATCGCGAACCCTGATTACCATCATCAGTATCATCACAATCATTATTATTATCATTATTACCATTGCTATTATTATCATACATCTCCACGGATTATCTGATTGCTGAAGGCATTGCCGGTGCCAGAGATAAATAAACAAACATGAAAAAAAAAATGAAAAAAAGAAAGAAATTCATGAAAAATCAAACCACCAACCAAAATAAAACCAAAAGAGAAATTAGTGCCAATGTACATTCCTATTGTGCTAACATACATAATTTCTTCCCCCTCTCCCACTTGTTAAATACAAGTATGTATCTGGGAGTGCACAAACAGGTATATGAACACACACATGCACAGGCATTTATGCACACACACCATGCACGCACACACGCAAGCCATACACACACACACACACACACACACACACACACACACAACAAACCACACACACCACACACACACACACACACACACACACACACACACACACACACACACACACACACACACGCACACACACACACACACACACACACACACACACACACACACACACACCACACCACACCACACACACACTTTGAACAAACTTACAATGCGTGTGTTGTGCACTTCAATGCCAACGTCCTCTGGATCTGAAAAGGATGCCCAAAATCTGTATACATCACTGCAAACACATCAATCAGCCATTCAGTCAACAGTCACTCCCCCTATGATGGATCCTTCACAGCAGATACGGTCCAGGTGAAAAGCTTTTGTCCATTGTTGATGTAGGCAAAGTGCCAAGGTAAAAAGGTGAAGGTGTCCCATAGACCTATGCAGTCATGGTGGACTAAGGCATCAGAGACCTCAGCTTCTCTAGGGGCCAGCATATTGAGGGCGGTGCCCATCTCCTCTCCCTTGCTGCTTTACCTTCTCTGATGCTAAAGAGGGCAGGAACCCTTTTACAGCTGGGTGAACTGGGGGACTGTCCTGAAGCTAAGGTGCGCAAATGGTCACCCATCCACTCGGTAACCACACTCAATGCTGCTTAAGCCAAGCTTGGGGAAAGCAAGTGCTCTGACCACTGAGCTATCCCATCCTTTCAGTTTCAAGTTTTTAGTTGTGCTGTTATGCCATAACAATGCCTTCTGCGCCTGGGCTTTATCACAGTTCTTGATCAAACCATTGATGCTGGGGGCAACAGCAAAGTGAGAGGCTGTATGATGATAGATCTATGGCTTCCTTTCCCACTCATGGAATTCCACTTTACAGCTTAGTCTTTGTGATCGACTATGACTCTCTGACTAGGAGGCTTAACTTGCACAGTCCTGATGTGCTGCAGCCCAGGGGGCTAATTGGCCTTTGGAGAATATCTCCAACGCTGACTGTCCTTATGCCCACTTGGCTGAGAGAGTGGGGATGAACTGTGGGCAAGGCATCTCCACTATAATCAAATTTCCGCCCAGTTTTCTGAAACAGCAGCTGCCTCCTCTGCTGTTTTGCAGGTCATCATCAACCATGATGGACAAATATAATGCAATAATACAAATCATGAAATAACATGATGAAGCACAACATGTGAAATTACAATATTTTTGTATTTTGTTCCTTGGCTAGAGCTCTGAGGTTCACCAATGGTGAGATTTTTTAGTATGTGACTGTTTTTTTCGCCCCACCATTAAGGAGGTGCATTCCAACTTTAGGGATATGTCTAAATATGACATCAGTGTGCATGCATTTTTTTAAAAAGATGTTGTCACTCATTACTAATTGCATGTAATGGCATACACTTCTGGAAGACCAAACGGGTTTTAACATGTGCATAAGATGTTCTGCATACGCACACCAGACCTCGTTTTAGAGTCTTTATTTGAAGGACTGTCCGGGGAGTGGAGTCGGTGCCCCACCTCACCATCATACCACACCCCACCCATGCCTGAACCCCACACTACCCTCACCACCACACCACACCCACACCCAAACCCACACACACCCTCACCACCACACCACACGACACCCCACCCACGCCTGAACCCCACACCACCCTCACCACACCAACACCCGAACCCCACACCACCCTCACCACCACACCCTAATTCCACACCACCACCACACACCCTCACTCACCACACCACCAACACCTCGAACCCCCCCCCCCCCCCCCCAACCTCTCACATCCCCCCCCTCCCTCCCCCCCATCAAACTGACAAGGGACGAGGAAGAAGAAGACGACGACCCCCAGAGAGCCAATGATGATTCCGGGACGATGAAGGACCATCCCCAGGGCCGTTAGCCCACACCCCCCCAATGAGGGCACCCAGGATGTTGCCCACTGACGTGTGGGAGTTCCACAGCCCCATGATGGCTCCACGCCTGACACACACAATCAGACAGGTGAAGGGAGGAGGAATGGAGCAATAAAAGGAAGGAAGGAAGGAAGGTACGTAGGAAGGAAGGAAGGAAGGAAGGAAGGTACGTAGGTAGGAAGGAAAGAAGGAAGTAAGGAATCAAGGCATGAACGACAGAATGGAAGAACGAATGAATGAATGAACGGATGAATGAATGACAGAATAAATGATTGAATGATGCATGCATACATACATACATACATACATACATACATACATACATACAACATACATACATATGTACATGATATATATATTACGCACCTACATGCATGCAGTATGTCAACATATTGAAAGACACCATAGCCAAGTGGTTAAAACTGTTTGACTTCAATCCCGTGGCCCGTAAAGTTGTGGGTTTGAATCTCTCTGGCACCTGGTGAATTAAGTAAAGTTAAAGTCTGTCCCGAGCCTAAGGCTCATCAGGCCGGTGCTTATCCCGGTTTCTGTGGCGTTAAGCACTGAGAGTCATAGACTCCCCCCTGGATAGGACGCCAGTCTATCGCAGGTTAACCCCCAACACAAGTTGGTACCCCCTTTTGCACCTGGGTGGGGTGAGAACATAGCCGTAAAGTGCCTTTTCCAAGGGCACAACGCCATAGCCGAAAGCTGGGATCGAACCCGCAACCTTTAGATTACGAGTCCAACGCCCTAACCACTAGAACTACAGCGGCAGCTGGTGAATTAAGGGCAGGGATTTTTATGATCTCCTAGGTCAGCATCAAACGCAGACCTGCCAGTGCCTTCATTTCCTTCAGAAGATGATCAGATATGCACGTTAAATATCCTGTCATTCATGTCAGCATCCGGTGTTCAAAAACATGAACAAAAGCTGCATTCCAGCTTCAGGGATGATGTCTAACCACAACACCAGTGTGCTTGCAGTTTGTCAATGTTGTCATCCGTTCCCCATCAGCACACGATGGCCTACTTTTCCACAAGGTGCAATGGGTTTTAAGGCGTGTAGCAGATATTCTGTCTGTGTTTGCACATGGACCCCACTTTATGGTCACATCCAAAGGACTAAACTCTGTGTGAATGTTCCCACAGTCACATCCAAAGACTAAGCTGTGTGTGAATTTTCCAACAGCCACACCCAAAGGACACAACTCTGTGTGAATGTTCCCACAGCCACACCCAAAGGACACAACTCTGTGTGAATGTTCCCACAGTCACACCCAAAGGACACAACTCTGTGTGAATGTCCCCACAGCCACACCCAAAGGACACAACTCTGTGTGAATGTCCCACAGTCACACCCAAAGGACTAAAAAAAAACTGAGTGTGAATGTTCCCACAGTCACACCCAAAGGACAAAAAAAACCTGTGTGTGAATGTTCCCACAGTCACACCCAAAGGACTAAAAAAAAAACCTGTGTGAATTTTCCAACAGTCACACCCAAAGGACTAAAAAAAACTGTGTGTGAATGTTCCCACAGTCACACCCAAAGGACTAAAAAAAAAAAACCTGTGTGAATTTCCCCACAGTCACACCCAAAGGACTTAAAAACTGTGTGTGAATGTTCCCACAGTCACACCCAAAGGACTTAAAAACTCTGTGTGAATGTTCCCACAGTCACACCCAAAGGACTTAAAAACTCTGTGTAAATGTTCCCACAGCCACATCCAAAGGACTAAACTGTGGTGAATGTTCCCACAGCCACACCCAAAGGACTAAACTGTGTGTGAATGTTCCACTCTCAGGGCAGGTGAACAAGCTTGAAGAGCTGTATTTTTGTATTTGTACCACTTTATGTCACAACAGATTTCTCTACATGAAATTCGGGCTGCTCTCCTTCCCTGGGGAGAGCATGTCACCACAAGTGCAGCGCCTACCCTTTTTTTTTTTTTTTCCCCAATATGCAACTGTATATTGTTTCCCTACCACAGTGGCTTTTTTTTCTACAGAATTTTGCCAGGGTCAACCCCCTTGTTGCCGTGGGTTCTTTTACGTGCGCTAAATAGTGATATGTAACACTCGGGACCTTGGTTTATCATCTCATCCGAAAGATGGTGACAAGGTGGTGTCAAGATCAGAGTGAGTGGCATGGGAGGAGCAGTGCAGGTGGCAGGTGGGGATACTGACAGCAGAGAAGATGGGAAGGAAAACAAAGACAGTGGTTCACTGAACTAGGAGGACAAGACAGCAGCACACAGACAGCAGCACCAACCTCCCAGGTCCGAACCAGTTACCCACTGTGGCCACAACCGCTGGCCAGCCGGTCGACTGGAAGGCCCCCGCAATGATCTGTTGATCCATGAAAATAGTGATGATAATAATGATGATGATGATGATAATGATAGTAATAATAATATGATAAT
>CM060346.1:33863428-33880928 GCA_030674155.1 Stramonita haemastoma | reverse complement strand
AGAAGAGAGAGAGAGAGAGAGAGAGAGAGAGAGAGAGAGCACTTGACTAATCGACCGATAGTGTGTATGTGTATATATTGTATATATATTATATTATATATATTTTATATATATATATATATAATATATATATATATATATATATAATATATATATATATATATATTGTATGTATTATTCCTTTTGTCTGTCGGGTCTTAAGGATCTGGCAATGTTTGGGTAACTGAACAGCTCAGCTGAGCACTCGAGTTGTATGAAAATGATCTGCCTCCTCTTGGATCCCCGAACAAACTGGCACGACTACATCGTTGCTATTTATTTGATTTATGTACTTATTTTGCCCCCCCCCCCCCCAAATGTTCCACTATATCTTCTTTCTTTTTCTAAGAAATTATCAGATTTGGGTGGCAGTTTCAGTAGGCAGTATTGTTATTGTACTCCCGTGAAAGCACTGACACCTTTTTTTTGTTTTTGTTTTGTTTGTTTAAAAGATTTTTTTTTGGTCTTTCTTCATAAGGTACCAGGGCTGGTTAAATGACACCCACTTACAGCTGGGTGAACTGAAGCCAAGGCGCACGATCGGTCACTCATCCACGAGGCAACCATGCTCAACGCTGCTCAATAATACTTTGGGGAGCTCCGGAGCAATGGCACTGACTCCCGTTCCTATCCTTATCCTTGAAAGTAAGGGGGAAAAAGGTTTCCAAAATGCATCAAATAAACAGAAATCAATAAGAAAGGTCTTAATTAGCCTATCATAGATAAATATCCCTGGAATCGGAATGCGCTACCTTAAGTTAATGGTTGGGGAGAAAAACTGATCGTCTACGTAAATGCCTCACCATTGGCGAATCTCGGAAGTTCTAGCCGAGGAACGATATGATATATATGATATGACATGACATGACATGACAATGACATGATATATATATAATATATATATATATATATATATGGTGTGTGTGTGTGTGTGCGTACGTGCGTGCGTGCGCGTGTGTGTGTATGTGTGTACAACATTGCAAAACGAATATCCTGTGCCCATCCCAGCATAAGCAATATCAATCTACTCCATGGTCCAGACTGAAATGAAACTACACACCATGGTCGATCCACGGTGTGCGAACGCATCCAGACCATAACCGTGCACACATTAAAAAAAGCCTGTTCCGCCTTTTACAAGAGTAGTCCACTGAGTGCCGGTAGGAACGAACCACAAACTATAAAAAAAAAAACCGCAGCACGTACGCTGGTGGTGGTGCCATGTTCAGACATCATCCCCGAACGAATGCCTTCATGGTGGGCAAGCGGTCGCCTACGCAAAATCTGACCATGGGTGAACCTCGGAGCTCCCAGGTAAGGAACGGCAGGGGACCACCCAGCAACACCAACAACAACGACAACATTAACAACAACGACTACAACAACAGTGTACTTAGCAAGGAGAAGCGAGCGCTCGACACAGAGAAGTAGAAGGATGGACGGTGGCAGGATGGTTAAGACGTTCGCCTGCCAATATGTAAATCGCGAGTTTCTGGGTTCGTACCCAGCTCGCCCTTTCTTCCCAGTTTGACGAAAAAAATCGGAATGAATGTCAAAGTCATTCGAATGAGACTATGAACCAAAGTCCCGTGTGCGAACGCACGCAGAACATCTTGCGCACACGTTAAAATCCCGTTCCGCCTTTCAGAAGAGCAGGCCATTGTGTGCCGGTAGGAGCGGATGACAAAATAAAAAAAATAAAAAAACCCAGCATGCACACAGGTGTCGTGTTTAGACACCATCCCTGAGGGGAAAAAAAAAAAATGGGTAGGAGCTGCACTTGTGGCGACGCGCTCTCCCCGGGGAAGGAGAGCAGCCCGAATTTCACGCAGAGAAATCTGCTGTGACATAAAGTGGTATAAAATGAAATATAAAATAAATAAATAAAATAAATAGAAGAGAGCTGTAGGTCCATCCAATACAGGGTTGTGATGAGGTCTGTCTTACCTTGACGACACTGAGGGGCTTTCTGGACAGGTGGTAGGAGACATAGACGAAGAAGGTGAGGAGGAGGACACACACCTGGTACCTGAAACACAGGGGCCACATGACACCACTACAGCTGACTCCACAAAGCGTGTAAGTGTGTGTATGTGTTGTTGTGTGTGTGTGTGTGTGTGTGTGTGTGTGTGTGTGTGTGTGTGTGTGTGTGTGTGTGTGTGTGTGTGTGTGTGGTGTGTGTGTGTGGTGTGTGTGGGGTGTGTGTGTGTGTGTGTGAGTGTGTGTGTGTGTGTGTGTGTGTGTGTGTGTGTGTGTGTGTGTGTGTGTGTGTGTGTGCGTGAGAGGTTGGAATGGGATGTGTGTGTGTGGTTGTGTGTGTGTGTGTGTGTGGTGTGTGTGTGTGTGTGTGTGTGTGTGTGTGTGTGAGAGGAGAGAGAGAGAGAGAGAGAGAGAGAGAGAGAGAGAGAGAGAGAGAGAGAGAGAGTGTGTGTGTGTGTTGTGTGTGTGTGTGCGTGTCGTGCGTGCGTGCGTGCGTGCGTGCGTGTGTGTGTGTGTGTTCGTGCGTGCGTGCGTGCGCGCTCGCGCGTGTGTGTGTGTGTGTTATTTAACAGAAAGGAGGGAGTGTGATAAATATATCAGAATGCAGTTATGCAAGCACACACAATTCGTTTCCACAACTTTAAAGGCTCATAAAAGATTTACACGAGACCCCATCAAATCCATGCCATAACGTTTATAGCCCCTCAGACCACAGCCTGCGCGCGCGCGCGCGCGCGCGCGCGCGCGCGCGTGCGTGCGTGTGTGTGTGTGTGTGTGTGTGTGTGTGTGTGTGCTGTCCTATTCACGATGACTTGAAACAATCCTTGAAAAAACAAACTCGTGTATATGTAGATTACATTTAGATTATATGTAGATTACATATCCTAGCTATGCTCTTTTGTAACAATCTATCCGTTAAGACTATGTATAAGCCGAGAACCCGTGAGCGAACGCATGTTGGACATTTTGTGCATACGTTAAAACCTGGTTTGCCTTTCGAAAGAGTAGGCCTCTTATGCCTGTGGGAATTGACACATTTTTCAAAACCACATGGAGACTAGATAAAAAAGAAAAAAAAGCACACGAGTGCTTATTCTATTATCCTAGAACTATAAAATAATAATTATGTTCGCCTCTGCTCCCCCACCCCTCCAATGATCTGACCTATCTGCCATGGGTGCTGTCTCACCACACACACACACACACAGCTGACAAGACAGTCACAATCCCAAGAGAGAACTGCCCACTTTGAAAAGAGCTGGTAAAGTTGATTATAAATTTAAAGTTATACAAACCGCCTGATTGTAACGCTGCATGTTATCTCCATAAACTGTTACAACACGCACGATCACACTTGTCACAGCGCGTGCAAAAAAGGCCCCCCCCCCCCCCCCCCCCCCCCCCCCCCAACCAACCGGTGTTAAACCACCGATCCGAGGATGAAACAGTCTGGTGGTTAGAGCGTTGCACTCGCGATTTGAAGGAAGACCTGGGTTTGAGTCACCATTTTAGACGCCCGTTCAAGGGAATTTTTTCCCTCTGGGGAGAGCATCAGTACTGAATCTACTCTCCTGAAATTCTTCCGGATGAGAAGAAACTGAGGTCTCGTGAGCAAACGCTCGCAGAACATCTTGGGCAGACGTTAAAACCCGTTCTGCCTTTTGGAAATGTAGGCTATTCGTGCCGATAAGAACGAAAAAAAGCATCTCTCTCTCTCTCTCTTCTCTCTCTCTTTCTCTCTCTCTCTCATCTCTCTCTCTCTCTCTCTCTCTCTGTATATATAAAGAACACATGCATACTGGTGTCGTGTTTAGACATCAACCCTGAAGCCGGAATGCGGCTATCTTAATGATGGGTAAAAACGGTAGCATACACAAAAATCTGAACTATTGGCGAACCTCAGAGTCCTAGCCAAGGAACGACCCCCCTCCACCCTTATCTTCTTCTCTCTCTCTCTTCTCCCCCTCCCCCCCCCCCCACCCCCCCCCCCCCCCCCCCGCGCTCTTTCCGTGACAAACTACTGGCCTAGAGCTCTAAAATATGAAACTTTAACAAAAAAAGGTCTTGAAACACCATGTGTTACCGATAACGCGATCAATACATGAATGACTGTGCCGTATTTGCACACACTTTGTCAAGTCTGGTTAAAAAATAAAAAGAAGTTGACCTTTTTCTTTATTCAGTCTTTCTTTGCATGCAATATAGGTGGAAAGAAAGAGATGGGGCAGAGAGAGAGAGAGAGAGAGAGAGAGAGAGAGAGAGAGAGAGAGAGAGAGAGAGAGAGAGAGAGAGAGAGAGAGAGACAGACAGACAGACAGACAGACAGACAGACAGACAGACAGACAGACACAAAAGGGAGACAGAGACAGAGACAGACAGACCGACCGACCGACATACAGACACAACGAGGCATACACACACAAGCAGTGACCGAGAGAGAAGAGACAGAGGCTATTTTCGCTTGACCACAAGAAAAATGCATGGAATCGATGGTATCGTTGATGATGATGATGATGATGATGATGACAATGATGATGGATGATGGTGATGACGATAACAATAACTACTGCTGCTGCCCGTTTATGGCATTTTCTCCCTGGAGTTCATCAACATCAGCCCGAAAGTCTGTCCAAATAAGACTATAAACCAAGCTAAGCCTCGTGTGAGAACGCACACAGAACATCTTGCATAGTTTATACACGTCAAACCCTGTGGGTTACAGCACTGCGATCATGATCTGACAACCCGGGATCAAGCCACCACCCAGGCACATGTTCAAGGGGATTTTTCCCCTGGAGTTGACATCAGTGCCAACTCCAACTCGCCACCCCCCCCCCCACGCCTCTCCCAACACCCCCCCCCCCCCCCCCCTAATCCCCGGAAAGTCCTTCGGATGAGACTATAAACCGAGGTGTCCTGTGTGCAAACGCACGTACATCTTCGCATGTTATAACTCGTTCCGCCTTTCAGAAGAGTAGGCCATTGTGTGCCTGTAGGAATGGATGGCAAAACCGAAACCAACCCCCCCCCCCCCCCCCCCCTTATCAACAACAATAAAAAAACAACAACAACCCGCATGTAAACTGGAAATGCGCTTCTATAATAGACATCACCCCCGAAGTCGGAATGCAGCTACCTCAGTGGTGGGCAACAATGGTTGCATGTACACGCAAACCCGACCCCCCCCCCCCCCCCCCCCCATCATTGGTGAGCATCAGAGCTCTAGTTAGAACGAAAAAAAAAACAAACCCCAACCAAAAACCCAAATCCACCATGTACTACACGCTGACTCGTAATGCTCACTGCCCACTAGGCGACGACGAGCAATGATGCCACCCATCACAGTTTTTCCGCTTGTTTCGCAACGTACATTTTTTCCCCCTTGTTTCGCAACGTACACTTTTCCCCCCTTGTTTCGCAACGTACACTTTCCCTTTTTCGCAACGTACACTTTTCCCCTTGTTCCGCAACGTACACTTTTCCCCCCTTGTTTCGCAACGTACACTTTTCCCCCCTTGTTTCGCAACGTACACTTTTCCCCCCTTGTTTCGCAACGTACACTTTTCCCCCCTTGTTTCGCAACGTACACTTTTCCCCCCTTGTTTCGCAACGTACACTGTTTTCCCCCTTGTTTCGCAACGTACACTTTATTCCCCTTGTTTCGCAACGTACACTTTTCCCCCCTTGTTTCGCAACGTACACTTTTTTCCCCTTGTTCGCAACGTACACTTTTTCCCCCTTGTTCCGCAACGTACACTTTCCCCTTGTTTCGCAACGTACACTTTTTCCCGCTTGTTCGCAACGTACACTTTTCCCCCCATTTTTCGCAACGTACACTGTTTCCCCCTTGTTTCGCAACGTACACTGTTTCCCCCTTGTTTCGCAACGTACACTTTTTTCCCCTTGTTCCGCAACGTACACTGTTTTCCCCTTGTTTCGCAACGTACACTTTTCCCCCTTGTTTCGCAACGTACACTGTTTTCCCCCTTGTTTCGCAAACGTACACTGTTTTCCCCCTTGTTTCGCAACGAACACTGTTTTTCCACCTCCAGGTAGCAAGCAGAGTGAGGTGCTTGCGTTTGTAGCAAGGAATGGTTCTCTCTGCTTAGAACCCAGAATTTCACGCAGAGAACTTGGCCGTGACTGACAGTGGTATACAATACAATACAATACAATTACAATACAGTACAATACAAAACAAAATATAATGCGGTGTTCTGTTCACTCGCAGCAACCTCGCAGGAAGAAGAAAATCTAGCCTTAGTGTGCCATCGCTTATAATCAACACGCGGAAAGGAGTAGGCCTCTAACTATTATTTTGCAGTTATTGTGCAGTTAAACGGGTTAGTTAGCCGTCGTCACCAGCTTGTGTGCTCACCACGTGCTCACTGATGTGTCTTGTCACATGTATAATGCCACATCTGTGGTGTCGTTTAGTGGGGGTTTTGTCGTTAAATGGTTTAAGGATGAACTGCAGGAACCCGGTCCACACGTCATTGACTTAAAATAATACTTAGCATATCGATTATATCAACACACATGAAAACACGACCGAAAATAATGGTAATACAAATATATGACATAAATAGAAACACAGTGAAGGGAAAACGAGTATTTCCTAATTTTCCCGGAAAATACTTATCTAGGTGTTTTTTTTCAGATTCGCTAGTTTACAAAGTCGATAGCAGTTCTCTAGATTTGGAATCGTTTTGTCTGGTGATTTGCAGTCTGTGCATTGACAGCCCACCGGTGAAGGAAAGGAGAAGGTCAGCTTCCACAGCAAGTTTTCAGACTCAGGGAGGGGTTCTCATCTCCGTTGAGCCTGTCCACTTTACGACCACCACCCCTTTACGACACAAGAGATGTGAGTTATCACGTGAGTGGTAGGCCTAGATTTCATCTATCATTCTGTCGTGGATCGGATGAATCCATGGAGGTTTACATCAACAAACAGCGACACACAGTGGACGTTATAGCCAAGTGGTTAAGGCTCTTTTGGCGTACATACCATGGGTCCTTAGAGTCTTGGGTTCGAATCTCGGCACAGCGTCTGGTTGGGTGGGGATTTTTACAATCTCTCAGGTCAACTGGAATTGCAGACCCAGTGCCTTAACTCCCTTTGTGTACATGTTCATGCACAAGATCCCAATACCACGTTAAAGACCCCGTTGTTCAGGTTAGTGTTCGGGAAGGGTAACGGAAACACGGACATAGCTAGCATGCCTTGTGTATACAAAAATGAGCTCTTGTCAATTTTTGGTTGTTGGTGTTTGGCATTTATTTTTTTTGCCCTGGTCATGGTCTATTTTGTATTTACAATACTACTGAATAAAAATAAATTAGAAAAACACACCCAAATATGAGTTGCTCTGAAGTCGCAAAGTGTTGGCTAAGGTCAGGGGGTAGGCAGATCTGCAGAGTGACAAGCACAGGAGAAGACTAAGCAGTGCATACCACTATGCATACCACCCCCCTAAGGGAACGCCCAGAGGAAATAACAAGAAGAGAAGGATGCCACACTGCTATCAATAATTCACCGTTCGAAAAGTGCAACATTCGCGCAGGCAGCACCCTGACTCGTGTAGATGCCCCATGTGATTTGCATTTATGAATGAATTAACAGCTATCGTTTTTTGCTGCCACTGAGGATTGCAAGTGTACAATGGCCTCAAGCTACGCACAGTGTCTCCTTTCGGAACTTCTAACACGTGACAACCCTACCACCTCCAACGACCGATCATTTTCGTGATTTTTTTTTTAAATAGTAAAAAACCCATCAAACTTGCTTGTATGGTTTCATTAATGCCATTAATGCCTGAAGGAACTATTCATATAGGATCAAATGAGTTCATAATGATATGATCAAACGAGTTCTGTATTCATCTCACTCGGTTTCTGATGATAATCATTCATCTCATCTCTCCAAGAAATTAACGTGTACGGAGGGATGTTAATGTATCCAACCCATTTTGCCCCCCCCCCCCCCCCGCCCCATAAAAAGGTGGCTCCATTATAAGTGTTTGGTCCAATTTATAGTTCAAAGCTAAATACTATGACAAACTATTCGTTACATAAAACAAACAAACAAAAATGGTGCACCCCAAATGATGATTTCCTTGTGAAATGAGGAATTGTTTGGAGTCATGTTTTGTTGTTGTTTTTTTAACGCAAAGCTTGGCATTTCTTCATCCCAACCTGAACTGTCCCCCACTCATTAGACCCTAGTTTGGGTGCCAGTTTTCTAGGTGAGACTATGAAGGATATTTCGTGTACACCACCTATTCAGCACACGTACCAAATTTCATGACAAGAGAGTTATCCCTGGCAAAGTTGTGTCGAAAGAGCCACTGCCATAGGGAAACAAAACCACATTTATGTAGACACAATAGCAGCTCTAAAAAAAGGGGGGAAAAAAAGAAACAAAAGGGTGGCGCAGCTGCTCATGTGGCTACGCGCGCGCACTCCCACTGGGAACAACAGCCTGAACTTGACACACTGAAGTCTGCCATGACTGAAAATAGAATATAATTTAATCCAATCCAAATGGAACGTTAGCACAACATAATACAACGTAACACAACCCAATCGTCATGGAGGATCAGCTTTCAAACTAGAATAACTCTGATTTATGCATTTGCCTATAAAGCTATAAATTGATACTAGTGCATTGCCAGTTCGCTGGAAAGAACATTGTTCACATACTTATTAGTTTCAATACCCTAAGTTTATCAGTAAATACACAAGAAATATTCCTAAACATATCAAAGTTTCAAAAACATCCACCTCACCCCCCCCCCCCCCCCCCACAACAAACAAATCAAAAACAACCTATACAATTAATGAGTTCATAATTTTCCTAATTTTTCCCCTGACAATGGGACATTACCCATTTACACGAGAGAGAGAGAGAGAGAGAGAGAGGAGAGAAGAGAGAGAGAGAGAGAGAGAGAGAGAGAGAGAGAGAGAGGGGGGGGGGGGCGGGGGAGGAGAGAGAGAGAGAGGGGGGGGGGGGGGAGAGAGAGAGAGAGAAGGAGAGAGAGAGAGAGAGAGAGAAGAGAGAAGAGAGAGAGAGAGAGAGAGAGAGAGAGAGAGAGAGAGAGAGAGAGAGAGTAGGTGCTGATACAAGTCATCTCTGGCCCTTTCTATCCTTACCGTACAATTTTCGGACAACAGCACGCCGTTTCTTCCTTCTTAGGTGGAGGATCCTGGTTCGGTGGCTGTGTAGTGGACCCTGTTGTTGCCGACTCCTTCTCAGTTCCTTTCAGATCTGAACCAGCCTGCACTGGCCTGTTTTTCTGCTTCAACTGCAGTTCATCCCCTTGACCCTTACCGCCGTTTTGGGAGGACCTCTTTGCTCCATTCTGAGCCTTGTCTCCGCGTGGAGCGTCCCCTGCAGCGCGCGGACTCTTCTCGTCTGGAGTGTTCAAAGCCAGCGCTGCTCCCTTCCACTGACTGTGGTCGTCGAGGTTCTTGTCCTGGCGGTTGGAGGCAAGGTCTGCTGCATCCTTGGGTGCTTCCTCCTCCTCTTCGCTTTCTGTCCTCGCTTTGTTCGGACCTTCTTCTGCAGGGTGTTCTGTCGTGATTTTCGTTTGGCTTTGTTTTTACGATGTTTCGCCTTGACTGATGACGCATTCTTCTGGGTCGTGTGGTGGTTTGGGTTTACTCGGGCTTCTTCAGGACTGTTCGTTTGCCTTGTTTTGCTTGGCGCCTTCTGTCGTTCTGGCCGTTGCATTACTCTTTTACTGTTACTGGTGTTTATTGGATGCTCTTTTGTATCTTTTCTCTGGGCTGTTTCTCTCGATGCCTCTTTTGTATCGCTTGCCTGGGCTGTTTCTCTCGATGCCTCATCCTTGTGATTGCTGTTCTCTTAGCCCATGCCCTTCATTGAATGCTTTTTCTGTATTGCTCATTCCCGGGGGTATATTGAATCTTCCTCTGTATTGTCGTCCACCTTGTCTGTTTCCAATGGGTGCCTTCTCTGTATTGAAGATTTGTCTGATTACTCGATGCCTCTTCTGAGCTGTTGTTCAATTCCTCTGAGTCCTTTGTGCTTTTTTCTGTATTATTCCTTTGTTTTGAATCACTCGCAGCCTCTCTAGTTCGTTCATTTACCCCGTTTTGTTGGATGCCCTCTCTGTACTGTTGCTCATGTACTTTGTTTTATTGTAGGCCGCCTCCGAATCATCTTGGAGCATCTTCATTCACATAATATGACATGCAGTAAATTAAACCACCCAGACGTCCTGCAGATTGTGTCTTTTTAAGATGCTTGGGATTAAGTCAAATCGGCCGCGTTTAAACGCAAATTCCGAAATTCCACCATGAGGTGAATACGCATCTGGACGCTCTAGCAGAAAAACTGAAAAAAAAGCCCAGTGATATGACACCGTTTTGGAAGATGGAAAATTCGTTTGAAAGGGGTTTTTAAAGTGCTTTTTGGAAAATGGTATAAAGAAATCCTTAGACTTAGTATAACTAGAACACATCTGTCAACAACCCAACTGTGTCGTTTGTCCTTTTTCAAAAATTACACGGGCAAAAGACAAAAGTGGGTGTCTTCAGGACAAAAGAGCAAAACTTCCTCTGCTACTGAAATATCAGGGAAAAAAATCACCCCTTGTTAGAAAAATACTGTAAAACTTTTTTATCAGTGATTATGTCCAGTTTTTTTTGTTTTAACTGTATTAGCCCTTTGAATCCTGACTTACAAAAAGTTACATTGTGAGGTGATATCAAAGTAAATATTTTTTTATATGCGTTACTGTTTTTTGTCAGTCATGTTAATGTTGACCGTTTAATATCGTTACAAGCATTGTTTTTTTGTTTCAATGGCATTTTGAAATTACAGAGTAAATGTTTGGAATAAAAAAACAAACACCCCAAAACTGAAGCTTTAATGTCGAAATCTTAGCTGATCGCAAAGTTATCAATTTATTCTACTAAAGGTCACAAAAAGTTTAAAAACATTTTGACTACACTAAGCTTGGTGGTCCATTTGTGTTCTTACTACCTTAAATTATCAACGAATATGTACCCAATGTCACACACAGTAAGCTTATACAATTTTGGACACACTCAGGTCCTAGATCTATAGGGTTTTTACCATCTCGGTTTTTTTCTTCTTCAAAATTTACATATGTTCTTTCTTTCTTTTTTTTGGATTAATTTATTTGTTTATTTATTTTTACGTTCATCGGCTCGAGCTCTGATTTTCACCAATGGTAAGATTTTGCGTATTCGACCGTTTTGCTCCAAAATTAAGGTAGCCACATCCTGACTTCGGGGATATCTTGGGTAATACTTTCACTTACTTTTCTTGGCGTAAAATGTCATTGAAATAATATAATTATGAACACAAAGCGGCGACATCCATGAAACACAACACACGACTGCCTGAATGTTATTAACTGATAATTTTGAAGCTGTCACAGCACACAGTAGTCTCCTCCATACATGCAACGTAGTAGGGGGGGATTCTGATCCCACTGTTGGTTACAAACAGATGTCGAGGGCTCTACTCTGGCTGAAACCGTAAGGAAACCCATCTGTGAATTAATCAATACACTGGACTGATCTGTGAGAGTAGCCTATGTGCTGGCGAGCTTGCGTCATGCAAAAGCCAAAACTTCGAGATAAGTATAGTGAACCTGTAGCGGCAAAAGGCATCTTTATTACGAAAAGGTTAATCACCCAGACGAGGGGTCTGTTTTTGCGCGAGAGTGAACCTCATTCTTTGAAGACAAGCTGGCGCAACAACACAAAAAGAAACAACGACAGCAACAACAATCAAAATAAGCAAAATTCAACATATTATCATATCAAAGGAAATAAGACACTAAAACATATCAGAACTTGCAAACGCTGCAAAGACCCAAATCATTAACATGTTCATGTCGTGCATGGAGGTGTGGGCATGTAAGCGCTCAAACAGCAGTGGGGGTGGGATAGCCTAGTGGGTAGAGCGCTGCGCTCGCTCCTACATGATCTGACGACACGGAATCGAGCCACCACGGAGACGACCGTTTCAAGGGATTCCCCCCCCCTGAAATTAACATCAGTGCTGACTTCACACCCCCCACCCCCCCAAAAAAAAAAATCTTTCGAATGATAATATAAACCGAGGCCCCATGTGCAAATGCACGCAGAACATCTTGCGCACATGTTATAAACCCGTTCCGCCTTTCAAAAGTGTAGACCATTTCGTGACGGTAAGAATAAATGAAGGCTAAAAACTAAACCGCATGCACACAGGTATCGTGTTTAGACACCATCCCCGAAGTCGGACTGCGGCTATCTTTTCAAAGCTGGGTAAAAACGGTCGCAATATATGATGCAAAATCTCACCATTCGTGAACCTCGGAGCTCTAGCCGAGGAACGGGGAGGGGTGAGGGTGGGGGGAAACAACAACAGTAACAAAACACAACAGTACAACAACAAAACAGTAGCAACAACAACAGCATCAATTGAGTTGAAACAGTTCTAGGTCGACACGGTTTTGCCATACTAGCGTAATCAATCCTCTGGATAAAGTTTATCGTAGAGAAAGCAAGAGAATCTAGAACGGGGTAAAGTTATCAGCAAAGTAATCTTTGAGCACAATGAACACAGCACAAAACAATACAAAATGACACAGCACAGTACAACACAGCACAGCATAACAAAGCGCTAAGCCCTTGCTGGGTTGTTTGAATGTGTCACACAGCGTGAAGGAAGGTAACATTTATTATTTTTTGGGTATATATTATTTATTTACTGTATGTTGGGGGAGGGTGTCAATGCCCAAAAACAGTATAGGTAACTGGTTCTACACTTGCAGTACAGACAAGTTATGGCTGGATCGCTGTTTGTGTGTTGTTGTTGTTGTTGTTTTGTCGTTGTTTTTTAATCGGATAGAGCGAGGTTTACCAATAGCGAGATTTTTCTGCGTATGCGACCACTTTTAAGGTAGCTGATTCTAGCTTCGGGGATGATGCCTAAACACATCAATGCACACGCGTTGTTGTCACCGTTCTTACCAGCACGCATGGCCTAATCTATGCGGGTTTTAACTGTGCGCAAGATGTTCTGGGTGTGCTCGCATAAGGGACTTCGGCTTATAATATTTTCAGAAAAGACTTTCGTGGAATGGAGTCAGTACTGATGTTAACTCCCAAGAAAAATCCCCTCCAATGAGTGCTTGGTGGTGGCACGAACCTGGGCCTCAGATCGCAAGCTCAACGCTTTAACCACGGGGTATATAATGAGAGAGTATTTATTAGTTATGTTATTTATATTATTATTATTTTATATGAGATAAAGAATAAGAAAGTGCAGGAAGAATTAAGAGAGAGAGAGAGAGAGAGAGAGAGAGAGGAGGAGAGAGAGAGAGGAGAGGGAGATAGATGAGCAAAATTTATTGCCATAAAAGCTATTAAGCTATTTGGAACCTCGTACCGCGTCACCACAAAACAATCCACAGCAATATTTTTTTTCCCTTCTATGCATGACAATCCACTGTGAAATATCAGCATTGAAATAGAGGTCACAGAAAACAACACGTTTGTGTGTGTGGTGTGTGTGGTGTGTGTGGTGTAGAGAGAGAGAGAGAGAGAGAGAGTTTACGATAAAATATCTGAAAACAGTTACACCAACAGATATTATATTTTTATATATATACAACACACACACACACAGACACACACACAGATGCATTTTTCTTGTCTGTCTGTTCGACACACACACACTGATAGATCCCAGTTCTTCAGATGCACTGAGAAAAGTATGCAGTGGTACGTATCTAATGATCATCTGTCAGTGCATCAATGGATACGCCAGGGAGAGCTCTTGCTAAATGTATATATTATACATCAGAAACAGTCACCGACAGTGGCAAAAAAGGAGACAACTGAAGCAATGCATACATAGGAATAAATAAATATATAAATGAATAAAGAAAGAAAGCAAGAAATAAATTGTGACGATAGTGGTGACAATAATAATGATAGTGATAATAATGATGATGTAATAACAATTATTATGTAACAGAGTGGAATCTGTACTTTTCAGCTGGACAGTTAAGTGTGACCTCTAATAAAAAGGGTGCATAAATTCTACCATTGACCATGAAGGCGAAGAGTACGCAACAGAAGAATTTCGACCACCACCCAAGGAAAACAGAGCATCACACAATTTGCAGGTGTGTCCCGATTTAGTAACACAACGCTGCGATAGGGCTTTGATCGCATGGGAGGTAATCTACTTAATGCTGATAATAGTAATACTAATGATGATGACGATGATGACGACGGCGATGATGATGATGATATTAATAATGATAGTAGTGGTATGCTCCTTCTGTCTGGGAAGACACTGGCTGCGCCTTGTTTGGCCACATCAGTCTTGTTTAGAGCTATGTCTGGAGTGACTTAGCAGACCAATAATGATCACCATCATCACCGTCACCATCATCATTACCATCACCATCACCATTTTCTGCTGTTGTCACATATGGCATGATCAGCTACACATGCTCGTCGTTTCCATGCTGCTGTTTCTCGCCGAGCTGACCACGAAGGCTGTGTCGGGATGCTGATGAACATTACAAGTTTGAAGCAGTGTTGAAGGAAAGATGGAGGTATTGTGGGTGTGCTGTCCAAAAGAGATGAATGAAATAATAATATATATATATATATATATATATATATATATATATATATATATATAATATATACAGAGAGAGAGAGAGAGAGAGAGAGAGAGAGAGAGAGAGAGAGAGAGAGGAGAGAGAGAGAGAGAGAGAGGAGAGAGAGAGAGAGAGGATTTGTTAGATTTTTTGTTGAAATTAAAGGATTAAATGTGGGGTCACAGGCGAATTCAGAGCAATTTTGTGCGATTTTTAACTCTTACAAACACACAAGCGCAAGTGCGCACCCCCCCCCCCCCCCCCCCCATCACACACACGAAAAAAACACAAACACACACGAGTATCATTAAACTGACATTCATCACTTAACTGAAAACTTTGTAGCAAACTGAAATTATAAGAAAAAAAAACTACAACATGTTTTTCTTCCAAGAAATTTGCTCTGCCACGAATCTCGAGCACCCAATTCCAAATTGCTATGGTTCTGACAATGCAACATCATGACATCAAATTTAAAAACCAATCGATAGAACGCAATCTTACACAACAGAGATACATACATGCATACATCCACAACTTTCGATCATCCTTTAAAGTTTTCCATAACATCTGGTGTGGGATTACACCCTGGCAACTTCTTTAACTTGATTGATTTTCACAGGTCCATAACACCAAGAGCGTGTGTAAGCATCAAATTCGAACGGGGACCCCCCCCCCCTCCAGCCTCCCCCCCCCCCCTCCAGCCCCCCTGGTCAATCAGATTTTTGACACGAGCATCGTCATATACGTTTCGAACTCAAGGGAAAGAAGGTGGCAACTCCTTTTTATAGGACAATGCAGGCGACAAAAGAACCCTTTAGCAAACAGTGGAAGAAAACACAGGTGCAACAGGTGCAAGAAGCCACCCCACCCCCCTTCCCTACAAACACGCACATACACACACACATATACACGCACGCACGCGCACGGGCACACACACACACACACACACGCACGCACACACACACACACACACCACACACACAACACACACAACATATATATATATATATATATATATATATATATATATATATATATATATATATATATTATATATATAAACACACACCAGCTGATAGATGAATAATGACTCCCAATTTCATTCAACTTGATGTTCATCACGTGTGATTCGCTTCAGCTAAACGAAACCCCGCAATAAAACTGAACAGCTGGCTCGTTTAGTATGAAACATATCGCTCATAATCGAACTGTTAAAGAAAAGAACACTCTGTGTGTTTTGGTGTGTGTGTGTGTGTGTGTGTGTGTGTGTGTGTGTGTGTGTGTGTGTGTGTTGTGTGTGTGTGTGTGTGTGTGTGTGTGTGTGTTACTTTTTAAAATTTCGATAATAATGGAATAAGCACTCGTGTGCCTTTAAAAAAAAATTAACATCCAGTCCCCATGTATACGCAGTTTTATCAATTTTGTCATCCGTCCCCACCGGCACACAATGGCCTACTCTTCCGAAATGTGGAACAGGTTTTAACCTGTTGTTATACAACATTATCTGATCACCACATATATACGATTAATATTTTCCTGTTCATATGGGCTGGAAAGGCTACAGAAACTCAGTAAACTATACAATACTGTTTTTATATTTACGCGCGTGCGCGAGCGAGAGCGCACACACATGCACTATAAAACCGCAAAATGTTCGTTCGTGCGATACACTATTAAATGTGTTTTTGAACACTGATAATAATCAATCTGAGTATCATCATAAAACTTGAACACAGACACTAGGATGAGAGAGAGAGAGAGAGAGGAGAGAGAGAGAGAGAGAGAGAGGAGAGAGAGAGAGAGAGAGATGAGAGAGAGAGAGAGAAGAGAGAGGAGAGAGAGAGAGAGAGAGAGCTATCAACAAAACCCATTTAACCTGTAGTACACAGTTTACTAAGTTGAATTTTATACATAATGTGTGGCGGAACTGCTAATGGAATAATTAAGCACTCACACATGTAAAACAAACGACATTGTCACGTGCAACATAATTTACATATATATGCTCCCCCCCCTTCTTTCCCTCTCTTTCTTATTGTGATGCTGATGCTGATGATGACAATGATGGTGATAATGATGATGATGGTAATTTTGACCATCCTCATAATTAAGCTATGTTTAAAGCGCTTCATAAGTGGTACTGTTCGGTGGTTTCACCTTTTATTTCTTTATCTTTAAAAAAAATGGGGAGGAAAAGGGTCGGAGGGGTCGGTAACAGGTTTGGTGTTTGTTGTTGTTGTTGCTGGTTGGTTGGTTTATTTGCCTCATTTACATCGGTTTAAGATAACCAGCCAAAACAGAACAAAATAAAATCGTGATAAAAGAACAAAACAGCAACACTACTAACTGTTCTACAAACGAGAAATTTGGTTCATGTTCTCTCTGTCTCTAGTTCAGTGTGCGCGCGTGCGTGCGTGCGTGCGTGCGTACGTGAGTGTGTGTGGTGTGCGGTGTGTGTGTGTGTGTGTGTTGGGGTGTGTGTTGTGTGTGTGTGTGCGCGCGCGCGCGCGCGTGCGTGCGTAGGTCTTGTCTATTTGCTTGTTTCCCTTTAATTGTGTGTGTGTGTGTGTGTTGTGTGTGTGTGTGTGTGTGTGTGTGTGTGTGTGTGTGTGTGTGTGTGTGTGTGTGTGTGTGTGTGGTGTGTGTGTGTGCGTGTGTGTGTGTGTGGTGTGTGTGTGGCGTATGCTCGCGCGTGTGTGTTGTCACTGTGTGTGTGTGTGTGTGTGTGTGTGTGTGTGTGTGTGTGTGTGTGTGTGTGTGTGTGTGTGTGTGTGTGTGTCCCCCTAGACCAGTCTCAACAAAACAGCAACAAAAAA
>CM060346.1:33853428-33858428 GCA_030674155.1 Stramonita haemastoma | reverse complement strand
GGAGATAAGATAGGATGAGAGGGAGAGAAGAGGGAAGAAGTTGCCCAGATAGTTTGACCGACAATCTGTCATCAAGGACAGAATAAAAATTTATCATCAGAGGACAGATAAAGAATTTATCGGATGGTTGTGGGAGCTTTCCACAGACCTGTGTTTGAAACTGAAGCTGGAAAGGACAAAGGCATTATTTTTCCAGCGCACACCATGTATCTGAGCGAACAAGAGAAGGGAAGAAGACTGAAGATTGTCCTTGTTGTTGGGGGTTCTCCAGCTTCACAGTCACGCACCCAGAATAGGTCCTCCATCTCACTCATCCTAGCTGGGAGTCTCTGTGCGACTGTAAATGTACACACTGGATGAGATGTTTGTGTGCAGGACTGCTTTCAAATACCTTGCCCTAGCTTAGCCCTTTGCTTACATCCGTACAGGACAAAGCTTTTGGGCTGGACTGGCTTGATGGTTTGAGTTATAAATAAAAGATTTAACATGGAAAACAGCAATTGTATGCCACACTGAATACTTCTTTTTTGCCAGTGAATGAATGAATCTATAATTCACAAAAGGTAATATTAGTTGGAAACATGATAAAAATCAGAATGGAAGCAACAATAACACACCATAACCTTAATATTGTTTACAGCCCTGCCAACCACAAAAGTCATATCAGGGCTGTCAACTCATTCAGTTTCAGTGGCTCCAGTAACTTTCAACTTCAGGTTCAAAACCAACACCTCTTAATACTTTAAGATATCTAACACCGTCCACCTGAAAAAAAACGACAACATTAATGACACAATACCTAAATTATTTCGTTCCTCAAGGCAAATAAACCAGACTGTGCTGAGGATGCCAGCCATTCCGCTTAATTATTGTAGGGGGACGGGATAGCCTAGTGGTCAGAACATTGTGCTGGCAATTTGATGACCCAGGATCGATTCTCGTTGGAGGAGATTTTTATCCTGGAGTTAACATCAGTGCTGACTCCACTCTCCCCCAAAGTCTTTCGGATGAGACTATAAACCGAGGCCCCGTGTGTGAACACACGCAGAACATCTTGCGCACACGTTAAATCCTGTTCCGCTTTTCATAAGAGTAGGCCATCATGTGCCAGTGGGAACAGATGACACGATTTACAAAAACTGCATGCACACAGGGACTGGATGTAAAAAAGCACAAGAGTGCTTATCCCATTATTCTCGATATAAAAGAATAAAATAAAATTTTTTTTTTCTTTTTTATGTGGTGTGTGTGTGTGTGTATGTGTGTGCATGCATGCATGCATGTGTGTGGGCATGTGTGTGTGTGTTTACTTCAACATCTATTCACATTATGTGATATTAGACATAAGAAGGTAAACAATCACAAAAAAGAGAAAAGTTACTTAAGGAACTGTAACTAACATGAGCATAATACAAAAAAAAAGAATTTACTTACTAAATAACATCTGCATGTGTGTGTGTGTGTGTGTGTGTGTGTGTGTGTGTGTGTGTGTGTGTGTGTGTGTGTGTGTGTGTGTGTGTGTGTGTGTGTGTGTGTGTGTGTGTGTGTGTGTGTGTGCGCGCGCATGCCTGCGTACATGCACAGTGTGTGTGTGCAAGAGTGTTTTTTTTCCTTCTTGTTGCCATTAATTTTCGTCTGTAAAAAAAGCTTATGGACTGATATTAGCACATTTTAATGATATTATGGATAGATAAAGTACAGAGCCATAAAGCAGTCAAAGTGGTTTTTGATTTGAGTGAACACTCTCTCTCTCTGTTTCTGTCTGTCTGTCTTTCTGTCTGTCTGTCTGTCTGTCTCGTCTCTCTCTCACACACACATACACACACACACACACACACACACACACACACACACACACACACACACACACACACACACACAAAGGGATTTTCCCCCTGGAGTTAACAGCAGTGCTGACTCCAGTCTCCCCAAAAGTCCTTTGGATGAGACTATATTTAACCGAGGCCCCATGTGCGAATGCAAGCAGAACATCTTGCGCATCATGTTAAATCCTGCTCTGCTTTTTGTGAGTGTAGGCCATTGTGTGCTGGTGGGAACAGATTGCAAGATTTACAAAACTGCATCACACGGGGACTGGCTGTAAAAAAGCCCCTGAAGTCAGTGAGTGCTTATTCCATTATCCTCGATATAAAAGAATATAAGAAATAAGTAAAAAATGAATAAAAAATAATACTACATACAGACTGAGGTGTCAAGAGTTGGTTCCTATGTCTGGGTGAATCAAATCCATTGAGACTAGTTAAACTTAGTAGTTACAGGCTGTTTCAGGAATCTACTTTGAAATCTTTGATTTTTCAAATTCCTGTACTGAAATCTCTCCAAACAAAATCTACAGTCGAGTCCACACAGAGGCTGCACAACAAACAGTGACTTTTCACTTCTAAAGACTTTTTTTTTTGGATAGATACGCTGTGCAAAACCATAACAAAACCAACAAACAATAAAAATTTAAGGTCATTATTGCAAAATTCTTAAAATCCTGAAAAGTATTAAAAAAAACTTTAGTTAAGCACTTTTTTCTTTAAAAAAAACTTACTCTGTACATAATATATTTAACAAACACATCATCCCAAACTGACTCAAACATTATATAGTAAGTAAATCAAATAGATTAAAACTGAGAGGAGACAGCAGAGAAGAGAGCAACCCAACTCCCCCATGTATCAAACATTTAAACATATTTTTCTTACTTAAAAGTAATATTGTGAAGAAAAGGGAACCCCCCCAAAAACAACAACAACAAAAAAACCTAATAGGAAACAAACATTTAAAAATCAGCAACATTGTCATGTAATAGCATACATGTATAGCATTTTTCAAGACATGCTCAAGAAGAGAAGAAAGGGGGGAGGGAGAGAGAGAGAGAGAGAGAGAGAGAGAGAGAGAGAGAGAGAGAGACAGACGACAGAGAGAGAGAGAGAGAGAGAGACAGACAGACAGAGAGAGAGAGAGAAGAGAGAGAGAGAGAGAGAGAGAGAGAGAGAGAGAGATGAATAGATGAAAATTTTTTAAATTCTTTTATATGAGTATAATGGGATAAGTACTCTTGTGCTTTTTAAGTTTTTACATCCAGTTCCTGTGTGTATGCAGTTTTGTAAATGTCATCTGTTCCCACATGCACACGATGGCCTACTCTTACAAAAAGCTGAACAGGATTTAACTTGTGCACAAGATGTTCTGCGTGCGTTCGCACACGGGCCTTGGTTTAAAGTCTCATCCGAAGGACTTTTGGGGAGAGTGGAGTCAGCACTGATGTTAACTCCAGGAGAAAAATCTCCTTGACCGGACTCAAACCCAGGTCTTAATATCCATCGCCATGATGTCTGACCTACCCTAGCTATCCATCGATGAGATGAGAGATGAGATTGAGAGAGTGAGTAGAGTAGAGCGAAGAGGAGAGGGGAGAGAGAGAGAGAGAGAGAGAAGGGGAGAGAGAGAGAGAGAGAGAAGAGAGACAGACAGACAGACAGACAGACAGACAGACAGCACAACACACACACACAAAACACACACAATTTATAATGATTCAGATCAAACTGACAATCTAAATCTGGCATCAACAAAATCAAATTAATAAGGAAACTTGTCAGTTATCAACAAAAAAAAGGGATATGTTACAAATTGTTCGTTTGTCTGTTGTGTTCCACGATGACCTCCAAAACAGCAGAGGTGGCAGCTGCTGTTTTGGAAACTGGGCAAAAATTGATTATAGTGGAGATACCTTGCCCAAAGTACATACCCACTCTCTCAGCCAAGAGGACATAAGGACAGTCAGCATTGGAGATGTTCTCCAAAGGCCAACTAGCCCCCTGGGCTGCAGCACATAAGAACTGTGCAAGACAAGCCTCCTAGTCAGAGAGAGTCATAGTTGATCACTGAATACTAAGCTGTAATTGTAAAGTGGAAATCAATGAGTGGGAAAGCCACTGATCATACTGCCTCTCACTTTGCTGTTGCCCCCAGCATCAATGGTTTAATCAAGAACTGTGATAAAGCCTAGGCACTGAAGACAATGTTAAAACAACAACAGAATACCTCATTAAAAAATGAAATAAAGCAGCGAATTTACAGTAGTATCTTTGCATACATGTCAAAACTGATAAACACACAATTGCAGAGCTAGAGAGAGAGAGAGAGAGAGAGAGAGAGAGAGAGAGAGTTCTGCCAACGGCTGCTCGGCACTTCTAAGGCAGGCTATAGCAAGTGGGTCATGGGTTTTGGTCCTTAGAGTGTCAAGTGTTTTACTTCATAAAGTACAAAGTTCCATCAAAGTTGAAATCAAACAAAGACCTTTACCAGCAAGTTAACTAAAACTATTGTCATGTCTGTTTAACCTATGTTAGATCGCAGACTGTAAAGGTTCTCATACAGATCTACCAGACAGACTGTTCCTGTTAGGTATTTCAAAGCTTAGGCCTAATGTGTCAGCTGATAGCAACACTAAACAAAAGCAAACAAAACGGGCGATCTTTGACACAAAAAACATCTTTAAAGGAGCAAACCGAATAGAAAAACATACCCTGTCCTCCGTGCGTAATGTATTCCGCCACAACAAACGCAGATAGCTTCATTGGCGACATTTACTGGTATCAAACGAATTCCTATCGGGATCGACATTTTGACGCAGACGACTTTCTGTTTAACTCATGTGACACAGTTCAGAAGTGAATGGAGTTCAAAGTTCTTGGTAATTATAAGTTTCGTCTTAAAAACACAAAACTTCTAAAATTTATGATGTAAAAATTGTACAGTATTTATCTGTAAAATGAATATGCTAACTTTCTAAAAGGAAAGAGTATTTTCGATCCGGAACCTACGTCTGCGAGATTAGTAAGAAATAGTACCGCGCAGTGATTGGTAACAAATAGTTCTTCGATTTAGCAATAAGTATACAGTAATTGGTCCGATGTTTGTTGTTTTGGAAAGACTTCACAGCAATGTTGACAGCACCTGATTGATTTTTTTTACACATTAGAAGT
>CM060346.1:33835928-33850928 GCA_030674155.1 Stramonita haemastoma | reverse complement strand
AACTTTGTGACTGCATGTACTATGATGTAGTAAAGTTAGTAATGATGATGATGATAATAATAATTATAATATAATAATATAATATAAATATAATAAAAAACAACAACAACAACACAACATCAACAACAACAACAACAATAATATATTATAATAATACATGGAATTTTTATTGTGCCATATCTTGCAAAAACAAATCAAAGGCTTGCATTCGACCTATACAACACACATGCAATCAGCTAGTAAACTACTGTAAAAATTACACAGAATTCAGTTGTTCTTTGGGTGGGGTGGGGAGCGGCTGACATGCCTTTGACATGTTGAGTGAAACTAAGGGCTCAGTGATGAGTGCTGAACAGTGAACTGTTCAGATCCAACCAATCCTGAGGAGATTTCTGACCAAGTTCTGCCAAGAGTTAAATAGAAGAGATTGTCCACTGTGTCCAATGTCCTCACCATGTCAAACATGTCACACCGTAACGTGGTCAATCCTAGTTTTTACCTTATTATTTACACTTTATGTTGGATTATTTTTATCATTATAATCCTATGCAGCTTGCAAACCCATGGATTGATTTATAGATCATCACACCTGTCGCCAGTGATGTGATTACAGCATCTGGGGAGAGGGATATGAAAGAGAGGAGGGGTTTGGGAAGAAAATGATAAAAAAAATCCCTGCATAATGAGCATGCATTACCCCCCCCCCCCCATGTAATTTATACACACGTACACATACATGTACACAACATTTAAATACAAAGACCTTCACCCATCACCCATCCCGTAGTCCATGGACTGGGGGGGCACCAATGAAGATTTTGCAACCAGATTCCTCCACTCTCCACGGTCCTCTGCTTTCTGTAGCATGTACTGATGGAGGCCAAACACACAAATATATGCGTGCGCCGCACGCCACAGACACAGACACAAAACAACACAACACAACACAACACAAACACACACACAACACACACACACACACACACACACACACACACACACACACACACACACACACACACACACACACACACAACAACACACACACACACACACACACCAAGATAACCCAGACCCAGTGAACACTGAAATGCACATGTATGGTGATTCCAGTATACATTACAGACTTATGTAATAGATGTTTTGTGTTTGTGGTTTTTGAAAGAGCAATGCCAAAATTAGTTAGCCTCTCTGATGCCCCATGGCAGTGCATTCTAACAGTAATAGTAATAGTGATATATATATAATATGTGACGATGTCATGTCAACTGGCCTACAGCCAGGTGAAGAACCGTTAACTAAGTGTGTAAGTGGTGATGAGTCAGGAGCCTAGTAATGTAGTGTAAGTATACATTTATGTCATAACCATCAATTAATCAACTGGACGCTACTTAGCTGTCAAGACGTACAAGACATTAGGCATAAGCCATTCATTACACTAGTGTGCTTGAGGATCCTGTTTTGTTCTGTGAAGTTTCATCAGATGTTTTAGACATTCATTAAAAAAAGAAGAAAATTATTTGTCATTTTGTGTATTTTGAAATCTCTTTCCAGAGCACATGTCATTTTATGACTGGGGATTCTTCTACTCAGTCTTTTTCTCTCCAGGCTGTCTTTCTGTCTTTCTTTATCCCCTCTCTCTCTCTGTCTCTATCTCTAACTCTAAGTAGACTAGGCCTTTTATTAAAAAAAAAGAAAACAAAACAAAGCAACTAGATACCAACATGCGTGTGTGTGTGTGTGTGTGTGTGTGTGTGTGTGTGTGTGTGTGTGTGTGTGTGTGTATGTGTGTGTGTATGTGTGGTGTGTGTGTGTGTGTGTTTTAATAGAAATCTCATTCCTAGTGGCATGGATGGTCTTCTCCTCTCTTAAAAGTGTTCGAAACAGCCAGTGGGATTGAACATGCATACATCTGCAAAATTTTCTCTGGATGTGGTAAATTCTGTTCACACATGTATCGGGTCTTTGATAGGGAGAAACGAGTTGACAGTGCAAATGTTGATTCTGAAGGCAGTAGGCTTTTTTTTTTTTTTTTTCCCGCTCTCAGTTGTGTACAGATTGTGGAGCACCATATTGTTATGTTAGCTCTGTGTGTTGTGTGTGTGTGTGTGTGTGTGTGGTGTGGTGTGTTGTACTGTGTCTGTGTGTGCATGTGTGTGCATATTTTTGTACATATTGTGTGTGTGTGTGTGTGTGTGTGTGTGTGTGTGTGTGTGTGTGTGTGTGTGTGTGTGTGTGTGCGTGCATATGTGTGTGTGTGTGTGTGTGTGTGTTTGTGTGCACACATGTGTGCCAATGTCACTGTGTACATTTGTGTGTGTGTGTGTGTGTGTGTGTGGTGTGTGTTGTGTGTGTTGTGTCAGTGTCACTGTGTGTGCGTGTGTGTTCGCACATGGTTCACACATCTGAAGACAAATGATTGTCTCTTTTGCCCTTGTGGCTTGTTACTTGTGTCTTTGTGAGATTTAAACCTGCCACCCATGAATCATGTGTCACATGTCGGATCCATTCACCGTTTCAGCTGGTCAGGAATCCCCGTGAGAAAGCAATGGTAAAAGCTCTGGGGACCTAAGTAAATAGTTGGAGGTCCTGATGTTTGTGAGTCCTTAAATTAATTAGTGAGTTTTTGAGGGTCCCCTGGCTTAGGCTTAGCATTTCCTAGTCTCCTATACTCATTTAGTATGTACTGCTCTCAGCCACAGTTTGTGTAACTAATTTTTCTTCAGACAACAAGTAGATTTTTTAAGGACTAGTAACTGGGTGCCTATGATTATGAGAGGATTTTTGAGGGGTGAAAAATGACCTCTATCGGGATTTAGGCAGCTTCGTCATTTGGCAGAGCCATCAAGCTTGTTTAAAATCTGATACATGTAAGCCCCCAACTTATACATTTTTTAGTTTCATAGTGAACTATAGAAGTGCATGCCTATTTGTCTGATTTTTAATTTTACACTACCTACTAGCTGTGTGTGTGCACGTATGTACATGTTCTTTCTTGTCAAATGTTTTGTGCTTTTTTTTTCTCTCTCTCTTTTGTTGCTGGGCAGGAGTGCTACAAACTTAGTGAATCAGAATGGCAGTAAATGATTGTCAGTTGTTACACAACCATTTGAGTCATGTCTGACAGATTGTTTAAAAAAAAAAAAAAAAAGTAAATTGTTAGCTGTCGTGAGCATGAGGAATTATGGATTGTGAATCGGAATGAATGAAATTGTGTTCAAATGCTGTGCAGTATGATTCATTGATTTCAGGGTCAGACAGAGGCAAGATTGTGTTTCTTCTTTCTACTCTTAACCCTTTCTTTGGGATGCAGGAGTGAGGGAGAAGGGTAGAGGGAGGGAGGGGATTTTATTTATTCTTTTATATCGAGGATAAAGGAATAAGCACTCTTGTGCTTTTTTTACATCCAGTCCCCATGTGTATGCAGTTTTGTAATGTCATCTGTTCCCACCGGCACATGATGGCCTACTCTTACGAAAAGCGGAACAGGATTTAACGTGTGCGCAAGATGATCTGCGTGCGTTTGCACATGGGGCCTCGGTTTACAGTCTCATCTGAAGGACTTTTGGGGAGAGTGGAGTCAGCACTGATGTTAACTCCAGGAGAAAAATCTCCTCGACCGGATTCGAACCCGGGTCGTCAAATTGCCAGCGCAATATTCTGACCACTAGGCTGTCCATCCCCCCCCTAGGGAGGGGAGAGGGGAGGAGAGAGAGAGAGAGAGAGAGAGAGAGAGAGAGAGAGAGAGAGAGAGAGAGAGAGAGAGAGAGAGCCCACAATCTTTGTTAAAGTTGTTGTAGAGCACAGTAACTCCTGTGCAACAAAGTAAAGAGTTCTGTAGTAGGTTATTTCCCTTGTGCTAGTCTTTTCGACCCTGGTATGTTAGTCCTTGTGTATAATATGCAGTTTTGTAAATCATACTAAATGTCATCTGTTCCCACCGCACATAATGGCCTACTCTTACGAAAAGCGGAACAGGATTTAACGTGTGCGCAAGATGTTCTGCGTGCGTTTGCACATGGGGCCTCGGTTTACAGTCTCATCTGAAGGACTTTTGGGGAGAGTGGAGTCAGCACTGATGTTTTAAATCCAGGAGAAAAATCTCCTCGACCGGATTCAAACCCGAGTCGTCAAATTGCCAGCGCAATGTTCTGACCACTAGGCTATCTGTCCCCCCCCTAGAGAGAGAGAGAGAGAGAGAGAGAGAGAGAGAGGAGAGAGAGAGAGAGAGAGAGAGAGAGAGAGAGAGAGAGAGAGAGAGAACCCACCATCTTTGTTAAAGTTGTTGTAGCTCTAGCACAGTAACTCCTGCGCAATAAAGTAAAGAGTTGTGTAGTAGGTTATTTCCCTTGTGCTAGTCTTTTCGACCCTGGTATGTTACTTGACCCCATGGATCAAGATTATGAAAGAGTTGGAGGAGGGTGGGAGGAAGGGGAGGTTAGTTTTAGAGCAGGCACCTCCACCCTAATATATAAGAGGGTTTGGGCAAAAATAGCTCAGAGACTATAAAAAATTTATCCCTGGCATAAAAAATGTAGTGCTCAAGGGTATGAGAGCCTGAAGGAGACGGAAGGAAGTCTTGACCGCTTGACCAGGAATTGGCATTGTGTTCATTCCAATTTAAAGTATTTGTTTTAAAAGGCAATTAATTTAAGGAAAAGGCCATTTGCGCAAAGACAGTGGAGAACAGGGGTAGGAGTGTACATGTCACAGTATGTAACTGGCACTGGAAGGAAGAGAGCTTCTTCACTGTCCAGTTGTTTGGTAATGTAGTGGAGAAAGGGTTGTAAGGAGCGTGTGACAGAATGACTGAAGAGACTGGAAGCCTGGAGCTTCTTCATTGTTCTGTTGTTAGGTAAGGTTACTAATGGCATGCTCGCAGACCGCGTGACATCAAATTCTTTCATTGTGTCACAGACGTGTCTAGGAAAAAAATGTTGATTTGGAGAGATAGTGCGAAGTGGGGGGGTTGGAGATACAGATACTGAGATAGTACCATGTACATGTGTTTTCACTGATATTTGTCTTTTTCAGTGTACATGATACACAGTTTATTTTAAATCTCCTGATTTTTGGATGGCCGTTCAGAGTCACTGCTCATTTTGTCAACAGACTGCACCTAGTTTTTAATTTAAAAAAAAAAAATCTTTTAGATCAAGGATTATGGAAGTTTACCTTCAACTTCATGTGTGTGTACTGTGTGTGCTGTGTGTGTGTGTGTGTGTGTGTGTGCTGTGTGCTCTGTGGTGGTGTGTGTGTGTGTGTGTGTGTGTGTGTGTGTGTGTGTGTGTGTGTGTGTGTGTGTGTGTGTTTGCGCATGTGTGTGCACATAGGCATGTTTATACCTTGCTATTGTTTTTATGTATAGTTGATGATAATAATATGCATGTTGTACTATCTTTTCTGTGTCAAATGTTCTTTTCCTCCTGAAAAAAATGACCTGGGTTAATCAGGTAGCTTAGACTGGGTCCGAGAGATACAGACACCTGCAGTGTTGGTCAGGTAATTAGAGCAACACTCAAATTCGCATTTGTAAAGTGGATGGAGCTCGACTGTGTGGTCCCAGCTTCCCCACTAACCCACAGCACACTCACTCTGGGTAAGAGCTGGCTGGAGTCCAAAAAATCCCTATGACTATTATGGGATTCGAATCCGCAACCTTCCAGTCTGAAATCCAAGGCGCTAACCACTGTGCCATGGCAGCTGGTTGTTTTTTTTTTCTCCTTTTCAGTGTAAATGTGTGGTGTGTGTGTGTGTGTGTGTGTGTGTGTGTGTGTGTGTGTGTGTGTGTGTGTGTGTGTGTGTGTGTGTGTGTGTGTGTGTGTGTGTGTGTTGTGTGAATTTGTGTGTGTGTGTGTGTGAATTGTGTGTGAATTGTGTGGTGTGTGTTTGTGTGTGTGTGTGTGTGTGAATGTGTGTGTGTGTGTGTGTTGTGTGTGTGTGTGTGTGTGTGTGTGTGTGTGTGGTGTGTGTGTTGTTGTGTGTATGTGTGAATTTGTGTGTGGAGCAGTTTAATTTAAATAAAAGGGGTGGGGTGGGGAGTTAATTTTTATGTATGGATGTATTGTACTTTTTAAGTTTACAGCTCTAAGTGTGCACTTAAGTTACAATGGAAATTATAAAATATATATCATGACTATTTTATTGTCACTTTGTATTATACTCTTTGTTTCTCTTTCCTGCCCCCCCCCCCTCCCCTCTTTGTGAGAGTATTTTTCTTATGTTATTATACTTACTACACAGGAAACAGACAAATGGTAGTGTGCTTAACAAGATCTGTTATGAAATCTAAGTTGGCTTTTTTTCACCTAAAGTCAACACCTTGCCAGCATTTAAAAAAATTAAAATGTGCTGATTTGACACAAGTGAAATGCCCAAACCCCACAACAAGAGGTAGAACAAGGATATAGTGAAGGAAAGAGTGAATGACATCACCTCAGACTGTGCATTGCACTTTCTCTCCAGTCCCCTTAGTTTAATGTTTTTGGGATGGTCCTGCAAAGCAAACTAGTTTTTAAAAATAGCTTCAGCCTTTCTTATCTGTTTGTCACTCTGTGTGTGTGTGTGTGTGTGTGTGTGTGTGTGTGTGTGTGTGTGTGTGTGTGTGTGTGTGTGTGTGTGTGTGTGTGTGTGTGTGTGTGTGGAGGAGGTGGAGGAGGGAGGGAGGAGAGAGAGAGAGAGAGAGAGAGAGAGAGAGAAGAGAGAGAGAGAGATGATGATGATGATGATGATGATGTGAACACACACACACACACATGCAGTACATACCTACACTGATACAGTATATCATACAGAATATGAATAGTATACATATGTGCATGCACATGTACAAGCATACATAGTTGCATACAGTGATACATTTTATATACATACACCTACACACGAAAAAGACCTAATGATGATAATTGGAGAAAGAGTGGTGTGAGTAGATTTTAAACTTGTACTTTCACTGTGTGGGTAGGCCTGCTGTGATAGAGTAGAGAACAAAGGTCTAACCCGTGCATGCAGGTAGCCAGGTAGTGGGGATGATCACACAACAGGCAAAGCTGTCGCCCACAGTAGTACAAAAAGAAAGGGGTTGTCCTCCTCAGCAGTTTTGGGGAGAGAGAGAAGAGAGAGAGAGAGAGAGAGAGAGAGAGAGAGAGAGAGAGAGAGAGAGAGAGAGAGAGAGAGAGAGGATGGGGGGTAGGTCACAAAGAAAGTGAGAACTAAAGGGGAGGAGGTCATGAGGGTGGATGGGTGAACAAGAGAGAGAGAGAGAGAGAGAGAGAGAGAGAGAGAGAGAGAGAGAGAGAGAGAGAGAGAGAGAGAGGAGGAGGAGGAGGAGGAGGAGGAAGAAGCGGGTGTGACAATGAAGTGGAAGAAGGAAGGCCAAGGGTAGAACTACCCTGTTTTCAGCTTGGGAAAGGAGGCCACTTTCCTGTGGTTGGGGTGTACTGTAGTTATAGAACTTTCTAACTCAGCTGGCTACCTACCGTCCTTGATGCATGGATTTTTTCTGCCACAGTAGAGTGAGAGTGAGGGGTTGCTGGTTAAATGGTTTGATTCCTGTCAAATAATAACCTGTAGGCCAAGGATACCCTCAATTTTTGTTTTGTTTTTTAGTGTAGTTGGGCTGTACCCCCCATTTTTCCCTTGTCGTTAGGGTTCCTGATGATGCTAATGATAGGTGGAACTGTTTAATTAACTTAACAGCCAGGCACCTGAGTGAAAGGTTGCTGGTCTGATTCCCTGTCTGAATCCAGAATCTCTCTCTTTCTGAGTTTTTCTCTGTCTGTCTGTACGTCTGTCTGTCTCTCTGCGCCCCCCCCACTCTCGTCATGTACACCATGAATGTTGTGTGAGTTCTGTCTTTGGATAAATGATAAACTAGGATTCCATGTTTGTGCAACCTATTTTCAGGGCATGTAAAAAAAAAAAATTGGCTCAGTAACCGCAAGGTTTTTTTTTTTTTTTTTTTCTCTGGTGCAGTTTTGTTGACAAAAAAGCCAGGCTTCGTACAATGATAGGGAAGTGACTTCACAGCCTGTTCTAATGACTACCATCAACAACAAAAGTTGTACCATGAAAATAGGTTTGGAGCTATTTTGAGAGTGTACTTTGAGTACTGTGGGATGGATGCAGAAACTCAACAAAAAACAAAACAAAAAAAGGGATGGGGGAGGGGTGTTTTCTGTCTTTGTCTTCTCTCTTCTGTTTTGTTTTTTGTTGTTGTATAAACACTCTTCTGTCTGTCTGTCTGTCTGTCTGTCTGTTCTGTTTTGTCTTCTCTCTGCTCTCCACCCATCACACACACACACACACACACACACACACACACACACACACACACACACACACACACACACACACACACATGCTTGCTCGCTCTCATGCATACATGAACAGAGAGAGAGAGACAGAGAGAGACAGACAGACAGACAGACAGAGACAGAGAGAGAGACACAGAGAGAGAGAGAGATACAGAGAGAGAGAGAGAGACAGAGAGAGACCAGAGAGAGAAGACAGAGACAGAGAGAGACAGAGAGAAGCTGGCTCTCTTTGGCAGATGGCAAAACATAAATTAATGAGGACAGGGAATACTGTTGTGAAGAAGAAGTGCTGCAGGGAGGAGGAAGACAAGAAAAAAAGGAAAAAATCCCCCCCCCAAAAAAAAAAAAAAAAAAAAGACAAAAAAAAAGACCCACCCCAAAAACAAAAACCAACATAAAATCCCCAAACCAAACAAACAAAATATAGAGAACCTGGTTTGGGAAGCCAGAGGAAGTGGACTGACTGATACAGTGATACTGATAGTGGTAGTGTGATAGTGATGGCAGGATCACCTGGCTTAGCTGCAGCCAGGCCTCACCAGCACACACAACACACACACAACACACACACACACACACACACACACACACACACACAACACACACACACACACATTCCCCCACACACACACACACACACACACACACACACACACACACACACACACACACACACCACACACACACATACTTAGGGACTTGAGTAGGTGTGCCAAAAAAAAAAAAATGAAGACAGCTTCTCTGTGAGTGTAAGAGTGTGTACACTGTATGTGTTTTGTTGTGTGTCACTGTGATGTTGTGTGTGTGTGTGTGTGTGTGTGTGTGTGTGTGTGTGTGTGTGTGTGTGTGTGTTGTGTGTGTGTGTGTGTGTGTGTGTGTGTGTGTGTGGTGTGTGTGTGTGTGTGTGTGACTGTGTGTGTGACTCGTGTGTGTGTGTGTGTGTGTTGTGTGTGTGTGTGTGTGACTGTGTGTGTGTGTGTGACTGTTTGACTGTGTGTGTGACTGTGTGTGTGTGTGTGTGTGTGTGTGTGTGTGTGTGTGTGTGTGTGTTGTGTGTGTGTGTGTGTGTTGTGTGTGTTGTGTGTATGTGGGGACAAGATAGCCTGGTGGTCAGAACATTGCACTCGCAATTTGACGACCTGGGTTCGATTCCCGTTTGAGGGATTTTCCCCTGGCGTTAACATCAGTGCTGACTCAACTCTCCCCAAAAGTCCTTCGGATGAGACTATAAACCAAGGCCCCGTGTGCGCATGCACGCAGAACATCTTGCGCACATTTTAAATCCTGATCCGCCTTTCGTAAGAGTAGGCCATTGTGTGCCAGTAGGAAGAGATGACAAGAATTACAAAACTGCATACACACGGGGAATGAATGTAAGATGCACAAGAGCGCTTATTCCATTTTCCTAGATATAAAAGAATAAATAAATAAATAAAGTGTGTGTGTGTATGTTGTTGTGTGTGTGTGTGTGTGTGTGTGTGTGTGTGTGTGTGTGTGTGTGTGTGTGTGTGTGTGTTGTGTTCCCTGTATATATAATATAATAAAAAAAAAAATTCCAAGTTACATGATGTGAAAAGGTTATTGAACAAATGCAGAGGTCAGCAGGAATGGAGATTAGATGGGGGGGGGGGGGGGGGGGGGGGAGGAAAATAAAAATAACCTATCCGAGCAAAACAGCTAAGAGAGATTGTGTTTCATCGTAGATAGATGGATTATGGGGGGGGTAGGGGCGAGGGTGTCTGGGGGAGGGTGTCTGGGGTTTGAGGCCAGTAGCAGGCGTGGATGCTTAACGCTTGGCTGCTCCTCTGCCTGTCATGCCTGGCTACCCACTCCACAGGGACACACACCACCACCCATCCATCCATCCAAGCAAGCAACCAACCAGCCAGCCAGCCCGCCAGCCAACCAACCGTCTTCCTCACCTTTCCTTCCTTCCTTCCTCCATTTCTTCACTTACATGTTACATGTAGGCCTTAGGCTCAATGGGAGTGTACTATACTGAATTAAAAAAAAAAAAGGGGGGGGGGGGGGGGCGGTGGGGGGCAGGCTTGTATGACACTGTCTGCCTCTCCCTCTCCCTATTTTTCTCTGTCGCCTCAGGCTTGACAGACGCAGACAGACAGACAGACGAAGACAGACAGGCTCTGAAATGACGTATTCATAAAGAGGCATTGGGTCATGTCATACGTGGAGGAGGAGTTTGTGGTCAAATTAATGATTAAAGCTTCGAATACTCAGGCCTATCTGTAAATAAGCAAAAAAAAACCCCAAAACAAACCGCCCATCCCCCCCCCCCCCCCCCCCTTCCCAACAACAAGTTAAGAAAAGCCCTGAAGAATTCATGTCTCTTAATAATCAAAAGTCTTATACTTGGCATAATTGCTGAATGAATGAATAAATTAATGAATAATCTTTATCTTTGAATAATCTTTATTTTTCAAGGGTTACAGAGTAAGCATTACATACTTTTTTTCATCCGGCCCTTGCCCTGATCAGGGAAAAAGCTAAGAACCCCCTCCCTACCCCTACATACCAGCATCACCACCAACAGCAGTTCAACCAATATTTTAGAGAGAGAGAGAGAGGAGAGAGAGAGAGAGAGAGAGAGAGAGAGAGAGAGAGAGAGAGAGAGGTAATAACAAAAAATTCTAAAGCGAAAAGCCTTTGTTCCTTACTTCGAATACACTGTAAGTATACCTGTAATAAACAAATGGTCCATCCCTCCCCCTTTCCCAAGTGAAGAAAAGCCCTGAAGAATTGATAATGTCTCTTAATCAAAATTCTTATACTTGGCTTGGCATAATTGCACAGAGAGAGAGAGAAGAGAGAGAGAGAGAGAGAGAGAGGGGGGGGGGGGGGGGGGGGGGTATCGTGTCTTACTCTTAGCCAGCCTGTGTTGACCCTGGAATGTTTGGTGAGGTGTCAGCCCTGGTGATGTGGCCTTCGCGGTCGGCTTGTTGGAGAAATTGGCAATGACATGAATTGAACAATCAACCACTACAGAGTATAAAGGTCTGGCAGTGAGGTCTCAAAATGTGCAGTGTCTGGGATCCTGACTGCCTGTACCTGCTTCTTTTTCATTCAGTGCATTCCACAGCTTATAGCTACTAGATCTATCTCAAAAATAGTAAACTCATCTCTTCTTTCAGGAAAGTTTCCATCAGCTCTCAAATCTGGATAGTCACATCTTTACTCAAAACGCACAACCTTGATCCTAACATCCTGAAGAACTGTAGACCTGTTTCTAATCTGCCTTTTATCTCTAAAGTCCTTGAAACAGTTGTTCTGAAACAACTCATTAGCGATCTTCTTTCCAATAATCTCTTTCCCCCTTTCCAGTCTGCCTATCGCGTCAACCACAGCACTGGAACCACCCTGGTTCATACTCTAAACATGCTTCTCCATGCTTCTGACTCTGGGAAAATCTCCCATCTTACTCTTCTCGACTTATCTGCTGCCTTTGACACCATAGACCATCCAATTCTTCTCTCCCGTCTCCAAAACATGGCTGGTATTAAAGGCACAGCCCTCACCTGGTGTACTTCATACCTTACAGACGAGTCCATACAGTTGCAGTAAACAAGATTCAATCAGTACCTGCCAAACTGGAATGTGGTGTCCCTCAGGGATCAGTTCTGGGCCCTCTTCTTTTTACCCTCTATACTGCTCCACTGTCACATATAATAGACCGTCATCACATCAAGTATCACCTTTATGCCGATGACTCTCATATTCAAATCAGTGATACACCTGAATATCTGCCTTCTCTCTTGACAAATATGACCAACTGCCTTCAAGATATCCAACACTGGATGATACAAAAAAAGTTACAACTAAATGCGGATAAAATCGAAGCCATGCTTGTAGGCACCAAACACAGACTCTCCTCCATTTCAACAACTTCAATAGGATTCGTTAATAGGGCCTACGTCAGTTCCGCTATCCACTTTTGTGAAGTATCTAGGGGTTGTTGACAACACACTCTCCATGCAAAAATTTACCACCCAGACCTGTCAGTCATGCTACTATCAACTACGGTGTATCAGCGCAATTCGAAAGTACCTGTCCACTGGTGCAACATCCAAACTCGTCACGTCTCTGATTCTTTCACGTCTGGACTATTGCAATTCTCTTTTGGCTGGTCTGCCAGCATCATCTATCCACTTTCTTCAACGTATACAAAATTCTGCAGCTCGTCTGGTCCTCAAAATACAAAAAATCTGAGCACATTACCCCTCTCTTGCAATCTCTCCACTGATGACCAGGATATATGCTGATTTTGTAAAAACAACGGGATCAAGATGAGTTGCACAGTGTGTTTCTAGTTTCCACATACATAGGGGTATTTCGTCTGAAGTGCGGCACTTTTGCTGACAAATATTAATCAGTAGATCTATACCGCAGCCAGAGATACAGTTTAGAACTCACATTTTAAGTTTTAAGTTTAATTTGTACTAAATAGAACTTCTGCTGTGGCTGCGTTATTCGCCGCACCTTCCGATTTTATTTGCGGACGGTCGAATGTTCACCATGTGTCTTCATAGCTGATATGTGTTTTTTTAAATCATCATCTGACTTCAAGACCACTTTGCCTTGAAGGCGACCACACTTCTGAGGGCACTAGGCTAGCGTAGATAATTATGGGCCTGGGGAGGATGATAAAAAACAAAATGGAGGCTGTGGAAGTGGAGGGTGTGTGTGTGTGCGCGCGCGCACGTGCACATGCACAGTAGAAGGGGGTTCAGTAGTCGCGATCTGGATGCGGTCTGGTCCTGTAAGAGCGTAAACAGTTGGTAGAGAGAGAGAGAGAGAGAGAGAGAAAAAGGGATGGCTGGGGCGAAGCGTGTGGCGTCTGCCTTCAACTTGTTCAAGACATCATGCTTTCCAACTCTCCACACACACATTCTTTCTTCCTCAGGCTTGGCAGCATGTCTAGAATCTAAACCCAGAATGTTTTTATACCCTTCCCCCTCCATTTCTCTGTGTAGGAGGGGGGAAACCCATGTACTGTTTGTTATGTAATATGCTCTTCTCCGTTTGAATATTCTTGCTGATTACAGGGATACTATTTTCAGCCTCAGTAATCTCACATTTGAACTGCACTCGTGCGTTTTGTGTGAATGACCGTTTTGTGTGAATGATGTGTGTGTGTGTGTGTGTGTGTGTGTGTGTGTGTGTGTGTGTGTGTGTGTGTGTGTGTGTGTGTGTGTGTGTGGTTGTAGTATATATATATCCTTTGTATGTATGACATGTGTGCATCATGAGGTTTAGCACTAGCAGAGAGCCCCTGTGTACATATCACGTGTGTGTGTGTGTGTGTGTGGTGTGTGTGTGTGTGTGTGTGTGTGTGTGTGTGTGTGTGTGTGTGTGTGGCGCGCGCGCGTGCGTGCGTGTGTGCGCGCGTGTGGCGCGCGCGTGTGTGCACATGCATGGGCATGATTGTGCACATGAGTGGCATATACATACATATGTGTTTAAAGGCATGTAGGCCTGTACATGCCCTCTTACGCATCTCTGCCTGCTGCAGGGATTATATAATGCCTTTCTCTGCTTCTTCCTTCCTCTCTCAGTAAACACCGCAACTCCTTGTTGCTGATGTTACGTGAAGCTGGCAACCGTTCTTAAAAAAAAAAAAAAAAAGAAAAAAAGAAAAATCTTAAGTAGCATCTTTTTGGCTTGGCTGCTACTGCTGTAGTGTCGCAGAATAGCATCAGCCAGCTAATGTTAGCAACTGGGAAAGTCGGCATAACCTGCCTAAAAATGCCCCCTCCCTGACCCATTTTGCCCCTGGACAGTTTTTACCTCTTGCTCATAATATAAAAAACACCTCAAAACAACTATTTTATTGATATTTTGATCAGACTATGTCCATTTCTGTTGTGTATGTTTATTTGAGTTCTCTTGGTGGCTTCCATGTGATTTAGCCACTATTGATTCAAAATGAAATGGAAGGGGAGGGGGGGAAGGAGGTGGAGAGTGGACAGAACTTGCCAGGAGTGAGATAGATTGGTCCAGGCTGGATGTGTGTGTGTGTGTGTGTGTGTGTGTGTGTGTGTGTGTGTGTGTGTGTGTGTGTGTGTGTGTGTCATTGTCAAAGTCAAATTCAAAATTTTATTTCCCGATGGTACATTGAGTAAGCATAAATCTGCTTTTTTTCATCAAGCCATCTAGTGTGTTTCTGTGTGTGTGTGTTGTGTGTGTGTTGTGTGTGTGATTGTGTGAGTGTGTGCGCGCGCGCGCGCGCGCGTGCGTGACGTGCGTGTGTTTGCGTGCACATTAGAGAGAGATAGATGAGAGAGAGAGAGAGAGAGAGAGAGAGAGAGAGAGAGAGAGAGGAGAGAGAGAGAGAGATTATTGTGCCACATTTTCAACAAAATTCAAAACTGGCGAAAATATAAAGGAAAATTATAAATCAGTAATGGGTGACTTATAACTTTGCCATATCAGTCAAATGACTGATAATAGTCTAGTTCAAATTTTCTGTGTATGTCACACACCCAGTTTCCCTGCTTTTGGTAAATGAATTCCCCCCCCAAAAAAAAAACAACAACAAACAAAACAATAACAAACAAAACAAAAACAAAACAAGAAAAAAACCCACAAAAAACCCAAACCCCAAAACAAAAAACAAACCAACCAAAAAAAAAACCCAACAAAAAACAAAACAACAACCCCCCCATCCAAAAAA
>CM060346.1:33818428-33830928 GCA_030674155.1 Stramonita haemastoma | reverse complement strand
TAGAAGGAATAAGGTGGCTACAACTGCCAGTCAGCCCACTTTTAGCGTTAGTATTATTATGACATTGCATGCCATATTGGATTGCCCACTCGTCCATTTCAGCCTGTTGATGAAAGATTTGTGAAAACTTGGAGACTAAAATGCGCATGCCCAGAATGAGAGAGAAGTTGAAGGAATTTGTGTGCATGCGTGCGTGTGTGTGTGCATGCATGTGCGTTAGAGAGAACACTGAACGCTGAAATCATTTATTGTACTTCGGCCTTTTGGCCACAATATAATTCAAAGGGAAGAAAAATGTAAAAACAGAGAAATATAACTTCACATAATCATTGAGAAAAACTTGGCAGAAAATTATACACCTTGGCATGTACCCAAAACTGTACTCTTGAAAATGCATTATTATATATTCCAAAACCATACAAAAAGTGCTTAGTCCAAACAATTAAACCAAATCTTAGCTCAAAGTTAGAGAGAGAGAGAGAGAGAGAGAGAGAGAGAGAGAGAGAGAGAGAGAGAGAGAGAGAGAGAGAGAGAGAGAGAGAGAGAGAGAGCACTACTATTTGCTCAACTTGATAACAGTGGCAGTGGTTTCACATGGAACAAATGGATACCAGCTTCAGAGACTTTTTAATAAATCCACCAACCACTCCCCTCCCCCCCCCCCCCCTCACCACATGTGCACAGAGACTTGGACACACACACACACACACACACACACACACACACACACACACACACACACCACACACACACACACCCACACACACACACACACACACACAACACACACACACACACACACACACACACACACACACACACACGCACACACACACACACTTACTTAGTCATAATTATGCGCCAACCACTTCGGAGTCCTTCTCCCCTCCCCTCGCCACACATGCGCAGACTCCTCTCTCTCTCTCTCTCTCTCTCTCTCTCTCTCTCTCTCTCTCTCTCTCCTCTCTCTCTCTCTCTCTCTCTCTCTCTCTCCTCTCTCCTCACTCCTCTCTCTCTCTCTCTCTCTCACCCCCCACTACACCCCACACTACACACCCACACCCAACCACACACCCACACACACAACACACCACACAACACACACACCACACACACACACACACCCACACACACACACACACACACCACACACACACACCACACCAACACCCACACACACACACACCACACACCCACACACACCACACCACACAACCACCACCCCCCCCCCCCCCCCCCCCCCCCACACACACACACACCACACACAATGTGGAAAACAAACCTGCCGACCAGTATTGATGATTGATAACAGCCTTTTGGGGGCCCGAGATGGGTATCTTGAGAGGGAGTTTCCTGTTTTTATCTGATCTGTTGGGCGCTGCCCATGTGCTAGAAAGGGAACTGTGTCCATTTTGGTCCTGGTCAGGTGATAGGTGTCGTCTAAACAAGTCATTACTAGGCCTACTTGTGGATATTGTATTTAACTTGTATCTATAGATAGTATTTTAGGGGGATGGGATAGCCTTAGCGGTCAGAACATTGCGCTTGCTATTTGTTGACCCCGAGGGGTTTGATTCCTGTTCGAGGGGGTTTTTCAGTTGCAGTTGCACTTTGTTTCTCTGCTCTGTCGTTACTCTCACTTATGTCTCTGTCTGTTGAACTGTCTGTGTGGCTGTCTGTCTGTCTGTCTGTGTCTTCTTGTATTGTGGCCCAAGGTCGAAGTACAATTAAAATGATCAGTGTTCTCTCTCTCTCTCTCTCTCTCTCTCTCTCTGTCTCTTCTCTCTCTTCTTCTTCTCTCTTCTCGTCTCTCTTCTTCTCTCTCTCTCTCTCTCTCTTTCTCTCTGTCTGTCTGTCTGTCTGTCTTCTCTCTCTCTCTCTCTCTTTTTCCATCTCACTCTCCATCTCTCACCCACTTCCTTCCCCTCATTGGGATTTAAATGAAAGAACCGCAGATGGGATTATCGGCTGTCTTCAATCTTCAAAACAGCAGCCTAGAGGCAGGAGATTGTTGGTCAGTGGCTGTGAATGCAATGAGAAAGAGGAAGCCTCACCATGCTATGGCTGCCACACTCATTACCTAAGGCTTCTCATCTCAGGTGCAGCCATTCAGGATCTATGTCTACATGTGCACAGTCTTTGCCACTGGCTGCTGCAGAGATAGGAAGAAGGGGGGGGGGGGAGGGGGTTAGCAAATAAAGAGCCAGCAAGAAGGAGGAGGAGAGAGGAATTTTTAAGGGAAAGAGAGAGAGGAGAGAGAGAAGAGGGAGAGAGAGAGAGAGAAAGAGAGAGGATGGTGGCAGTGTATTCTTCATAGCTCTGGGTTTATTTAGTGTGCACATTTTTATGACCGTAGCCGTAGGTGCGTGCGCCATTTTCTAGCTCTCTGTCCTGGCTGAGGAATGGAAAGTGGCTGCAGTTTTTCTGGACAAGTTGGGAGAACGTCCAAGTGTGGTGTTGCCAGTGTTGTGTAGTACGCGCATGATGTGATTGATGACTGATTTTTTGTTTGTTTGACATTTTAAGAAAGAAGTTTATTAATTTTTTTTTATAAATAGCATTGTGTTTGATAGATGGTATTTTTTCATTAGGCAACTGTCGAGTGATGTCATCCATGGCTGTTTTTGGTTTGTGTGTTATGGATCATTTTTGGGGGGTGAAAGGTTGTGGAAGTCTAGGTTTGTTAGAGGCCCAGTAATCAGAGTGATATTAGGATGAGAATATGTGCATTATGATGCACTGAGTCACAGGCTGCACTGTCTGGTGCTGAGAACTCATCAAGGAGGACATTTTAAGGAAGAAGAACAGTTTGGCACCGATAATTTAAAAAAAAAAACAACGATGTACATGAAGGATGTACATATTTGTAGAGGAGATGACATTGTTGTAAACTGTACAAATTACAGTTCAGAATTGATGTGCAGAAAATACACAGAGGATGTTTTTTAAAGTTTGGTATTGGCAGTGCCAAAAAAAAGAGAAGAACATTCAAAATACATGAAGGCTGTATGGTGGCAGGTGTCCTGTTGGTTCTCTACTTTTCTGAGGTGGGGGTTGTAACATGGAATTTTGGAAGGTTTCAGTTTTGTGACCAGTGGCTGTTACTACACACACACACACACACACACACACACCACACACACACCACAACACACACACCACACACACACACACACACACACACACACACACACACACACACACACACACACACACACACACACACATTATGCAGAGGGGAAAAAAGGCAGCTTTATTTGAGCAAAAGTGGTGAAATCTTTGATGTGACATTCCATATAAAGCGACTTAGAAATCTGTTGAATGTCTTCATGATTGAATTCAACACATGTATGAATGTAGACCGTCCACATGGTAAAAGCCTGTACATCATAAACCAATATTAATATAAAAAATAAATAAATAAAGAGTTAATTTGTTTAGGCCCAAACGTGACAAGGGTACACGAACCGCACCTGAAGAACTGTTCTACCGCATTTTCTGTCAAGCGTTAAGTGTGAAGCCATTTTTCCTTTGAGGGCAGATTTGAGGGGGGAATGGTGGTTCAATTCTGAAAGAATTCAATCCACAGTTATTTTTGTGCTGAACTTTGGCAAAGGTGAAAAAGATTTGAAAGAAATTTGTTCAGTGAGGGAGGGGTGGGAGTGTGTGTTGCAGATAAGAAGGATGGGTGCTGTAGGGGGGTGGGGTGGTATGGCAGAGTGCAGGGGGGGGGGGGGGGGGGGGTTAAATGGGGAAGATTTTAATATTCATTTCTGAAAAGCTGTTACAGGATGTTTGTGGTACAGCCTTTTTTTTTCTTTTTTTTTTGGGGGGGGGGGGGGGGGGTTGTAATGAGGAAGTACAGTTAGAATTCAATGTGAAGTCTTTTCAACATATTGGTTTTGAGAAAAAGTGAGTCGAGTTTACTTTAAAAAAAAAAAAAAAAGCTCTTGAAAGATAGCCAGTGCCTATGAAATATGTTGTGTTTATTTTATTATTTTTAAAAAAAAATTGCAAGCAACTTATTCAGGGTAGCACTGCATATGAATGGGATCAATAACACATAATGACTACATGCAGATATGGGACATAAGAAGTAAGCACAAGCATGAATACATGTTGAATATATGTACACTCCAGGTGTACATATTCTAAACGCCAAAATGGTTCAGCCTGCATGTTGGTAAGATTAATCTATCATAATGTTCATGCACATATGCATGCACACACACATGCACACACACGCACACGCACTTCTCAAAAGAGCAAAAGGTATTGCTTATCCAATGCACCATCTGTAGGTAAAAATTTGACTTTGACTTTGCCTGTCTACTATACCCCACTACTTGCCCTTGGACAGATGTGTATACACACGCAGGCACATATGGGCGTGCGCACTAGCACACACACACACACACACACACACACACACACACACCACACACACACACACACACACACACACACACACACAAGAAACACATGCACGCACGCACACGTGAACAAAACTGCAGTGGGCCTGCAGAATCCTGTAACCTTAGACTTGAAAAAGAGAAGAGAGAGAAGAGAGAGAGAGAGAGAGGAGAGAGAGAGAGAGGAGAGAGAGAGAGAGAGAGAGAGAGAGAGAGAGAGAGGAGAGACAGACAGACAGACAGACAGACAGACAGACAGACAGACAGACAGACAGACAGACAGACAGACAGACAGAGAGACAGACAGAGAGAGAACTTTTTTTTTATTATTGAAAACTTAATATAATAAATTTTTTTCAAAGTGGGTAATAGAATAGGCAACAAGCAACAGAGAGAGAAAGAAGAGAGAGAGAGAGAGAGAGAGGAGAGAGAGAGGAGAGAGACAGAGAGAGACAGAGAGAGACAGAGAGAGACAGACAGACAGAGAGAGACAGAGACAGAGACAGACGAGAGAAGACAGAAGAGAGAAGAAATTTTTCAACCCCAGGCCCGGCCTGTGTTTTTCAAGTGGCCCGGCTCAAGCTCCTCTCATCCTTGTAAAGCCTATAAATATGCCTTCAGCCAGTTATGATAAGAATTCAGTGAAGTGGCTTAAGGGGAGGGGGAGGGGGGGGGGGGGGAGGAGGCTGGAGTATGGGCCCCACCCTTCCTTCCTGTCTGCTAAAAGGGGGGCTGTTATAGAACTTTTTAAGTGATAGTATATGGAGCCGGAAGCTGAAGGAGACTTTGTTGCCAAAAGTTGAAGCCTGTGTCAGTGACTGCTACTACTGTGGAAAACTCCTGGCTGGTGCCAGGTTGGTCTGCTGGTGAACATTACAGTTGGCTGGCTGGGCTGGCTGGCTGGGGTCTGGTGTTGTGTTATTAGGTTGGTTGGTGGGCAGGGGGGGACAGAAGGTTGGAGTACTTAGTTATTATTGTTAATATCGATATATCTATCAGAACAATGGTGTGGTGCTGGGTTTCTGAGATTTTGGGGAACTTGAATGTAGAATGGTTAGGTCTTTATTGAAAAGGGAAAAAACAGTCTTAAACCCCTCCCTTCTGCCCCCCCCCCCCCCCCCAATAAACAAAAACAAACCCAACAACACCTCCCCCCCCTCCCACAACAACCATCCCCCCCCCCCCCCCTAAAGAACCATGTTCATGTATGTGTGTGTGTTTTCATGGTGTGTGTGTGTGTGTGTGTGTGTGTGTGTTGTGTGTGTGTGTGTGTGTGTGTGTGTGTGTGTGTGTGTGTTTCATATGTACTCCAGCACACACACACACACACACGCACACACACCACACCCACCACCACACACACACACACACACACACACACACACATCAGTCAGTCTAACTGTTCAGCTTTCAAGTGTCCTCCTAGCTCTCCTCCTCACATCCCCTCCCCCCCCTCCCCACCCCTCTCCCACACCTCCACCCCCAACACACCCCTCCTCCCCCATCGCTTTCTGTCTGTGTATGCCTTCAGCCAGTTATGATAAGAATTCAGTGAAGTGGCTTAGGGGGCTCCCCCCCCCCCCTTTTCTGTCTGCTAAAAGGGGGAGTAGGCAGGCCATACTGAGGTAAAGGTAAGGCTATACTATAGAATAATGAATAGGAGAAGAGGAGGTTGAACATTGCCGTATAACTAAAAAGCCTTTCCCTGCTTTTTTTCCCTTTGAAAACCTCCTCCTGGTGTGTTGGAACATTATGCTAGTAGTCTAGTTAGTGTTGAAGGCTGAAAATGCTCTCCTCCTGGGTCGCATATGTGTGTGTGTGTGTGTGTGTGTGTGTGTGTGTGTGTGTGTGTGTGTGTGTGTGTGTGTGTTGTGTTTTGTTGTGTGTGTGTGTGTGTGTGTTTGTGTGTGTGTGTGTGTGATGTGTGTTTTGTGTGTGTGTGTGTGTGTGTGTGGTGTGTTGTGTGTGTGTGTGTGTGTGTGTGTGTGTGTGTGTGTGTGTGTGTGTGTGTGTGTGTGTGTGGCTAGAGGGTGGGGTGACAGAAGAAGGTGGAGGATTATAATAATTATGACGTGTATTTTAAGTGAGACTGAGACTGATCGATCCTGAAGCCTTCAAATGACACCACCAAAGGGGCAGATGGGTGGTAAAGAGCACGGCTATTGATTTACTGATAGTTAACAACAGACCAGGTGCTTAGCAGTCTACATAATGTCACTACTAACTTGACAAAGGGGACAGAGACACAGAGAGAGAGAGAGAGAGGAGAGAGAGAGAGAGAGAGAGAGAGAGAGAGGAGAGAGAGAGAGAATGTGCAAGTTCAGAATTTTATTTATCAAGGCCAAAGCCTCATATGAAGGGGTTTGAACAGAGAGAGAGAGAGACAGAGAGAGACAGAGAGAGAGAGAGAGAAGAGAGAGGAGAGAGAGAGAGAGAGAGAGAGAGAGAGGAGGAGAGAGAGAGGAGAGAGAGATTATACATGTATACAAACATGTTGATAAAATATTCTGGGTCATGTATTGATACAAAGCTTTTTGAATGTGCACAGAGGAGGTCACGATATGATAGTAAAAACAAAAAATAAGTCTGGTTAAAAAAAAAACCCAACCCAACAAAACCCAACAACAAAACCCCCAACGAAGTCTTTAATAAATTAATCCTCCTTTAAAGGGCAGTTAGAGAGTACAAGTTAACATCAGAGCTGACCCCGCCTCCTGAAAAGTCCTTGCAGAAGAGGCTATAGATAGATATAAACCAAGTTCCGGTGTGCAAACGTATGACATAGTTCTTCAGCTTGCACACATGTTAAAACCTGTTTGGCCTTAAGCAAGGAAGAAGAGTAGGCCATTGCTTGTCAGTAGGAATGGATCTAACAAAATTTGAAAAAAAAAACCACCCTCCCCCTACCCCCGTCCCGCCCCGTGCATGCTCACTGTACATCAACCTAGAAGTCTGGATGTGGTTTGCCTTAATTTAATGGTGGGCAAATGATTGCATGTTACTGTTATATATATATATATATATATATATATATATATATATTATATATATATATATATATATATATATATTATATATACACTACACACACACATTATACAAAATCCCAACATTGGTGAACATCGGAGCTCTAGCTGAGGACCCCCCCCCCCCCTCCCCCCCCAAAAAAAAAAAAAGAAAGAAAAAATGTTTATAAATAACTTAATAAGTCATAACATGGGGATTGTATTTGTTAGGTATTAGTGGCAAGCTTCCCCAGGCAGGCAGATATAGGTCTACATTTGCCTAACTGTCAGGCTTCTGCAGAAAGTGTGGTAGATGGGGGGGGGGGGGGGGGGGACATGTGTGCTGCCGGCAACACAATACAAGGGGTGAAGTGGTGAAGGGCTCTCTCTCGGTCAGGTGCACTTGGAGCTGTGCACACAGTACAGTGACTCAACAGAGACACACACACACACACACTCGTATATATATATTTTTTAGTTATGTTAACACTGCTGCGGCGGCACACCCACCCACACTGTCACACAGCCATTTCTTTCTTTCAACTCTGTTTCTGACTGTCTGTCTGTCTGTCTGTTTCTCTCTCTCTCTCTCTCCTCTTCTCTCTCTCTCTCTCTCTCTCTCTCTCTCTCTCTCTCTCTCTCTCTCTCTCTCTCACACACACACACACACACACACACACCCACACACACACACACACACCCTACACACACCCTACACACACACACACATACACAGAAGCGACAGCATGTAGTGAATAGCTGAGCAAACAACCCCCCAAGCCCTTTTTGTCACTTTTATGTCAAAGTTGCTGTATGAAAAGGGGGACATCCTTTAAAAAAAAAAAAAAAGAAAAAAGAAAAAAGATAAAGCTTAGTTGAAACAGCCACTCACTTGCCTGCCAAGGGAGAGAAGCTTGCCTGATGCATTTGCTGCTGGTTTGACTAAGCCCATGACTCATGAATTATATTTTGTTCAACTGTTGGCCCCCCACCCCCCACCCAACACACACATGCACATGCACACTCTCCTCTCTCCTGCTCACATATATATGCTCTTTCTGTCACCATGTGTGTGTGTGTGTGTGTGTGTGGTGTGTGTGTGTGTGTGTGTGTGTGTGTGTGTGTGTGTGTTGTCTGTCCTCCTGTCTGTCTGTCTATCTGTCTCTCTGTCTCTCTCTGTCTCTGTCTCTCTCTATCTCTCTGTCTCTCTCCCTCTCTGCTTTCAAATGGCAGGCAGTACAAACTTTTCTCGTAGGAGATAGATGTGAAAGAAAAAATCTTTTGACAATGAATGATCGATCATGAGCGTGCGTACTTGTAGGTTTGCATTCATTCGTTCTGCTGTTGTGTATGTTTTTAACAAAGGAGTGTATTTGTGGAAGCGTTAAAAATGCTTGTGCACAGTGACTCACATAGGATATGTGTGCTGTGAAAAACACCACCTAAAAAGCCAGGTATCGTGAATTCGTCTTCGTCAACATGTTTTCAGCAGAGTGCAAGAAGTCTAGTCATACCAGTGTACCGATAGTATTCATTATTATTAAAGAAGCAAAATAAAGCTGTAGTTTGAATCATTCGTTGATGTGATCATTCTAAAGGCAGGGGGATATATGTAGAGGGTTAATTATTCTAATAGCAGGGTGGTATAAAGAGTTTAAGCCATGTGTAAACTTGAAACAATGCAAAAGTAACCAGATGGTATTGCATGATTTTCTACATTCAGTCAGTCATCTTTCCTTATAATTTTACACACATGTGCGTTGCTTGCATGTATCAATAAACTCTTAAATATTTGGGCACACACACACACACACACATACACACACACACACACACATACACACACTCACCACACACACACACCACGCGCGCACACACACACACACACACACACACACACACACACACACACACACACACACACACACACACACACACACACACACACATTGACACAAGCACAACGCAACACAACATGAATAACTCCGTATACAACCATAAACTCAATCTTTTTTTTTTTTGCATACAAAACTACACACCCTGTACACACTCACAAAAGACCGTGTCAACCTTCCCCCACCCCCACCCCCCAACCCCACCCCCCAACCCATATACCTCACATGGTTCTAGTTGACTGGTTTTATATCACGGGCGACTGCCGTTATATGAGATGCATAGTTAAGCCATTTATATTATGATTAGCAGCAGTAAAGGGGGCCCCAATACAGTGGTTGAATGCTGGAGTGGCAGGCGTACATACACAGGGCAGCGCATTCATTCTGTGTCTCCTCCGTACCGTAATCTGTCAGCTTGTCTTGGCCCAGACTGCCTTCCTGAACCAAGTTTGACAAGGTTTAGCGTCATGGGCGAGATTGAAGAGTGATCCAGTGTATAGACATAAAGAAACGAGTATTGTAGGGTGGTGTTGCAAAGTTTTTCTTTCTTTCTTTTTTCTTCCTTTTTTTCTTTTTTTAAATTTTTTTTTTTTTTTTTTTTTTTACACATGGTGACGTTACAGTGAGGTTTTTGGGGGGTTAGTTGCTTGTGGTTGACGTTTTCGTTCAAGCTTGGTGATCTGAACGCTCAGGTGAATTGAGCCTTGGTGTGGACTCCTTCACAGTGGAGCTGCATGCAGCATAGGGTTTGGATTGCTGGAGTGGCAGCTTTAGTTTGAAGGTTGTTTCCTCTAAAAGTGTATCATACACGGTTGGTTTGGGCTTTTTTTTGTGTAAGGGGTAAAAAAAGCATGGGGATTTGAAAATGTTCAGGGTGATGTTTTAGTGTTAGTAAGTTGAGCTGCAGTGTAACTGTATGTAAGTTGAGCACAGGTCTTGTCTTACAGGGGCTGTATATATATATGTGTTTAGATTGGAGTCTTTAATTGAGGAAGAAAGTAAGTATCCTGTGTTGTATCGTTTTCAGCCGAGGATCAAAAATAGGTTTTTAGAGCACTGAGTCTCTAGGACATGTTTCTGATGCAGTCCTCCTTTCAATGGGCAGTTTCTTTATGGTTGTTGGATTTTTTTCTTGTCGTTTTCTTTTGGTTCTTTTTTTTTTCTGTACCTGTACAGAGGGGAGGTGTATGTTGGAAAGTTGTCTACCAAAACTAAAGAAGAAAAAAATCCAGCTAGGGCTCATCTCACTGAGTCACTCTGTAGTGTTTTCTTGTGTTAAAAGCTGAAATAAACCAACTGACAAGAAAGAGATTAAAAAAAAAAAAGATACCTCCCCACCCCACCCCCCCCCAAAAAAAAAGAAAAAAAAAGAAGAAAAAGTCTGTAGAAAAAGAAACCTGTAGAAAGAGTAGGTGTATGTGGGGAAATTTGCATACTTTTAATAGATTAAAAAAAAAAAAGAAAGAAAAAAAAACATGCTCAGCTTTTAGCATCTGCAAGCTACAGGTATAGCTCTATTTAAAGTAAGTTCTGTTTCAATTTTAGAACAACAAAATCTACATACAGTAGAAAGAGAGAGGAACGGGTCTGTAAAAAGAGGAGGCATGATATGTCTAGAAAGGTGGATACTTTATATTTATATATAATAAAAAAGGCAAACAACAACAGCAACAAAAAAGTCAGAAACAGGCTCAGCTTTTAGCACCAGTGGGTGAGTCACTGTGTAGTGTAGTGTAGTGTATGTGTAGTACGTGTAGTAGTGTTAGTGTGTGGTACTATAATTACATTCTCAGTTACCAGCAGAAGGGCAGGGTGGGTGGGGTGGCATAGCTCACACCCCAATCACAGGGTGACTGGAGAACACCTGGGAAGCCATCTACCCCACATCTTTTCACTTCATTTGATACACTGCCCTTTAGACTTGCTACAGCTAAGGCAAAGAGACAAAGAACGGGGAAAACGTCTTGTTCTGCCTGAATGGAAAGGGAGGTGAAGTGAGAGTAGATTGTTTTCTGGCGTCGCAGTTAAATGACTGGAAGAGTTTCATTTTGTTGACTCGTTGGCTAATTTCGCGATGACTTTTCACAGACCTAGTGCAAGCCCTTATCATAATGCAGGATTCTGGGGGGGAACCATTTCAGTGACTGTGTTTCTGCATGGTTACTTGGCGTATTTTTCTCCTCTTTTTTCTTTTGTTTGTCTGTCTGTCTTTTTTTTTTTTTTTAAACAAGAAACTTGGTACTATTCTACTAAAGAGTATGGTATGTCAGTCTTCTTTCTCAAGTGATGAAGTGGGGGGCAGTTTGTGTTTACGTTGAAAGCGAAGTTGTTTGGTAGTATCTAATGCAGTATTAATCATTGCAGTAGGTTGGTGGGCAAATGGTAATTTCATGTATACAGTATACACAAAATCTGACTCTTTGTGAACCTCAGAGCTCTAGCCGAGAAGCAAGCAAAAACAAAGTAGCAAAACAAACAACAACCCCTTTAGCCCCACTCTGCCAGTAGATCTGTAGGTGGTTTATTTCTAGATTAGGCATCTTCTGTGCAGTCTGTATACCTTCTTGAGATGCAATGTCCTCATATATTATCAGGTGTCTGAAAGGTAGTTTTCAGGTTCTAAGGTTTGGATACTTTTTTTGTCAAAAAAGAGTGGATGTAGTGCTTTTGCCTCTGATATTTTCACAGTTCTATAGAAGTTGAAATGTTGAAATTTTTGTAAAAAACCCCCAACCAAACTTGCTTTACATTACTCACAGTAAATATCTGGTAATTTCAAGTAGGTGAGTTGTATGGTGTTACTTATGATCATGTCAGAAGATTTGAAGTTTCCGGTGATTTTGCAGGGGATAAAAGCAGCATATTGAGTTCAGCTGAGATACATGTACCTAAACTCGTCATGTTGAACTTGAAAAGATTTGGTGACTTGAGGACCTTACATGTCACAGTATTGTCCTTGAGGCTTGTTTAGAGCTTGTGTTTAGCAAAGTGGAGGAAGTGGGTTAAAAATATATGGGTTAAAATATTAGTAAACAAGATCTTCAATCCATAAATTCAGTTTGAAGCTGTCCAGATTAGACTACTAAAATACTATCCTCAAGCCTGATGTTTAGGGTATTTGAAGTTTTGGATTTTTACTCTTTTTTTTTTCCACTGTAGATATGGGTATGTATAGAAGGTAAGGTCAT
>CM060346.1:33793428-33813428 GCA_030674155.1 Stramonita haemastoma | reverse complement strand
TGTGTGTGAACATGTGTGTGTGTGTGTGTGTATACATGTGTGTGTGTGTGTGTGCATGCATTTTAGGGTGGTGATGGTGGTGGGTGGGCACTTGTCTAAAATTTGGTTTGTTGGCTTTTTTGCTCCTCTGTGTGTGTGTGTGAAATCAAATCAAATCAAATCAAATTTTTATTTCCACATGGTACATTGAATAAGCATTAATTCGCTTTTTTTCATCAAGCCATCTATCTATAAAAAAATTTATTAAAAAAATGTTAAAAAGCAGAAAAAAACTAACAAACAAACAAACAAGCACAAAACCAGGAGCTAAAAAATTCAACAACATTAATAAACTAACATGATTTCAACTGCCTTAAAAATGAAATATGCCATAGATAATACAAGCAACAGCAATAACAACAAAAAACCAACCAAAAAAAACACACTCAAAAGTGACACACACACACACACACACACACACACACACACACACACACTCACACTCACACATACACGGTTCGCGCGTTCATCCACACAGCACGTATGCACGTACGCGCATGCACACATTTAAAGTTTTTAAAAAATCATATAGTGTCAAACAAACAGCTTAAATATCAGTTACAATGTCACCAATACCATTATTTAAAACTTGAGAGAAAAAAAGAAGAGTGTGTGTGTGTGGGTGGTGTGTGCGCGCGCGTGTGTGCATGCATGTACATGTATACATGCGTACATGTTTATATAATAATAATAATAATATATGGAATTTATATAGCGCTATATCTTGTAAAAACAAATCAAAGCGCTTGCACTCGACCCTCACAACAAACAAGCAACCAATGACAATGAATAATTCTAGCAAATTCTAAAGCACACTCACACGCGCGCGCACACACACACACACACACACACACACACACACACACACACACACACACACACACACACACACACACACACACAAACACACACAACACACACAAACACACTTATAGAGGCTATAAATTTAGGCAGGGTGAAGGGAATTTCAAATGTTGAAGGCAGGGACAAATAGGAAATGAAAACAGAAGGCAAAAATCTTAGGTTTGAAACAAGTGTGTATATATGTGTGCCTATGGATATATATATACATGCATACATACATGTGATTGTGTACCTTGCTGGCTTGGTGGCTTTTTTTGCCTAACTGTCCATCCATATGGGAGATCTTTCTTTCTTTTGTGGTGTGGTGTGATGGCAGTTTGCCAGCTGCTCAGTGTTCAGTGAAACACAGCTGACGCCTGTCTCCTGCAGACAGTTTGGTTTTGTTTTTTTCTTTCTATTTATCTATTTCTTTATTTTGTTCAGTTTGCGGTCAACTCTCCTCTCTCTCTCCAAACTGAGCTCTGCCTCTGATCCTGTCACTTCTTTTTCCTTGTTTTCTTCTATCTTCACTGAATAATTATACTAACACTGTTTTTGTTCTCAGCGTAGTATATGAGGTGATATCGGTAGACTTACTACACACATGTGTGCATAGTTATTGTGGAAGAGTTCGGTTCTGTGTAATATACGTGTACCATGAAACATGATAGAGTATAGTATAGCAGTTGTAGTTCGGGTGGCAGGGTTTTTTTTTTCTTTTTTTTTCTTTGCATGAAATCTGAGCGCTGCTTTTTTTTTTTTTTTTTTTTCTAGGAAGGCTTGTTGTTGGAGTTAATGTGACCCAGTTACTTGTATATTTTTTCTGTTGTACATTTTGTTTGGGGGATACCAACCTGAACCTCCACATTGAGGCGTTCTGACTTTGCAGATAGAAATAAAAGGGATATGGTTCGAGGCCCGTGTGCGAACGTGCGCAGAACATCTTGCGCACGTTAAATCCTGTTCCGCTTCGTAAGAGTAGGCCATCGTGGCCGGGGGAACAGATGACATTTACAAAACTGCATCACAGGGGACTGGATGAAAAAAAGCACGAGTGCTTATTCCATTATCTCTATTAAAAGAATAAATAAATAAATGCTTGGGGCCTGTCAGTATAAATAGCATCCCCACCTTGTGGAAATTCTGTGCTTGGAATTCCGTCTTTTCTGTCCTCCACATTTGTTCCTGTCTTGTTCCTTTGCTCCCTGTCGCCGCCTTGTCTGTTCTCTGCCTGGTTAGGGTCCATTCTCCTGCCATTACAAATTACTCAAGAAAGACTTCAAGGATAATTTTCTTTCCCACGCGGAAGTTAGGATGTACTGGGCCTGCTATGTCAGGCGCTTGATGGCAGTGCAACGCATTTTCGCTCGCAATGACAGACAACAGTAGAATTTGCTGTCTGAGCATTCAAAAAAGAAGAAGATTTGTACTAGAGTCTACATAGTGTTGGCTGTTTTAGTACTTTTCTGATGTGCTGTGTGTGTGTGTGTGTGTGTGTGTTTGACAGGTTGTCCAGCCTGAGCAGTGGGTCAGATTACAGGGGGGCAGGAGGGACAGAGACACGCCGGGACAGTGACACCTCTGATGGCCCCACCTCTTGGTCAGGTCAGTCAGTCAGACATGCCGCCTTTGTTTTATATATATATATATATATATGTGTGTTGTGTGTGTGTGTGGTGTGTGTTGTGTGTGTGTTGTGTGGTGTGTGTGTGTGTGTGTGTGTGTGTATGTATATATAGTAGTAGGCACCCATCACCGGCATCAGTCTCGGAAGACTATGGAGTTGTGCTCTAGTCTTTAGAGCGCAAAGCCTGGGAAGTATGTATGGAGGGCAAGCTGTTAGCCATGCAGCAGACCCCCCCTCTCCACGGCACTGGAATGATCCATTGGAAAGGCAATGACCGATACAAATGGTTCCAGTACCGTCGCAGGAGCCACCAGAATGTTGCCATATACCTACAGCCCCGAGCCGCTCTGGGACTCCAACTCCCCGATTTTTCCTCAGGGATGGTGTCTAAACACGACACCTGTGTTCATGCTGGTTTGTTATAGTTTTGTCATCCGCTCCTACTGGCACACGATGGCCTATGTATATATAATAATATATATATAAATATATATATATATAAAATAAATTTTCCTTTTATTATTTTTTCCTCTGCATTTGTTTCTCTATGGTCGATCTGTGTGGTAACATGGGAAGACGATTTAAAAACTGGTTTTAAAGTTATATTTTGTGCTTTATTTCAGTAGAGGGTTTTTTGTGTGTTTTTTTTTTTCCATTTCTTTTGTTTGGTTTTGGATTTTTTTTGTGTGTAGAATCTAAGAAAGACAGTAAAGAGTATTTTGTTTGTTAATTTTTTTTTTTCTAAACTACTTTCAGTAAAATAAATACTCTACAGAAATGGGTTGGTTTGTTGAGATACTGAAGTACATGTATGTCCTACATATCTTAGTTAAAAGTGGGCATTACTTTTTTCCCTTTTAAAAAAAAAAAAAAAAAGTTTTTTTTTTTTTAGATAATGCTTTGCACGAATTTGCAAGATTGTCTAAAATATTTGACAACATTACTTTTAAAAACTGGGAAGTTTTCTGTGTTTTTTTCCCTGTCACTTTCTGTGTGTTTTTTCCTGCACCAGTCAGTCTCAGTGCTTGTGTATTTTCTGTCTTCCTAGGCCTTTCTTCTGGCCTTTTCAAGCAAATCTGACAATAATTGTGTGGGTTTCTTCCTGTTAACACAGCATATTATAGGACATTTTGCCTGTGCACACTGTTAATGTTTTGTTCTGGCAACCAGGTTGTGAAATAACGAACTCTGGGACAGACACAGGATGTCCTTCTTCAGTTTTATCTGCCTGTATGGCAGTCAGTATGGTGTTGTTTTTTTTGTTTTTTTAAAAAAATCATTACTTTGAAGTGTTTTGCTATCTTTCTTTACATCCCTTTCTTTTCGTAATTGGGGGGATGTTAAGTGGAGTGGATGGCGCTGTAGCCTGTACCATAAGTGTTTGTGTGTAGGGTGATGGGGTTTTTGATATTTGAAGGAAGCAGAATATGTTGTTCACTTTGAAGAAAAAAGTGAATGTTGATGCGATTTTTTAGAAAAGAAACTGGATGACAGCTCAGAAATGGCCGACATGATCGGTAGGACTTTTTCGCTAGACAAGGGTCTAGGGATAGTCAGAATCATGTGGTTTTTTTTCAAGAAGTTTTTTTTTTTTTAAGGTGTTGAAAATTGCTCTGTGCAGATGTCAAAACAGAATTGTTGTATCTGTTGTCAATAAAAAAGTAGTAGTACTAGAAGATTGAGAATCGTAGCTTTGGGTGTGCTCGGTTGGACTGTTTTGTTCAAGGGTGTGTAAAAGGAAGTGGTAATAGTGAAGTTTTAGGCTTGATCACTTTTTGTGGCTGGAGAGCTTGCCACAGACTGGATTGTGCAGGTCTGAGGCTGCAGCAGAGAAATTATCGGAAAAAAGGGACTGCTTGGAAACAAGCCCTTGTTACAGGACGGAAAGATGTGTGATAAACCAGGTAAGATGGGGAGTTGTTGAATCACACTTAGATGCTTTAGTTGACCTCAGTGAGGACATGTGTGGCTGGACCTTTGATAGGTACCTGTCGTGAATGTGACCAATGCTTCTTTTTTTTTTCTTTTTTTTGGGGGGGGTTCTTAGGCTAGAGAGCTCAGAGGTTCATCAATGGTGAGATTTTGCATACAATTATGTGACCGTTTTCACCAACCATCAAGTGTAGTAGACCACATTGATTCGGACTTTGGGGATGATACTCTTTCAGTTTGTGGTGTGACTGCACGTAGAGGTTGTATATTGTTTGATCAGTTAGAACCCCCCATCGTCCCCCACCTTCAATGCGCATGAAAGGGAAAGGCTTTGACATCCCTGTGTTGTGTGTGTGTGCAGGCACAGGGCTGGTTCAGCGCTGTGTGATCATTCAGAAGGACGAGCGGGGCTACGGGCTGACCGTCAGCGGAGACAACCCTGTCTACGTGGCCTCCGTCAAGCCAGGTGAGCTGTCTTGTGGGCTGTAGTAGCGGCTGTTTTGTTGATCGTAGCATTTTTATTAAAAATTTTTTTTTTCCTTTGGCATTATCCCATACTAACGGTAAGAATTTTGCGTTTACGACTCCTTTGCCCACATTAATTAATTAAGGTAAGGTACCTGCATTCCCACTTCGGGGATTCTTGTTGTCTGGTCTTGGTGATAATGGTCTTTTTTTTTTTTTTTTTAGCATAGTGAGAGTAGCTCATTTCGATGCTCCATCTTTTCTGAGAGTGTGTGACATGACTGGCCATTGTTTGTGCACAAAGAAATAATTTTTAGAATGAATAGTCAAGGTAGGATTGAAATTATTGATTGTATCTATATATTTAAAGATGGAAAATAGGGTAAAAGGTCTGGTTTTTTTTTTTTTTTTTCAAAGTATATAATGAGCATCATGTTTGAAGGATAGATTGAACCTTGGCAGTCTGGCTCCCAAACTGTATCGTGCTAGTGTTTGCCTTCGTGCGGCGAGCATCCCCAATTGAAGCTCATGAATCAGCATATCAACTGGCCTAACCTTGGGGGCAGATTTTTGCGTTGTGTAATAAGTGGTTTATAGCCTTCCATAAAAGGTACGCCTGAAGCCTGCAAGGTGTCAGTGTCTAGCCAGGTGACAGGCAGGTGTCTCGGATTTTTATAAAAAAAGTATATATATATATATATATATATATATATATATATATATATATATACCTACCTTCTAGTATCTGCTCCATTTTTATTTTATACATTGATTGATTGATTGATTGATTTATTCTTTGATATTTATTTATTCTTTTATATCGAGGATAATGGAATAAGCACTCATGTGCTTTTTTTTTTTTTTACATCCAGTCCCCGTGTGTATGCAGTTTTGTCAATCTTGTCCTCTGTTCCCACCGGCACACGATGTGGCCTACGCTTTTGAAATTCAAAAGCGGAACAGGATTTAACGTGTGCGCAGGATGTTCTGCGTGTGTTCGCACACAGGTTTATTTTATTTTATTTTATACCACAGAGGTTCTCGGTTTATAGTCTCATCTGAAGGGTGTGTGTGTGTGTGTGTGTGTGTGTGTGTGTGTGTGTGTGTGTGTGTGTGTGTGTGTGTGTGTGTGTGTGTGTGTGTGTATGTGAGGGAGAGAGAGAGAGAGAGAGAGAGAAGAGAGAGAGAGAGTGTTGGTGTGTGTGTGTGTGTGTGTGTGTGTGGTGTGTGTGTGTGTGTGTGTGTGTGTGTGTGTGTTCTTACATTGTATGGTGTGTATTTGTGGATATGATCTAAGAGAAATATATGTATTTTTTGGACTGCATTACTCGCTGATCCATTTGATGTTGTCTGTATTGATTGATAGATGGCCATGTTGCTGTGGTTTCAGAGGGGGCGGCAGCCAAAGCAGGGGTGCAGAAGCATGACCGCATCGTGAAGGTGAGTACTGCAGTCTGTTGTTTCCTGTGGAGGTTTGCTTGGGTGACTGTCCTGATGATGAGGATGAGGATGATGATGATGATGAGTGAGTGAGTGAGTGAGAGTGATTGAGTGAGTGAGTGAGTGGCATCAGCTTTTATCATTGCCGTTTTTTTTTGTTTTTTTTTGTCGTTGTGGTAGTAGTAGTAGTAGTGTAAATAGTATTATCATCATCAAGTAATATCATTGTAGACATTATCACCTTAAACATCACCACCATCACATCATCATCATCATTATCATTATATTATTATTATTATTATTAATTATCATCACACCACCATCATCATTATTATTGTTGTGCTCCTCATCATTGTTGACTTTATCACCATCTCTATCATTGTCGGCTTTATTATCATCTTCATCATCATCATTTTCATTATCATTACCATCATCACTGTCATTCTTATCATTATCATTATCGCAGGAATTAATATTATGATTATTATCTTTCATTTTCATTGTTATCATCATCATGATTATTATCTTTCATTTTCATTATCATCATCATTATGTTATCATTATTCTCATCATATTATTTTTAGTAGTGATGTCATATCTTTATTATTACTACTATTTTTTTTTTAATATTGTCATTATTATTGTCTTTCTCCAGCTTTTGCCCACCATACAGGTTGTAGTTCTGTGTTTCCGACTTGTGTGATAAGGTCTCAACACAACGCTAGTGTGTGTGTGTGTGTGTGTGTGTGTGTGTGCAGTTTGTAAAGAAATTTTGTTACCCTTTTCTACTGGCAGAAAATTGTCTTCTCTTCTGAAAGGAAAAACAGGTTTTTAATCAACGTCTGTGAACTTGTTTATTGTCTCATCTGAAGGACTTTTGAGGAAGTGGAGTCGGTACCGATGTTAACTCCAGGAGAAAATCTCCTCAAACAGGTGCAGTGGTTGGGGCTCGAACTAGGGACCATCTATGGTAAGCTGAAAGCTCTGACCACTAGGCTATCCCCCCTCCTCCCCCCCCCCCCCCCCCCCCCCCCCAACGGCCCAAAGTCATGGAATGAGACCTTTTTCCCCCTGAGACTGAGTAACACAAGGGAAGCAATTACTGTAGTGTGGGCCTGGGAAGGGAGAAGAGTAGGGCTGTTACTTCCCTTGTGTTGCTTGTATACATGTACTCACTACTGAAGTATGACTCCTCCCCTCTCTAGTCATCATAAGTAGTAGTAGTAGTAGTAGTAGTAGTAGTATAGAAGTAGTAGTAATAGTAGTAGTAGTAGTAGTAGTGGTATTGTCCTTTGTGCACTTATGTTTTGCCCTCCCCTCTTGATAGCCACCATTAATTCCCAGATATGTCTACTCTTTGTTTCTCTGTAGCTCAGAGGAGTCACCAGGAACCAAACACTGTGAATTGTAAACGTGTAAACTAGCTTCTTGGTCAGGTATAAGGGAAACAACTCAGTATGACTCCGTCTAGTTAAGTGCAGTTATCCTTCGTAGATTGGTGATGATGTGATAATTTCCCCCCTCTCTTTGAATGATGGTATTATTTATAATGTTTTGACTCTGTTCCTTGCCCCTTCTTCATATAGCCTGATTCATGATGTTGATGCCTTACCCAGTTATTGGCTCATTTTCCAATCAGTTATGCAACTTTTTGTTGTTACTCTTTTTACCACTTCAGATACCGGTACACCGGAAAGTACACGAGTAATTTGCCATCTATAGACAGGCATCAGCCATAACGGTATATAACCATGTCTATATCTTTTTCATTAATACTGTCTCTTGTGTACTTTTGTTTTGCTCTTCCTCTTTGTAACCCATTATCCTCATTCATTTATTGATTTGCATGCTTTTTATTTCTCTATAGCTCAAAAGAGTTAATGGGAATAAACTACTGTGAATCTTGTGAATCCAGAGGGTTCTGTTGAATCACTAGTGCCATGCAGTTGTGATGAAAGCGAAAATGGGAGAATCAAGTGTTTTGAAAACCAATAAAGTGGTATAAAAAAAAACAAAAAAACCCAGAAGAAAGTTGGGAGTAAATTGTTTTATGTTTGTAGCCTAGACTGAGCTTTTGTTTATGTAATATCTTTTTTTATTGACATTACATTGAGTCATGATTTTTTTAATGTTTGTTGATAGAAAACAATGTGCTAAGCAGTTCTAGAAATAAATTCCAAGGTGTGTTTTAAAAAAAATTTTAATATTTTTTTTACTGGGTTCAGGCAGTAGAGCATGGCCATCATCATCCAGTTGGGGACAAAGAATCCACTTAAGGACACCGCACATAGAATGTCTTGCTGAGTGAGCTGCCTCCCCCCCCCCCCCCCTTTCCCATCTCTCCATGTTTCCCCTCCCCCCTTCCCATCTCTCCATGTTTGTCTCCTCCCTCCTATCTCTCCATGTCTTACCTCAGAAAGTCCTTTTAGTGCAAAGAGGGATGGGTAGTAAGTGTAAGGCCTTTGGAAAGGGGGAGGAGGAGGAGGAGGAAAAGGTGTGTGTCCTGATAAGATGTGCCTAGAGCAGACTTGAAGCAGTCCAAAGCCAGTAAAGAGGAGGGCAGTGTAACCTAGGCCTAGTGGGCAGTGTGGAGCTTGCAGCCTGACAGCCTGGGTTCGAACCACCATGGAGACGCCTGTTTTGAGTGGGATCCCCCCCCCCCCCCCCCCCTCATAGAGTTATTAACATCAGTTCCCACTTTACTTCCCCCTTGCTTCCCTGAAAGTCTTTTGGATGAGATGATAAATTGAGGTTCTGTGTATGGACTCACAAAGGACATCTGGCACATACATTAAAGCCAGTTCCACCTTTGGGAAGAGTAGGCCATTGCCCTCCAGTAGGAACGGGATGACAAACAGAAAGAAAAAGAAATGCATGCTCACAGCACAGAAATGAAAAGACTTTCTCAGCCAGGCTGGCTCCAACCGTTTTTTGTCATGTATTTGGTGAGGGAGTTGAAGCCTGGGCAGTGCAAACATGGGAAATCCTTATCAGTCAAAAGCGTTGGTGGGTTTTTATTCTTCATAAGGTATGGGTCTGCACTGACTTGAAAATAGCCAATAATCATAGTCCCTGAAGATGGAATGCAGCTACTTTAACGGTGGACAAAAACTGAAGTATTAATGGGCAGAATCTCACCATTGGTGGTGTACCTAAAGCTGTAGCTGAGGGACAGAAAAAGAAACAAATCAGACAGAATAATGATAAGATTTGCTTGCTTTTGTATTCTTTGTAGGTGACAAGAATGTCCTTATGAAAATTTTGTTAAAGAATTTTTTTTTATATTGGCATCGAGCCATAGTAAACAAGCCCCCTCCTCCCCTTCCCCCACCCCCACCCACTACCACCACTTCATAGATGAATAGGGCATGGAAGTAGTGGGAGCTTGGGGAAGAAGGGAGGAGGCGAATTTTGGGGGAAGGGGTGGGGGGGGGGGGAAGGTAGGGCTGAGATGGGGATCAGTCATGATAAATTTGGCAGCAGGCAGACTGTGACTGTGAGGGTATGTAGTTATGTGTGTCAGTTCCCTGATGGATGTGCTGTACCCATCTTCTACCTAACTGTTTACCTCAACTCCTCCTGTCCTGTCCGCCATTGCTGCTATATACTGCAGGCCCTTTTAAGTTGTAGTAGTCTCTTCACTGTAACTTGCCTTGGGTTTAGGGGACTGAGCGGTTAGGACTTTTTGAGGCTTGATCTGGGAGTCTGGGTTCAAATCCTGCTACACGTAGACAGCCAGGCAGGAAGAGGCTCTTCTTATTTGGAGGTCAACTTTTCATGCAGGGGGTAGTTTTTTTTGGTAGTCCTTTGGGTCAAATTTAAATTTCTGAGGCTGTGTTTGTGAGTGTGTGTTTGTGTGTCTGTGTGTGTGAATGGTTTCGCTTAACACCAACAATCATGCATGTACACTTAAAAAATGTGTCCCAATTTTGAAGAGGGGAGGCTGTTTGTAGGATAAAATAACTTAAAATATAAAATTTATGTGTTTATGGCAGTTACTATTCCACAACTTCAACATACAACAACAACACACACACACACACACGCTGGCACACAAGCACACACATGGACACACACACGCACACACACACGCACGCACGCACACACAACACACACACCACACACACACACACACACACACACAACACACACACACGCAGAGCAAATGCAGCAGGCATGTGTGTAGGAGTGAGCAAAAGGTACACCAGCGTGGTTTGAATTTTACAAGTTTACTTACTGTGTTGTGACATTTGTTTCACATGTGTGTGTTGTGTGTGGAAATGGAGAGAGAGATGAGAGGAGAGTGGAGGAGAGGAGAGAGAGAGAGAGAGAGAGAGAGAGAGAGAGAGAGAGAGAGAGAGAGAGAGAGAGAGAGAGAGAGAAAAATGGCCTCAAATGAATGGATTTAAAAGGTTTTTGTAACGAACCATTACAAATGGGCTGCTGTCCATGGGGAAAATCAAGAGGGAGAGAACTGGCTGTTCGGGAGTGAGTTAAACTTTGGGTCACTTCACCCCCTATTTATTTTCTTTCTGCCCGGACTCTGACCCATGGTTTGGAATTCCGTTTCTAATCTCACCCCAGTTGGTGCAGGCAGATAGTCACCTGAAGTCGAAAGGTACTACTGGAGCCCCTGAAACTGAAGGAGGTGAGACAGCCCTGATAAGATTTTTGTGGTCATGACATTAGGGCTATAAACAATATGGTATGGTATGGTATGGTATGGTATGGTATGGTATGGTATGGTATGGTATGGTATGGTATGGTATGGTATGGTATGGTACTACTGCAGGCATTCTCATTATTTATTGATATTCACTTCAGAGTAGAGAGGGGAAAGTCCCAACGATGAAGTGCTTCTGGATGTGTGTTTGTTTATTTATTTGTTTATTTATTCTTTTATATCAAGGATAATGGAATAAGCACTCATGTGCTTTTTTAATTTTGCATCCAGTCCCCGTGTGTATGCAGTTTTGTCAGTTTTGTCATCTGTTCCCACCGGCACACACTGGCCTACTCTTTCGAAAAGCAGAACAGAGTGTGTGTGTGTGTGTGTGTGTGTGTGTGTGTGTGTGTGTGTGTGTGTGTGTGTGTGTGTGTAAACTGATGAATGTTGATTTGTGTGTGTGTGTGTGTGAGCAGAAAAGACAGCCTCACAGACATGGAAGATATTGATGTGTGCTGCAGCAGGTGCAGCTCACATTTTCAGTCAGAAATAAAACATGAATTTATTCCATGTGTTGATGTCTAATAAAAAAACAAACAAACAACCCCCGCCCCTTCAATGCAGTGATATTATGTGAAAGTATATATTGTGTACATGCGCCCGCAAGATAGGCAAACTGGCTTGTATTTATGTGCGGACATGTTTCCTTATGCGCATGGACATACGCGTGATTGTTTATCGTCATTTGTTGTCATGACGGATTTCTGTGCACAGAATTTGTTCCACTCGCCTTTGAGAAAATGCATCAGGATGTACAATGCCCTGAACACGTATAATTAATGTAAAAATGTGTGCACATGTATACGCTCTTCACTGAGGTGTGTTTGCTTGCCGAATACATTCATTGTTGTTGTCGTTGATGTGTGTTTATGTTCTTTTCACATTAATGATAGACTGAGAAATAACTCTAATTTACTTACTTGATTGGGGGGGGGGGGGCAAGATATCCTAGTGATAAGAGCGCTGTGCATGTGATGTGATGGCCTGGTTGTGAGCCACCATGAGGACGCCCCTGTTAGAGCAGTCAATGCCGTAGGTATTGCATACAATAATCTGTGAATATTAAAAACAGGCAATCAAGGTAGTAGAATCTATTTTAGAACCTTTCAATTTAGGCAGGAAGAACCAATCCACTGCATTGTTGGTGGTGGTGGTGAAGGTGGTGGTGGTGGTGGTTGGTTGGTTGATAACAACAGTTTCTAAAAGTGGATGATCACTCCACTGGGACTCTGAACACAATCAAAGAGAGAAGTAAAGAGCACGAAATGCCTGGAGATAGACAGACAGGCCATGCAGGTTGATACAGGTTGGATGGAGTAGGGGTAGCCAGCCCCCTGTGTCCTGTATATAGTATAGTTAAATCAACTAACACTGCACGTCCCCCCTGGCCTTCCTTTCCTCCTGCACTGATAAAAACAAGTGATGGGGGCAGCAACTCAACTGCACTGAAACAAAAGGGGGGGGGGGGGGGGGGGGGGGGGGGGAGGAGAAGGTGGGGGTGGGGGGTGGGGTGGGGGGGCAACCAAGGGATAGAAGCCACTGTGATATAACTCTGTGGGGTGGCTGACAGAAGGTTGTGGTGTGTGTGTGAGTGGGGTTGGTATGGGGGGGAGGGAGGGGTTGGCCAGTAGTGAGTGAGAAAGAGAAGGAAGGAGAAGAAGAAGAAGATCTGAGACTTTGGGTAAGTTTGTGTAGGGTGCATTTGCATGGAAAGAAGGAAAGAGAAGGTGGGTGGGTGGGGTGGGGGTGAGGGGTGGGGGGCATAAGCTGAGACAGTAATTTAGCTCTTTGGCTGCTTCTGATCTTCTGCAGCTGCTGCTGGGGGATGGAATCACATTAGCTCCCCCCCCAGCTCCCCCCCCCCTCCTCTCTCTCTCTTGTCTCTCTCTCTCTGTCTCTCTCTGTCTCTCTGTCTCTTTCTCTCTCTGTCTCTCTTTCTCTGTCTCTGTCTCCTCTCTCTCTCTTTTTATTTATTTATTGAAAAAAGTTTATTTAGGGTGGCTGGGGATGGGGGTAGGCAAGAGAAAGCACAAGGAAAGGTGTAGGGGGTAAAGAAAGGGAGCTGGAGAATGTGTGACCATATGTGTGTGCATGCACGCACATGGTACATACATACCATGAAGTCTTGTGCAGCATGAAACATGGCATGCTTCCCTTGCTCACAGTTCAAGTGTGACAAAAGGATTTACACAAATTCTTCAGTGTCGTGTTCCAAATTTTATTACCGTGTGGTGTGCTCGAGTTTGTGTCAGAATGTGTTTGTGCACATGTGCAGACACACTGATTGTGTGGTTATCTGTATGAAACAGGGTGTACCCCTCCTATCCCCACACCCCACCCACCCTTCTTGCCCATAATTCAAGTGGGACAAAAGGATTTACAGAAGATTCGTCAGTTTGACACTTCAGATTTTATTACCGTGCTCGAGTTTGTGTCGGGATTACCTGTGAATGGCCTAGAACGAGCTCAGAACATATCCGACACTGCACCTGATCCCACAGATTATGCGGTTGGTTGAACCTTTAGAGTATGTGGTAGGGCTTTGGATGATAGGATCTGCACGCAAACACATTATTTTCCAAACAGGAATATGAACTGTTACAAATTTAAAATAAAAAATCCCGGTTTTGATTTTATGTTGAAAATCATTTACTTGAAATCTTCCCAGGTAGTTGTAGGTGGTTGTTACTTACTTTATCATATATTTTCTGTAGTATTCTGTTTGCAGTAAGGTTTTTTTTTTTCTCTTTAAAAGAAGAGAGGGGTCTTTTGTTTTATGTTTTCTACAGGTTTTTTTTTTTTGGTTTGGTTTGTGTGTGTTTTTTGATGGGCACAGTTTGCAGAGAAGATTGACTTGAGATGAAGTCATAAAGTCATGGTGCAGGGATACACCAGACTAGAAAAGGATGGAAATTGTGATTTCCCTGTTCACCTGTCGGCAACATCACTTTTGATGGTAGCCGCAGTTGTCTTTAAAAATGTGTCCCAAATTTTCAAGATGGGAGGCTGTTTGTGTGCTTGTAGGACGAAATGACAATGAAATTTATGTATATTTTATGACAGTTACTATTCCTCAGGTTTGTGATATATATCCTCTGTGCCAGTCTTTACACAGAGGTCTTCACTCTCTGCCTCCCTCCTGACATGTTTTGGGAACAAGCTGTACAGCTGTAGTGAGAATGCGCATCCTTGTCCTACTCCCTTGTGGATTGAAAAGAATGCACAATCTTGTCTTTTTCTTCTTCTTCAGGCCTGCTGGTGTGTGTAGAGGTTGATGAGCAGTGTAACCAAGTGTTTTAGAAAACCCATTTGGTTCATGGTTGGGAAGAGGTACTTAGGCTTTACAGTATCAAATGCTTTACTGTAGTCAATGAACGGCATATTTGAAGCCCCATCCTCTGCCCATCTTCACCATTCTTTTTTACTCTTTCATTAAAATTTGGGGGATGAAGAGCATGTTACTGGTTTCTCTGCTGCTCTAGAGCCAGCTTGAAAATCTGACATTTTATATTTGATTTCCTGTTTACGCCGATTCAGGATTATTATTGGTTGGACCTAGCTGGTGTGACTTGTCTGGGCAATTGTTAGGTAACTCTCACAGTTTATAAGCACATTGACTAATACATAAAACTATTAACACCATTACCATCATTACCATCATCATTGTCATCATCATTATCATCATCATCATCATCATCATCATCATCATCATCATCATCATCATAATGATAATAATAACAATCATCATCATCATTATCATCATCATCATCATCACCACCACCATCATCATTTTCATCATTATCATCATCATCATTATTATTATTATTACCATCACCATTATTATCATCAGGATCATCATCATCTTTGTTGTTAGTTGTTGTGGTGATCTGGAAGTAATGTGGGTAGCAATGGTCCAGAGAAAGTGGGGACAGGGGTACTCCGATAGCTCAGTGGTCAGAGCACTCGCTGTCCCCAAGCTAAGGTTAATCAATCAGCATTGAGCGTGGTCACCAAGTGGATGAGTAATCGTTTTTTATCGCATAACAGCCCAATTAACGTAGGCCTTGAAACTGAGGGGATGGGATGGCTCAGTGGTCAGAGCACTTAATTTCCTCAAGCTCAGGTAAATCAGCATTGAGTGGATGGGTGACCATGTGCCACCTTAGCTTCTGTACAGTCCCCCAGTTCACCCAGCTGTAAAGAAGTACCAGCCCTCTACAGGGACAGGGAAGGTAGTAAAGCAGCGAGGGAGAGGAGATGGGTGTTCCCGTAAGATGCTGGCCCCTGGAGAAGTTTAAGTCGATCTGCTGCCACTGCACAGGTTGCTGTGGCACCCCTTTTATTGGGGGATGGTGGTGGGTAACGCTTATTTTGAACAGTGGTATTTTTGTGTATTGCAGGTGAATGGTACGCTGGTGACCAGCAAGAATCACACAGATGTGGTGCGACTCATCAAATGTAAGTTCTGATTGTAATGTGTGTGTGTGTGTGTGTGTGTGTGTGTGTGTGTGTGTGCGTGTGTGCGTGCGTGCATGCGTGCGTACGTGCGTGTGTGTGTGTTGTGCATTGTCTTTTCTCTCTTTAATTTTTGTAATAGGGTCACTCTTCTGAAACCTGTACAATTTTGTTACATGGTTTGGGAAAAATCAAAATCTGCATTTGATGCTGTTTTCAGTTGTTTTTAAGAGATTTATGATTGCTTGATCAGGTAAAATCAAAAGTAAATTGATTACTCTCTGAGAACTTTAAAAAAACAATACTTTATCTAATGAGTTGAAAACGTTCGCGCGTAACAGATGACACCATAAGAAGGAAATATTTTTTATTTTATATGCAGAAAAAGATTTCATTTTAACATGGCAGAACCAATCAGTGCATAGTCTCATCTAGAAGGGGAGAGAAAATGATGTTATGCATTGGATTCCTTAATATTCTTCCGCTAAACAGCCTCAGGGATTGAATTTGAGAAAATATAATCCTTTTGTCGTCTCGGTTGTAACGCGATTTTTGAGACACCACTGACATAATTTTTGTTGGAGTGCTTATTGTATAAAAACTTTCCGACTTACAAGTCTGTTAAACATCCATAATTCATAAGAATAAGTTTTATTTTGAGAACAAATGGAAAGTAGGCTGCTCACACTTGATAAGACTAGAAGTTTCATTGCACAAGGCAGGTCATGAATGCGACACCGCGGTTACGCGCGAACATTTTTTTTTTTAATTTAAAAAGTCATGTGTTAGAATCCAAATAAGGTATAAAATGCAATATAATTGTTTGCATGTTTGGTCATCTTTAGTTTTCAGTGCAGCTGTTCTATCTAATTGGTACCTGAAGTTAGAATTTTAGCAAATGCAAACCACTCCTACGGCAATGTAACAAAATTGAGATTGTAAATGGTGGATTTTTCAAGAAACAAATCAGTTTATGGATGTAATTCCTAGTTGTAGCACATAGTTCTTGATTGTGCTGATAGTTGTACCACTTTTGATTAAATATGTCAAGTTACACACCCCAAAACAAATTAGAACAATTTTTGTTTGGCTATGAATATGACACCCCTCTCCTGCATAGGTTTCAGAAGAGTGACCCAATAATGTTCTCTCTCTTCTCTCTCTCTCTCTCTCTCTCTCTCTCTCTCTCTCTCTCTCTCTCTCTCTCTCTCTCTCTCTCTCTCTCTCTCTCTCTCTCCTCTCTCTGTGTTTCACACGCTTTTGCATGCATAGTTTGTCTGTTACTGTATGTATGTTGCTATCTATCCGTTTGCGAGGGGAGGAAGACACCAGTGAAAACTCGGCTGTACTTTTCGTTATTGTGTTGTTTCAATTTTTGTTTTGTTCTATTTGTTTTGTTGCCTTTGGAACAAAAAACAAAACAAAACAAAAAATTGGGTCTGGCTCTTGCTCAGATCTGCTCAGTTAGGATGTCAAATACTTTGTTTTGTTGGTGTGAAGTGTGTTATTCTACCGGTGTATCTAGTTTTTCATTTTTCCAGGCAGGCGCGCGCGTGCACACACAGACACAGACACAGACACACGTGCACACACAGACACAGACACAGACACACACACACACACACACACACACACACCACACACACACACACACACACACACACACACACACACACTGTATGTATATATATATATCTAAATATCTCTCTCTCTCTCTGTCTCTCTCTCTCTCTCTGTCTCTGTCTCTGTCTCTCTCTCTCTCTCTCTCTCTCTCTCTCTCTCTCTCTCTCTCTCTATATATATATATATATATATATATATATATATGCATGCAGTTATAGAGAAAGCAGGCAACAAGTTGGCAAGTGTGTTTAGCCTTCAGAAATTGTTGGCATGAAAAAAGCGTTTTCGAATCTCTGATTTCACTCATGCTGCCATGCGTCTTAGTTAAACACTTTTCCCCATCCCTTTTCCTTCTTTCCATCTATATATGTTTTTTTTTTTTTTTTTTTTTTTTGCCATTGACTGTCTTCGTAAATCTCTGGATTTAAGATAAAGAAATTAAAAAAATATATTAAAAAAAGGAAAGGGTGTAATCTAGTGCTTATTCCATTATTCCCTTGAAATGGAATTCATTTTTATGTCTCTGTCTCTCTATGTCTGTCTCTGTATGTCCCAGTCTCTTTCTTCCCCCCCCCCCCCCCCCCCCTTTTTCTTTGTCTCTCCTCGAGCCCCTCTCCCCCTCCCCCTCCTGCTTGTCTATCTGTCTGTCTCTGTCTGTCTCTGTCTCTGTCTCTGTCTCTGTCTCTGTCTCTCTCTCTCTCTCTCTCTCTCTCTCTCTCTCTCTCTCTCTCTCTCTCTCTCTCTCTCTCTCTCTCTTTCGTCCTCTCTCCCTCTCTCTTTCCACCCTCCCCCCCCCCCCCCTCTTTCAAAAAATTTGGTTGCACTCTCTGTCTCTGTCTCTCTGAGTCTCTCTCTGTCTCTGAGAGAGAGAGATTTGCAGTTCTATTTGGGGGGGTGGGGTGGGGGGAGGAACCAGTGATGAAGTGGTTGTTATAACATGTACCAAAATGCAGACACACACTCTATATATGTAATGTATATATATATATATATATATATATATATATATATATATATATATATATATATATATATATATATATATATATATACCCACAGCCCATTTTGTACACACTGTGCCCTTCTTGGGCTGCCCCAGTATAGTAGAGGAAGAAGACAGGAGGGAAAAGTGTAGGTGGAAGCAATAGAGAGCCAGCCCCCTTGGTCCTGCCGGAGTTTTAGCCAGCCACTACAATGCATTGCTGCTTGATATCTGCCGAACAATGGCTTGAAAAGGGTAAAAAAAAAAAGAAAGAAAAAAAAAAGGAGGGGGTGTAAAATTGGGGAGGGTGGAAGGAAGGGACAGAGAGAGAGAGAGAGAGAGAGAGAGAGAGAGAGAGAGGGGGGGGGGGGGGGTACTGAGGACAAGTAGAATGTAGGGCGAATTTAAAGAAAGGAACACACACGCACACACACGCATTCACGCACGCATGCATGCGCCCACGCATTCACGCACGCACACACACACACACACACACACACTTACACACGCATGCACACACGCATTCACGCACACACACACGCATTCACGCACACACACACACACACACACACACACACACACACACACACACACACCATATCAAGCATGCTTTTTGCGCATCTATCTGTTGTTCTCTGACTCGATGTGTATATTATTTTTGTCTCACTTTTGTGTTGTAAGCAAATGAGTATTTTGATTTTGATAGAGTTTCTCTCCATTGCCCCGGGCCCCTCCTATTCTTTGTCAGTGGGTTGGTCGGTCAGTCGGTAGGTCTCTCTCTCTCTCTCTCTCTCTCTCTCTCTCTCTCATCTCTCTCTCTCTCTCTCTCTCTCTCTCTGTGCTTGCATTTTTGATGGTGTCTGTGTACAGAAAATGAAGTGGTATTTGCTCATCTTGTTTTGGCCTTGCCCATGCTTGGTATGTTTAATTCACATGTGTAATTTTAAATGGAGTGTATGACCATGTCTGTGTATATCTTGTGTGTGTGTCAACCTTTTCTTTTTTAATTAAAACGAGATTGTGCTCGCATAAATTTTGTTCTTTATTTGGGTTGATCAGTTGATAAAGAAAAGAGATCTACATTGATTGGTGGGGCTTGGCCCTGTTCATTTTTATAGCGGAAGTTGTATTTTCATCATTTTGTCACTCAAGAAGAACCCCCCCCCCCCCTGCCCCCACCACTAAAAACCCAACACCTCCCCCCAAAAAAAAATACAAAAAAAACCCCTCTAAGAAACAAAGAAAAAAAATCCTCTGACACGAAACATGAAACGTGCTCTGTAGAAAGGTGTGAACAGTGGGAGGCCAGGCTGGGTACAGTGGTGAAAAGCATGGGAGAAGATTGGGTGTAGGTTCAGCAGGTCTTTCATCCTCAGTGTGTGTGTGTGTGTGGCTCCCTCCCTCCCTCCCTCCCCACAGCAGGCCCAGTTTTGCACCTTTAAGTTTTTAGCCAAGTGGGAAAGGCATCGGTTTCAGTTTTCACTGAGGTACAGAGCCCCCATGGAGATGGTGTTTGTGGCTGTTTTTATTTTCTCTTGAAACTGATGGTAGTATTGACAGCAAACTACATATCATTTTTTGGTGTTATATATGTCAATGTCAGTTGATCACGGCTTTATTTAGTTGATTAAAAAAAACAAAAGTGAGCTCTCTGCTGGGCTGGGCTGGGCTCATGTCTGTCCCCCCTGTTTCCTGCCGTGGGTGGTTCTGGTATAGGTGGTAGGCTACCCACCAGCTTGGTATCATGTGTTGGGTTGGAGCAGGGTGTTACAAGTCTCTCTCATCATTTGGATGGGTGACCGCTTGCGCCCATTGGCTTCTGTACAGTTCCCATTCACTCTCCCACTCCAGCCCATGTCCCAAAGGAC
>CM060346.1:33774261-33776761 GCA_030674155.1 Stramonita haemastoma | reverse complement strand
CTGTCTTGGCTCTTTGGCCATGATGGATGAGCCTTCCTACTTCATGTAAAGAGGAGGGGGGGGGGGGGGGGGGAATAGAAATTCAGGCGCTTCCGTTTTATTAGGACATTGCACACCTGAAAGAGGGCTTGTGGTTCAGACGTGAGGGAAGGGGGGGAGGGGGGGAGGGGTGTGAGCGAGAGAGTGTAAAGTATATGAAAGGGCTGTTTTGTTTGTGTGTGTTTTGGGGGTGTGTTGTTGTTGTTTTTTTTGGAGGGGGGGGGGGGGGTAGAGAAGAGAGTATTTTTTGTGTATAATGGAGGGGAGAAGGAGAGGGGGGGGGGAGGGGCCATGGAGAATTTAGTGTGTATAAAGGGGGTTGGAAGGGGGGGGGGGGGGTAGGAGAGGGAGAGAAAGAGTATATGAAGGGATTTGGGGGAGGGGAGTATAGTGTGTATAATGGAATTTATTTTGGGGGTAGTGTATAAATAAAAAATAAAAGGTAATTGAGAGGGGGGGGAGCAGGGAGGAAGATAGTTTTGTGGTAGAATGTTTGCATGTTATACACAAAATCTCACCAGTACCAAACCTTGGGTAGTTTTATTAGCTAAAGAACACCCCTCCCCCCCCCCCCCACCTAACCCTCCTCCCTCCCCCAAAACCAACCAACAAACAAAAAATCTCCAAGCCAAAAACACCAAAAAATCCCTAATCCAAACAATCTCCCCTTCGGCCCAGACTAAAAAGCTGTGTCAGTTAAAAAGGTCAAGGTGTCCCATGACCTACGTGGTCGTAGAGGAGCGAGGCATCACAGACCTCAGCTTCTCCAGGGGCCAGCATGTTGAGGGCGGCGCCCATCTCCTCTCCCTCGCTGCTTTACCTTCCCTGACCCTGTCAGTTACCGATGAAATTTAAGCGCCCAGGGCTTCATGAAAAATGTTGTTATGCTTTACAATATTCAGATTGTCTTCAGCCACGACAAGCTCTGGGCACAACAACCTGCACTCTCCTTTAAAGGAGAAAAAAAATCCCTGAAGTCAGAATATGGCTGCCTATGTGGCGAGGTGCATTGATAAAAGAGTCCTGAGTACAACCAGTACTTGCAGACTTTCTCATCACAGTGTACTGAACTCTGATAGATACCTAGGTGGGATGTGCGAGTCAGGGTAGATGTTGTGGGTGACCCCCAGGGTGTTACTGTAAGTTCAGCTGGGGAATGCCCAGCAACAGCAACAGTCTTCCGTTCTGTTTCCTTCAAGGACCTTTGTTTATTTTGTTACTTTTAGGTGTGTGATTTTTTTTTTTAAAGTGTGTGTATGTGGGTACGTGTGTGCATTCGTGCATGCACATGTACACTTGTGTGTGCGCATAGGCGCTCGGGTGAATCTTTGTGCGCATGCACTCACACAAAGAGGCACAAGCCAGTAGCACAAAGCCCTGACTTGGTAAGTAAGGTGAGGAGACAGGTTTGCTTAAGAGGCTTGGCGTAGCGGATAGAGGAGAAAAAGAAAGAGAAATTTTTTTTTTTTTATCTCAGCATACTCCTTCCTCCTACCTTTTCTGTGCAAGCTGCGCAGTTAAGTTCACGATCTTGAAAAGTTTTCACTTTTGAACACACCTCTGTGTGTGTTTCTGTGTGTGTTTGTGTGTGTGTGTGTGTGTGTGTGTGGTGTGTGTGTGTGTGTGTGTGTGTGTGTGTGTGTGTGTGTGTGTGTGTGTCTTTCCCTTCCACCCCTTCTCTCTCTCTCTGTTTTTCTCTTCTATGCCTTTTCAGAGATTTGAACCCACGACTTCATGGCAGCACAGGGACGTGGAAGTCCAATGGTCTGTCGATGTCCACTCAGTTATACTCATAGCATCTGTTTACCTTCTTGCTAATGTTTACTGCTGGAAAATTTGAAGCAGCCTTAGTAAAATTTAGACACCTGCTCTTTTATGTCGACAGAATATGTGTGTACACTTCATGCTAGTCTATATTTACAGCTGATCCATGTATATACTCTATAGAAAGAAGCTGGTGAAACGCGATTCTTCACTGCCTTGCTGACATGATGTTATGATCAACAACAAAGAAATGACAGAGGGGTTTTTTTGACACAGAGGGTTTTAGAATTGTGGCTTTGGAGAGGGGGTGGGGGGATTAAAATAGTTTGGTATTCATATCACACCCACCCAAGGCTCAGACTTGCTTTATCACAAGAGGGTGGGGGTGGGGGTGGTGGGGGGTGTGGATTGGCGGTAGGATGCCTGGACGTGTTGTGTGCAGGGTGTGAATAGTGCCTTTTGTGGTGTAGAGAGAGCACAGGGGTAGCAGAGGTGCGGGAGAGGGCTGGAAAAAAAAAAAAAAAGATTGGGGATTTGGTGCCACAATCTGTGTGAGAAAAGGAATGTTTGTGGCATTTTTTTGTGTGTGTGTGCGCTTCATCCCTGTGTTCCTCCCTCCCTCCCCCCCCCCCCCCCTTCCCCTCCTCTTAGTTCTGAGGGTTTTTTGTTGTTGTCCATAGTGCAGTCTTCTGTCCTT
>CM060346.1:33744261-33769261 GCA_030674155.1 Stramonita haemastoma | reverse complement strand
TATTGTCTGTTCGTGTTCTCTCTCCTCTCCTCTCTCTCTCTCTCTCTCTCTCTCTCTCTTCTCTCCTCTCTCTCTCTCTCTCTCTCTCTCTCTCTCTCTCTCTCTCTCTCTCTCTCTCTTCTCTCTCTCTGTCTGCTCTGTCTCTCTGTCTCTGTCTCTCTCTCTCTCCCCCCCTCCCTCTGTCTGTCTGTCTGTCTGTCTGTCTGTCTGTCTGTCTGTCTCTCTCTCTCTCTCTCTCTCTCTCTCTCTCTCTCTCTCTCTCTCTTCTCTCTCTTCTCTCTCTCTCTCTTCTCTGTTCTGTTCTGTTCTGTTCTGTTTGAAATGTCTGCGTCTGCGTCTGTTTCTGTTTGTGCACACATATGTGCATTTGCATGCATATAAACACACACACACACACACACACACACAACACACACACACACACACACACACACACACACACACCACACACAAACACACACACTTTGTATAAATGTGAGAACGCGAGTGCAAGTAATACGCTTTCACACTCGAATCTTGCTTCTGGTAACCAGCCAGGTTTTGTGTTGTGTTGCGTGCAGAAACATCAACGACAGTATGTAAAGACGCCCTCAGAAAAGCTACACGCACAGCTCCTGGAGAAAGAGAGGACCGTGAAGACGCTAGAAAATCAACTCAGGCAGCTTATCGGAAGTGACGAACCCTCGGTGAGTTGTCTGCCCTTGTCAGTTAGAAAATCAAATCAGGCAGCTTATCGGAAGTGACGAACCCTCGGTGAGTTGTCTGTCCTTGTCATTTAGAAAATCAATCAGGCAGTTATCGGAAGTGACGAACCCTCGGTGAGTTGTCTGCCCTTGTCAGTTAGAAAATCAACTCTTATCGGAAGTGACGAACCCTCGGTGAGTTGTCTGTCCTTGTCAGTTAGAAAATCAGTTATCGGAAGTGACGAACCCTCAGTGAGTTGTCTGTCCTTGTCAGTTAGAAAATCAATGATCCGTAGTGACGAACCCTCGGTGAGTTGTCTGTCCTTGTCAGTCAGTGTCTACAGTGCAGTGTAGGGTACTTTCAGTGACAGCACAGTTGTGTTTATAAAGTTTATCAAGCTTGGTGAATAGCTTTGACAGAGCCCTTGGCTGTAAGCAGACTTTTTTGTTTTTTTGGTTGTTTTTTTAACTTTTTTTCAGGGGGGAGGGGGGGTGTTGGGGGAGGGGGAAGCTAGAGAACAATTTTGTTTATAAAAATTTTAGGAAGAAATGAATTGAAAAGAAATTGAAGTGCATTCAGATACGTTGAACATGGCGTGCAAGATGTTAAAGCACGCATTCGGACACCACCAGCCTTCAAGTTGTCGTTCAGTCTCATGAGGGATGTCATTGTCAGACGTGTGTGTGGTCCTGTTGCAGACCCATAGTGCCACTCAAGGATCTCAACGATTGTCGGACATTGACCAGATCAGCATCGCCGACTCTGCGTCTCTGAACTCTTGGGTGAGTGAGCGCTGCAGCCACCACAGGAGCTGGAAAGAAGCTTGGGCACTTTGGCTTTCTGCTCTGTTTCTCTGAACTGTCCTGGCTGTATTTAGTTAGCTGAGGTGTAGGGGGATCAGAGGGGTTTGAATTTTTGCTTTTGTGGAATCTGAAATTGGTTTGAGTGTACTCTTGAAGTTGGGGAAGTGTGTGTGTGCGTGTGCTCTCTTGCTTTTCACTGCAGACTCTATTTTTTCAAATTTATGACAGTCTATTTAGTAGTTGGGCTAGTCAGTCAGCTTATTGTCATGTGCTTTTATATTCGGCTGTAGAGTTAGACCTAACTCTTTTTTTGTCAGTTTTGAAGTTTAACAAATTGAAGAGCTCTTTTGGTGTTTATTTTGTTGGTGATTTGTTTTTTAAAAGTATTTTTTAGAATTTTTATCTTTTGTAGGGTTTTTATAGTGTAAAATATGTAACAAGGGGATTTTGGGGTATATATTCTTGAGCTTGTAGATTAGAATTTATGTAAATGAATGTGTGATATGTCTTTTGGTGCTTTGCTATATTCATTTACTTATGTCTTGGTATATTTGCTGCAACCAGCTGCAATGCATAATGTGTATTTCTTCTACAGATTTCCATGTATCATTCTTCTGTTGTCATGACTACTTTCCTAACAAAATGTCTTATTTCCCTTTTCACTGTGCTGCTCCTGATATTTTTATTCTCCTTCTTATTGGACATGTTACTATTGCATAGTTTGTCCCCTTTTCTGTACAGAACTCGGTGTTTGTTTGTGTCTTTAAACCCTCTTGGGTTTCAGAAGTGGCAAATGGTTGCCTTACAACTATTTTCCTGATATTCCTCTTTGGGTTATATGCTGCTTGCATCATGGATTCCTGTTTGCAAGCATCGTCTGGCCACCTTGGTACTTCTTCATCAAAGAATGTAGATGATGAGGCTTATGGCTTTATGATTGCAGATGTGTATACATGTGTGTGTGTGTGGGGCATTGTAGTGTTGGGGGGGGGGGGGGGGGGGGGGGCAGGGGAAAAACTTGAAATGAGGCACATACCAACATACTTTCAACGGAGACACAATTTTCACCTTTCCGATAGGTTGTTGATCTGCATATTCCCAAACAGTTGACTTGCCTAGGTATGTGGGGTACCCGTACCTCCTTGTTTTCAAAACTCTTGACCTCCTGCTTACAACTTTGGCATCAGCAAGCAGATTGTGCCTTCCCTGTATCCAGGTCCATCTTTTAAAACAGTGAAGACAATGAATGTGAGGTCAATGGTGTATGGATGGTACTCCCTTTGTGGTTGCTGCTCTGACTGTGTCAAGAAGAAACATAGCTTTGATCTGTCTTATATTTCATCTTTCGTCCTGAAATTCTAAGAAGACAGTATTTTCTTGTGGGTTTTTTTTCTTTGTTTTTTGGGGGTTTTTTTTGCTTTTTATCTTTCTGAGCTTTGTGGAAAAAGGGAGTAATCGGAAAGGATTGCGTAGAAATTATCTAAATTAGAGCATTTTCCCCCAAAGTCCAGATGCAGCTGGCAAAAACTGGTCATAAAAATCTCCTGGTGGGTAAACCTCGCAGCTCTAACCAAACAACAACAACAACTACAACACTGAGGAGAGTGTTCAAGTGAAGTGTGAAACCAGGTTAAATTGTTTGAAGAATTGGTTTGAGGTTTGTGTAGGTGTTGTTTTTGCTGTAAGAAACTTGTCAGTGTGATGTCAGTCACTCTCTGTGATCCACCTCAGTATTGCTTGATGGTCCTTTTGCCCCTAAATGTTGTGATTTGTTTTTCTCTCTTGAGGGCTGTTTCTCTCTCCCATGGATGGTGGTGGTTCACTGTTGTCCTCATCATTTGTTTTTTCCCTATGGATTCAGCACTGACTTTTTCACAGTCATTTGCACATTGTTTCTGTCACACCAGTGCTGCAAGTTTTTCACCTGTTGGTGGTTTTGATTGTCGTTTCTCAGCTGTCATTTCGCTTACTGTCACGGTGAAGGCGTTACTGTTAGTTCAGTCTTTTTTGTCTTTTTTCACTTCTGCTGTGCCGTCAACTTGGATTAGGAATGGTTTCATAGTAGGCTGTGTCAGATGAAGTGTGGCTACTGGAGTGGTGGGGTTGATAACAGTTGCCTACGCTGATGTTTTACTGGTGATGAAAACCAGAGTTCTTTCCCAAGGGGAAAAAAAAAACCTAAACTAAAATCTCAAAAACACTCTCTCTTATCTCCCACCTTCATACCGTCATTCAAGTACGCATACGATTAGTGATTTGAAAACAACAAAAACTTACTCGGCTATGAATGCGTACGGTTTGTTTCTCTCTCTGTCTCTCTGTCTCTCTTGTCTCTCTGTCTCTGTCTCTACTCTCTCTCTCTCTCTCTGTTTTTGTTTGTTTGTTTGTTTGTTCTTGTAAGAGTGGTAGTGGTACTAGCGAGTCTGTCATTTTTGCCTTTTGAGTTTGTAAAAGTACAACAACAAAAGAAATTGTTGGAATTTAATAAGGGAGATTTTTCTTCAGAGATTTCTGTGGTTGTATAGTATGGTGGTATTTCCACCACCGGCTTGGACTGTCAACCACCCATCGGACAATTTTTCCCAAACTGGGTCAAGCGTCTCCATCTTTCCCCTATCCCTTCCCCCCCCTCTCCTTTTGTTTTTATCATTTCCCCCGGACCCCACCCTTTCTGCATGCTCCTCCTTTTGCTTGTTTTTTCCCTTTCTTCTCTCTCTCTGTAGTTAGTATCACCTATCAGTGCCCTGAGTGGACAAGTGGCATTGGCTTGGTTGTATCTGTCGTGTCGCTGCCTCTCTGTAGCCCCACTTGGCCAGCCAGCCCTCGGGACCCTCTTTGCGGCAGCAGGTGGGAAGCGAACCCAAGCACGTCAAGCAGGCCTCAGTGCCCGTCAGCTTCTACCGCTCGGGCCCTGGGCGAGGATCGGCCAGCGTCATGCGCTCCAAGTCGGACGCAGCCTCGCGAAAACAGCTGCGCCCGGGGTCTAAGCTGACCCCGATGGGTTTGGGAGGAGGGGAGGGAGTGCGTCGGGCGAGGGGGCGTCTGAGGTACTTTGGGTTGTCTTGCCTTTGCCTGCTGTGTGTGTCTTTTTTTGGGTTATGTGTGTGTGTGTGTTTGTGTTTGTTGCGTGCTGTGAAGTTTTTGAACTATGTTTTTTTAAAGAACTTTTTTTTTTTTTTTTTTAGTGACATTCCAGTTTTTTGGCTTGTGTTATGTCTAAACTCTTATGTGTTTTTTTTTTTGGTTTTGTTTGGCTTACATGATACTTTTTCAAGCAACATTTGTGTGTGTGTGTGTGATATTTTGAGCACTAGGTATGGTATATTAATAATATATTGTTTTGAAGAATGATCATAACAGAAAAGTCTGAAGTGTGTTGCCTAGATCCACCCACTTTGGTATGGATCCTGCTATAGGAAAGAGAAAAGCACTAACACTGTTGGCACCTAACCTGCTACTGAGATCATGGGCTAACATGTGTCCAGAATGTCACCAGTAACATCTAACTAGGGGTACCAAAAAAAAATGATCCAGGGATTTCAAATTAGGGGGTCCCAGAAGGAAACTGATTCCAATAGCTTCTGACGAGGGGTACAGAAGGAAACTGATTCCAATAACTTCTGACAAGGGGTACAGAGGAAACTGAGTCCTGTAGCTTCTAATGAGGGGTACAGAGGAAACTGAGTCCTGTAGCTTCTAATGAGGGGTACAGAGGGAAACTGAGTCCTGTCGCTTCTAATGAGGGGTACAGAAGGAAACTGATTCCTGTAGCTTCTAATGAGGGGTACAGAGGGAAACTGATTCCTGTAGCTTCTAATGAGGGGTACAGAGGGAAACTGATTCCTGTAGTTCTAATGAGGGGTACAGAGGGAAACTGAGTCCTGTAGCTTCTAATGAGGGGTACAGAGGAAACTGAGTCCTGTCGCTTCTAATGAGGGGTACAGAAGGAAACTGATTCCTGTAGCTTCTAATGAGGGGTACAGAGGGAAACTGAGTCCTGTAGCTTCTAATGAGGGGTACAGAGGGAAACTGAGTCCTGTCGCTTCTAATGAGGGGTACAGAGGGAAACTGAGTCCTGTAGCTTCTAATGAGGGGTACAGAGGGAAACTGAGTCCTGTAGCTTCTAATGAGGGGTACAGAGGGAAACTGAGTCCTGTAGCTTCTAATGAGGGGTACAGAGGGAAACTGAGTCCTGTAGCTTCTAATGAGGGGTACAGAGGGAACTGATTCCTGTAGCTTCTAATGAGGGGTACAGAGGGAAACTGAGTCTGTAGCTTCTAATGAGGGGTACAGAGGGAAACTGAGTCCTGTAGCTTCTAATGAGGGGTACAGAAGGAAACTGAGTCCTGTAGCTTCTAATGAGGGTACAGAGGGAAACTGATTCCAATCTGATGAGGGGGACAGAAGGAAACTGATTCCTGTAGCTCTGACTAGGACAGCAGGACAGTAACTTCACAGAAGATGAGGCAACAGCCCAGCCCCAGCCCCCTACACCCCGAAAATGAAAAAAAGCAGTGGTCAAGGGTTGGCGGGGTTTCCTGTCAGGGTAGGGAGAATCTCCCTGATGCTATGTCAGAGAAGGGCAGCGTGTTGCACTAGAGCCCTGGCTGGGTAAGGAGACGGATTAATTCAGTGAGGAAGTCTGTTCAGTTTGTAGAGTGAAACTAGTGGAGGCATCACCCAAGCAAGTCGTCATTTTGAAGTGCAAGCCTCTAAGCTGATCCATCACGGCTCAGATAATTTTGGGCAGTTACAATTTTAAAAAAACAAAACATAACAGCAAAACATATTATTAAAGAAAAAAGCAACGGAAAAAAACATAACCTTTTTGGTGGTGGGGGTGGGTGGGGGGATAGACGCAAAAGATTTCTGGCCACTTTTAATAAGTAGTAATCAGGAAAGTTGTCCAGTTGAATTGGTTTTCGCGAATTATTTAAAGCGATGATGGAAGTAAGAAGAGAAGTAGCACTTCATTTTGTACTGAAGAAAAGAGAGATCACTGTAATGAGGTCTGCATGGAGTAGAAAATATTGTGAGTTTTTTTTTTTTTAAGTGCTATGTTTTGTTTTTTGTTTTATTTGGTAGTAACAAAACTTTTTTTGTCCAAGAAAGAAAAAAAACACCCCTACCTCTAAAACTCACTTGTAGATGTGACAGCTGAATGGAGTAGAATTAGAAAATAATGCTTTCTGTCTTTTTGAGTCCATTTTTTTTTTTTATTTAATTTTGGTTTTACTTTTAGACTTGTAACAAAGTGTTAGTTATCTTTTTGTCTTTTGGACATTGCAAAAAAAACACCTCACTGTAGATATGTGAGCACTAAATGTAGCCTAGAGTCATGCTTTGTTTGCTTGGGGGAAAAGGGGGGGGGGGGGGGTTTGTTGTGTGTGGGTTTTTTTTTTTTTTGGTTTTGTGCATATTGTAATGTTAAGAAAAGAAGTGTTGTGACATATTGTCCAGGATCTGTATTAACATTTTTTTGTTTGTTTTGTTTCTAGTGATGGTAGATAGAGAATTCATTTTTTTTTTTTTTTTTCTCCATTTTTTTTTTTTGGTAGAAAGAATAGATTTTTTATGATAAAGGGATGAGAATGGTTGTTGATGACCATGTGACATGCATATATAACACCGTGCCCTGTGTGGTTTGTAGGGCAGTGGTGGGAAGTTGATTCGACGTAGGTTAACACGGGTAAACACACCTTTTGTTTCTTTTCTCCTCCTTCACCGTCTCTCCTCTTCCACCTCCTGCCCCCCACCTTGCCTTCACTGTAGTCTTGTGTTCCGTCCGTCGTTGATTACGTTTTCAGTTCTGTGCGCTGGTTTGTGATTGGTGGGGCGAGGAGGCCAGCTTTCGGCACGTGCATGTGTCATGGCGTTTTGTGATGCCCCGCCCACTCGTGGGCTGCATGCTGGGCTTAGCGGCACCTGGATTTAAAATTTTTTTTTTTTTTTAATTTGTTTCTTTTTTTGGTCACGAGCATGCCTTTCAATGATGATGATTTTGTTGCTTTTGTTGTTGTTTGTTGTTAACACATTTTGGGGGGGGGGGGGGGGGGGTTTAAGGGTGTGAGGGGAGGGTTAAGGTTTATTGTTGTTGTTGAAATTGCATGAATGCACTGCTGAGGGGTTTGTTTACGTGCATGTGTATGAATGACAAAAAGAAGGAGCAGGAATGATTTTCATACATAATGTAGAAGTAAAAGAACACGTATGCACTGATACTTGAGTGCTTATTCCATTATCCTAGAAATAAAAAATAAAAACAAACAAAATACAGTACTTCCTACACTTTGTTCAGCCTAACATACTTGTGCTGGTTGTATGTGAGTGCACAGACATTAGGGCAGTACATCTATTCATGTGCGCTTGTGTATATTGTGCACATGCTGACTTGCATATGCATAAATGCACGCACATCCGTGCGCGTATGCACACACACACACACACACACACACACACACACACAACACCTTTTAACTTCGTTTGTCTAACATAGCATCTGTGACTAGATGAAAAAATTAAGGACAAAAAGTTGTATGGACATTTTTGAGTCATTCTCTTTTTTTTTGTTTTTTTCCAAATGTTGTTATTATTTTTTTTGTGCACAAATCTGCATGATTTATGAGGTAGAGAATAATTGTGCATATACAATGTTGAAAAGTTGGTATCTTTGTTGTTGTGATTTGTGGTTATATGTGGAATGATGCATTTTGTTTAAAAAAAAAAAAAATTGCAGCATGAACTGGCTTGTGTAGTGTAAGATAGTGTAAGATAATATTGATGCAACTTTTTTTGGGGGGTCCTCTTTTTCAGACAAGTTTGTTTTTTTGCTTGGTTTTTGTTGTTGTTTTTTGTTTTAGAGGAACTTTAGTGTTGTTTTAATTTTCTTTACTCTGTGTGTGTGTTGTGTGTGTGTGTGTGTGTGTGCGTGTGTGCCTGCGTGTGTGTATGTGCGTGTGGTGTGTGCGTACTTGTGTGCCCATGCTTTTAAAATCTGAAGTCCTGTGGCTATGAGAATTGGATTCAGGCTTTGGGTGGTATGGGATCGTTTTTCAATGGTGTGTTCGCTGTTTGGGCATTTTTAGCAGAGCAGTGAAGATTTTTTTTTTCCTCTTTTGTTTGTTTCAAAATAGACAACCCGATGATTTAGTTTCTTGTTAGATTTTGGTGTGATTTTATTTTGTGTAGAATGTAATGTGAAGGGGGTGTCCTTGTTATCTGTGTGGGGGTGGAGGGAAAGGGTTGGATGTGGCCTGATGGGCTGTGGCTTCCTGGGGTGGCTGCACGTTGAACAGCGTGAATCTATCACTGTCTGTGTGTGTGTGTGAGGTAGTGTGGGGTTTGTTGAAGTGATTGTTGTGTGTGTGTGTTGTGTGTGTGTGTGTGTGTGTGTGTGTGTGTGTGTGTGTGTGTGTGTGTGTGTGTGTGTGTGTGTTTGTGTGTGTGTGTGTGTGTATGTTGTGTGTGTGTGTGTGAGAGAGGAGAGAGAGAGAGAGAGAGAGAGAGAGAGAGAGAGAGCAGGCTATATACATGTTTTGTTAACAGTATGAATATAGTTTTGTGTGCTTGTGTGTGTGTTTCCTATAGGAATGTTCATTGCCTGTATGTCTCCATCAATCAATGCATGTTTTGCTTAGTGTGTAGGTATATGTGTATATGAATATGTGTTCAGCGAGGAATGTGTATGTGTCTGCTGCATCGATTCATGTTTCATACATTTACAGATAACAATTGATAGTGAGGGAATAAATGTGCTTGCATAGGCATTAACACTGTGTGTCTGTATGAACTCCTGTTTGGTATACAATGCATAGGATATAGTTACGCGTGCATGTGAATGTTCCCACCTAGCCCTAGAAGTGTTGTCCAAGTGGAAACCCTACCCGTGAGGTACACGCAGGAATCGTGTGCATGTGAATGTTGGCGTGTTATGGTCATTACGTCTGCGCATCAGTTCGTTTTCTGTGTGCGCGCATGTAGGTATATGTGCGCATGCGAAAGCTGACGCGTAGCCCCTGTGTGTGTTGTAGTGGAAATCCTACTGCTCCTCCCTATACCATCGACAGGGAGTAGACAGTTCGCAACTCTTACTGCCTCCACAGACCCAGATGCTTCAAATTCCGCAGGTGATAACACCCAAAAAAAAACTTTTTAAAAGAGAACACCAGTTTCTAGCACCCTTCTTTTCTCCCTCTAAGTCTCCCACGCGCACACTGACTCTCTCCCCCCCCCCCCCCTGTCCTTCTCTGTCTGGTTAATAACCTTCCTGTTAACTGGCCTCTCTTTCACCAACAGCACTGATTGGGAAATTCTCCCCATGCACAGACAGTTGAGGTGGGAGGGAGGGGTGTTTTTTTGGGGGTGGTGGGTGTAGGTGGGTAAGGGGGTGGTGTGAAAAGGGGGGGGGGGAGGTTGTTGATGGAGGTTCTTGTTATGTATTCAACATGAGCAATTTGGGGGATAACATTGACCTGTCACTGCCGGTTACTTAAGACTTGGCTACTTTCCGTTTTCTCGATGACTGAGATAACTTTTTTTTGTGTGTGTGGTGATTGGGGGTAGAGGTGGGTGGGTTGGTTGGGGAGGGGGGTTAAAAGGAAAGAGGTAGCAGCCTTACCCAAGAAAAAAATTGTGAACAGGGATATATAATAACTGGCGAACCTCAGAGCTCCGACTGAGGAAGGAAACAGAAAAACTCCACAAACAGACCAAAATTAGAAGAACTATTATCATTCTGAGTTTGGACAGCAGAGAAAACAACTCATACATTCACTTTAAAGTCTGTTGACTATCTTATTAGTCTCTGCAGACAGTTGATAGCCTTAATCAACCACAAATGAAGAAGGGGTGGATGTGATTTACCTTAATGGTGGGGGTTGAAGGGTGGTAATAGGGTGTTGGGGATGGGTAGATGGAGAAGGGAGGGGGGGGGGGGAGTAAAAGAAAAGGATTAGATGTGCTGATGGAGAGAGTGGGGTGTTTCAATGTATTGATTTTCAAATGAAAACACACCACTTGCATGTGCTTGTAGTTAAGCACGAAGTGTGAAACAAACAATGTTGATGATGTATTGATACCAGTACGGATGTAATGATGTTAACACTGTGAATGAAATCTATGATGTCGTGTGTAACGCACTAACAACACCCCCCACATCAGAAGACATAGTCAAGAAAGTGCCAGGATAGATAAAAAAACAACAACAACTGAATAAGGTGGAAGAATGTCGGGGGGAAAATGATATGAGGTATGACATGAACACACATGTGTGCGGAAGCACACAAAGAAAAACAGTACATTTGCCAATAAACACAACACACACATGCTTGCTCTCTCTCTCTCTCTCTCTCTCTCTCTCTCTCTCTCTCTCTCTCTCTCTCTCTCTCTCTCTCTCTCTCTCTCTCTCCCCCTTCCCTCCCCTCTTCTCTCTCTCTATGTGTATGCCTCTCTCCTTCCCTCTCTCCATTCCTCCCTTCACTGTCTTTCTTTTTTTTTTTGGTGGCCAGGTTTCCCCCATCCCATGCCTCCCTCTTTCAGCAAATAGATAATCCTATAGAAGTGGACATGGTACTGGCAGGTTTGCATCCTTGTTGACCCAAGAAATCCTTGGAATTAGTTGTGAACACTCTATGAAACGGGTTCCTCGTGAGATTCGAGCTAGCAGCTCTTGACCTCAAGACTCAGGATTGTTGCATTATCCACTTGAGCCTGACCACATCTTACGTTTCCCTCTCAAATACTAAACTTATCTTTGTCCTTTAGAGAAAAAAAGACACCGAACAAACGTGAATCTTAATAAAGGCTCAATTACTCCCCATCCCCATCCCCAACCCCACCCCACACCCCTCCCCTTAAAACCCACCCAACTAATTATTAACATTGATTCTAAAATCTTATAGACTCGACTAACATTCACTTGTCCTTGGTTTCTCGGGGGTTTGTTTACTAAGATTTTTTGGTTCAGTTTGCATGGTAACCCTCTCACTCAGTGGCACAGTTATATTTTTTGAGCTCTTGCCTTGACCTTGCTTTGTCCAGAATCTCTCTGTTCCTGTGATCTCCATCTCTCTCTTGTCTGTCTGGGAGATCAGTCTCCATCTGTCTGCAATGCAAGTGCAAGTGTTGAGCGAGCACTAAAGTTCTGTTTTTCATTACTGTCAATTTTGGTCAGAGCATCCTTTTTCTGTGGTGGAATGTATTTCACTGGTGTGTGTGTGTGCGTGCGCATGTGTGGAGGGGGGGGGGGGGGGGCTCAGTGATTGTTAACGTTATATCATAATATGCATTAAAAACAGTGTGTTGGGGGGGTTTGTTGCTGTAATTATCTTTTTTTTAGCTTTTTAAAAGTACATATATGTACATATTTGTAATTATTTTCCTTCAGGAGATGATAAAAGTGTTCTTGACTTGATTTGTGTTTACATATAATATATATATATATATATATTATAATATATATATATATATTATAATGTATATATATATGTATATATATATATGTATATTATATATGTATATATATAATTATGTTATATATATATATATGTATATATATATATAAACATAAACTCATAAACATAATACTTCCATAATTAACTCAATCAAGAACGATGATTATGTCAAACTAAATATATAATATATATTTTTATTTTTAACTGCTGGTAATGTGTTTTTCAGACAGCAGGATTTTGTTGGATGTGTCAAAATGTTTTCCCATAGTTTTTGTCTTATTATGAGCATTTTTTATATGATTTTGTTTGTGGGGGGAAGGATGTTTAGTTTTGTCTGAGAGATCTTTCTTTATCTCCCCCCCACCACCCCTTCTTGTCATTTTTCATCTCTTTCCTGTCTGACACGTCGTTTGAGAATTTTATCTCCCATGAGAACTTTTTCTCCAAAGATAAGCTAATACTGATTGCATGTATCTCATGAATGAAGAAGAAGAGAGAGAGACAGAGAGACACAGAGAGAGAGAAGATGGGGGTATAGGCATGTTTCACTTATTATTCATGTATTTTTTAAATATTTAAAATATTTTGTTTTATATGGAAATTTAAAAAAAAAAAAAAAAAAAAAAAAAAAAAAGCCCATACCAAAAAAGCCCCAAGCAGAGAGTGTGCAAAAATATCTGAAGAGTATTCACACAGCAGCAGTGCAGCCACCATCACCACCACCACTGTGCATTTTATGGCTTGCAGTATGGCATGCATACCTTCACAGTCACTGAGCTAGCGCACACATTTAGAGGAAAGCATAACGCTACATCAGGACATGTTGTTTTGTTGGGCTTGTCCTCATCGCTTATGTATGTATGTATACACAACCTTATGTGCTTATCATGGTGTATTATCGTTATATATTGTTTTGTCTCACTTCAGTTTTGGAAGCATGGCTTGTGTGGGTAGAGTGTCTTAAAGATGGCTGTGATGTGATGTAATGTTAAGTACAATATTGTGTTCAGCGGAATGTTGTTGTCAGTTGCTGTTGTGTCGTTATGACTTGAGATTATCGAGGAAAGGAAATTGGTTTTTGCTCTGATTTTATGTCAAGTTAGTGCTGTCACTGATTTTCAAAGCATACACATCGGCTGCCAAGGGGAAAACTGCACAAGTTTAATACAGTTTTTAACTACTTACGCCGTTGTTCCATGTCGAAGCAGGGTTTTGTTTTTCATGGTGTGGCAATTTGAAACTAATAGTTCTGTGAAGATGATATAAGATAAAGATAAAAGATAATGTGCTGTGTTATGTGTCGGTGATCATTCCTATGTTACACGTGTTAAATAAAAAAACGAAATAGTTTTCTTTTTTTTTCTGTAATAACTTTTGTAGGCTATCTACATCTGTGTGTAGTACTTTTTTTGCTGTGGAATTTTAAACATCTATTCTTTAACTTGTTTTGTTTTGCATTCCCTCCATGTGTTGCTGTCTGTCTCTGTCTCTGTCTGTCAATTCTGTCCGTTTCTCTTTCTCTCTCTCTCTCTCTCTCTCTCTCTCTCTCTCCTCTCTCTCTCTCTCTCTCTCTCTCTCTCTCTCTCTCCTCTCTCTCTCTTCTCCCTCACTCTCCTCTCTTCCTCCTCTCCTCTCTTGAATAAGATTAAATTTCTACTTAAGCTCTTAGTCACAATGCTATCAAAAAGATCACACCATCCTATGTAGTATTTTCTTGCTTGAATTTTTGATTCATCACCTCTCTCCTACTGTCCATTTATCTTCCTAAACTGATGAAGAATGACATATTATGTTTGCATGCTGGTGTTCAAAATGCATGGATATGAAATGATTTTAACCCTTTTTTATTTTTAATTAACTTGCTTGTCATCACTTGAGGGATTTGCACTGATCACTAGTAGACATAGATCTTTTTAGCTTTCACTCTGTAATGCATTTTGTTGGGTTAAAAAAAAAAGTCCTGTTTTTTTGTTAATTGCACTTTTTATTTTTAACTTGCTGGTAATGTGTTTTTCAGACAGCCAGGATTTTGTTGGATGTGTCAAAATGTTTTCCCAAAGTTTTTGTCTTATTATGAGCGTTTCTCTTGTGTTTATGATTTTGGTTCTTCCCCCATTTATTGAACATGTTTTGGTAGTCTCTGCAGTTGACAGGACCAGAAAATAAAGGACATGAGTGATGGGTTTATGACGGGTAGCAGTGATCACTGTACTGTGCAGTATATTGTATTTAGGGGGCAGGATAGCCTTGTTATTGCTAGTTAGCAGTGATCACTGTACTGTGTAGTATATTGTATTTAGGGGGCAGGATAGCCTTGTTATTGCTAGTTAGCAGTGATCACTGTACTGTGTAGTATATTGTATTTAGGGGGCAGGATAGCCTTGTTATTGCTAGTTAGCAGTGATCACTGTACTGTGCAGTATATTGTATTTAGGGGGCAGGATAGCCTTGTTATTGCTAGTTAGCAGTGATCACTGTACTGTGTCAGTATATTGTATTTAGGGGGCAGGATAGCCTTGTTTTGCTAGTTAGCAGTGATCACTGTACTGTGTAGTAATTGTATTTGGCAGGATGCCTTGTTATTGCTAGTTAGCAGTGATCACTGTACTGTGTAGTATATTGTATTTAGGGCAGGATAGCTTGTTATTGCCTAGTTAGCAGTGATCACTGTACTGTGCATATATGTATTTAGGGCAGGATAGCCTTGTTATTGCTATTAAGCAGTGATCACTGTACTGTGTAGTATATTGTATTTAGGGGACAGGTTAGCCTTGTTTTGCTAGTTAGCAGTGATCACTGTACTGCGTAGTATATTGTATTTAGGGCAGGATAGCCTTGTATTTCTAGTTGCAGTGATCACTGTACTGGTAGTATATTGTATTTAGGGGCAGGATAGCTTGTTATTGCTAGTTAGCAGTGATCACTGTATGTGTAGTATAATTGTATTTAGGGGGCAGGATAGCCTTGTGGTTACAGTGTTACATTCAGGATCTAATGTCCCTGGATCAAGCCACCTCTTGAGTCACTGCTAAAGGGATTTTATTCTCCTGAATTTACATAAGTACTGACTCACTCCTCAAAAGTCCTCGCATGAAACTATAAACTGAGGTCCGTGTGCGAACGCATGCAGAACATCTTGCGCACACGTTAAAACTGTTCCTTTCACATTCCTTAAAACAGTTGTGTGTCACTTGTTAGACCAGATTCCCACCATGATTTTGACATGTCAGCATGATAGGCTTGATGTTAAATCATACGCTATGTTTTGTTGGTCAGCATTTAGTTAGGTCACTGGCATTGTTCTGCAAACAGGATTGCTGTACTGATTCCTGCTTTTGTATCAGAGCGCCAAAGTTTTGTCACTTCTGTGATTTTTGAGATACTGAATTTTGCATTTGAAAGACAAACATGTTGCACTTGGGGGAAAATTTTTTCCTTCCATTATTAAGGTGATCATTCGCCATGAATAAAGATGTTACCTCTGCTGTACTGTATTTTCCTTGTTTATGTTGGGGTGGGTGGATGATGGATGGATAGCTACCTTGGAAATGTGTTTGGATTTTCATTTTGCATACGTTGGTTTCTAGAGATTTTGTTATGGTTGGTTTGGTTTGTTTGTTTTTTAACAATGATTTGCTTGGATTTGTGTTTTGGAATATGATAGTCATGGTGTCTGTATGTTGATTTGGTGGGGGGTGTGGGGGCTATTTATTTACTTTTTTCTCCATTTAATCATTTCTGTTTTATCTATTTAGTTGTTTTTGTAATTTTGTTTGGAAGATATGGTCACACTGATAATCCCATGCCATGAGTGTATGGTAGGTTGCAGAGAGGATTTTTGTGACCTTGAATCTTCAGCTTAAGAAGAAAGATAGGACAGGGAAGGTAGGGAGAGAAGGAATGAGGGAGGGAGGGAGAAACAGAAAGAGAGGGAGTAATTTTACAACAATAAGGAATTTATTTTTTTTGGTGGTTAATGGATTAAGTACAAAATGATTTTTTTTTTACATCAGCCCTGTTTCTCTTCTCTCTCTCTCTCTCCTCTCCTCTCTCTCTCTTCTCTCTTCTCTTCTCTTCTCTCTCTCTCTCTCTCTCTCTCTCTCTCTCTCCTCTCTCTCTCTCTCTCTCTCCTCTCTCACTTTTGTGTAATGTGTAGGGTCTTACAAGCAAATGTCCTGGTTGTCAAAGTCTGTTTTCCTGTGGTGATGTAAGTTGAGGATGTGAGGGTTATGGAATATTGCAATCAATCACAGCTTTGTAGATAAAGAATACTATCTTCTGTGGAATGGATACTATCAGTTTGTAGTCTACATATGGATTTTTATGCAGTGTGTCCGTGTTTGTATACGGAGTCATTTTAATCCTTTTGTGCTTTTCTGTGTATTTCTTAGTTTTTTATAGCATAAAGATGGTAAGTTAAGTGGAAAACATCTGGTTTTTTAATATTTAAAATTAGGGTTAGATATGTTGATGATCTTTTGGGTTGTGTTTTATTATGGTTATCTATTTATCCATATATTCATTCATATTATCTATCTACTGGAGATGGGGGGTTTCTTGAATTGGGGAAAAAAAATCTCTCTCTTTTTTTGTTGTTGTTGTTGTGTACATTTACACATACATTGAAAAAAGCGAAAAGGAAAAAAAAAAATTCATCTACATCAAATAATCAGATGCAGATGATTTACTTTTATTTACTCATTTATCTTCTTTAAATTTACCTACCTAATTTTATTCATTGAAAATATATATTTTCTTCCGATTTTTCTTTTTCAGATCTGACAAAAAGTTTAGAGTCATTTGATGTGGTTTGATAATTTTGAGTTTTGAAAAAATATTAGTTTCAGTAATTTCATAACAGTAAGGCCAGCTTTAATTAAACGATATGACATTTTTTTTTTTTTCCTTCCCCTTTTTTTTGGTGTCTTGCTTCCTTGGCATGTGGTTGTTGTTTTATTACATGGTGGCTGCAGCAGCATCAGGGATTGGAGGGGTGGGTCAAAGCCCCTCCCTCCCCCCTCCCTGGCCTGTTAGTTTTCCACCGTGCTGTGCTGTGTGTTTGTGGTGTCACTGGCCTGTGGTTGGTTGTACATGGCGGGTGCCTGTGTTGCAGGCTACGTCGCTCCCGGTGTCGGACCTGGGCAGCATGTCGGACTCCCCCCACACCAGTCCCAGCATCTCCCCCACCCCCGTCCACCCCGACAACCGCACCGACGACAGCAACAGTCTGTCGTCAAGGACCGACTCCGCGATTGAGGTGGGTTATAGGGTGGGGTGGGGTTGTGGTGGGTGGGGTGGGTTGTGGTTGTGTTGGGGTTGTGGGGGGGGGTGGGGTGCATGTGGGGGTGGGGTGGGGTGCGTGTGTGGAGGTGGGGATGTGCGTGTGTGTGTGTGGGGGTAGGGGTGTGCGTTTCTGTGACCCACCCATTGCTGATGACACGAAAAACAGTATCTTCAACATGCATATTTGATCTTCAGCATGTGTATGTATATATACATACGTGAAGGAAATTAACATCACTTGCAGGGTCTGGGTTTGAAGTTGGGAACTGGGAGATCCTTAACTCCACCTCCACCCCCACCCCCCAAAAAAAAAACCCCAAAAAATCCTCACCCTGAATCTACCAGGGTCCAGTTGCAGAGACTTGAAGCCACGATATCCTACACTCAGGGAGATTGAAGCCAAGCGGTTTTAACCACTCTGGGGCGGTAGCCCTGGGTCAGATCCCCCTCCCCCCCCCCCCACCAGATCAATACCGGGGTGGCTTGTCTGTCAAGGAAGCAGGGTGAGGTGAGGTGAGGTGACCCACCCTGAACCTCCTCAGCTGATGCTGGCAGGCCCCCACAGGGGGAGGGAGGGAGGGATGGGGTGGGGTGGCCGGGTGGCCGTGTTTGTGGAAGATAAGGGGTGTTTGGCTCCAGCTGCCTTGTTCAAACACTCTTCACCAGCTTCAATGGGCTGTGGGCTAGCTCCACACTAGCGCGGCCTCACTCTCTTCCCTCTGTCTCTCTCCTCCCTCACTCTCTCTGTCTCTCTGTCTCTCTGTCTCTGTCTCTGTCTCACTCTCTCTCTCTCTCTTCTCTCTCTCTCTCTCTCTCTCTCTCTCTCTCTCTCCTCTCTTCTCTCTCTCTCTCTCTCTCTCTCTCTCTCTCTCTCTCTCTCTCTTCTCTCAGACTGGTTGGCTGGCTGGCTGGGGGTATGCAGAACAGAAAGTGACATGGCATGATCTTGATGGAGAGGGGACTGTTAGCCAGGGTTTGGGGTGGGTGGGTGGGTTGGGGTCCGGCGGTGTGTGGTGGTGTGTGTGTGTGGTGTGTGTTTGTGTGTGTGTGCATACATGGGTGTGGGTGTGTGTGTGTTGTATTTTTTGTTGTTGTTGTATTTTTCTTTGGGAGGGACAGGAGGGAGAGTGCACGTCTTGATGACGTGCTGACAAGTGACACCAGTTAGTCATGACCCCCCTCAGACTTTACCCGGAGACAGTGGGAAGTCATTACCCCCCCCCCACCCCCACCCCTCACACCCTCACACTTCACACCTTATGATATCCCATCTTCTGCATCAGAGGCTGAAGGGAAGCTGTACTAGAGGGAAATGGGATTGTGAGTCACACTCTGTCATCCAGTCTCCATCCTCACAGTACAGCCACTAATACCATCAGGTCACTTCAGAGTTGGATGGGCTGGGCCTGATTTGTCAGGTGCTTAATGGCAGCAGCGCTAGGTATTTTTGCTTACAGACAACAACAGTGGTTTAGCACCTTGGGTTACGTACAGGACTGGAAGGTCTCAGGTTTGAATTCCATAAGAGTTGTGCAGAGTGTTTTTTTTTTGACTCCAAGCTGGCTCCTACCCCAAGTTGAGTTTTTGTATGGGCTCATTGGGAAGACTGGGACTACACAGTTGAGCTTCGTACAGTTTTGATCCATGTGTTTTTGAGGAGTTAAGGGGGATTTGGGTTGCTCTTGTTATATGCAGTGTATGCACACCACACTGCACTGCACAACACAACACAACACAACACGACACCACCACCACACCACACACACACATCACACACACACACACACACACACACACACACACACACACACACACAACACACACAACACACACACACACACACACACACACACACACACACACACACACACACACACACACACACACACACACACACACACAAAATAGTGGCGATGTGTAAGTGGTGAGCAGGAAAGAGGTGTCAGGTTTAATTAATGTGATTGGATAAGTCCAGTCGTCATGTTATCATTGTGTCGTTTGCCTTATATGAGTGAATCTGTGTGAATTGGAGAGTAGTGCAAAACGTGAACGTAACATCAGTGTTTTTAATGTTGTAGTTTCTATTATACCTGTGTAGTGCGCATAACAATAATTGTTGTTGTGTTTTGTGTGTAGTTTTTTTCTTATTATACCGTGTAGTGGCTTTGGAACAATATTGGGTTGTTGGTGGGTTTTTTTTAAAATGTAAAGTGCTATAGATAGACAGTGTTATGATTATCAATTACTATCATAATTGTTAAGATAGTAGGTGGCACTGCTCTTGTGGCAGCGACCTGCTTCCCCCATCAGGCAGAGCTGACTGAATTTCATGTAGCGGAGCCTGCCCCGACAGAAAGGGGTAGACAGCGTTTACCCCGTGGGAATGTGGGGGGCCTGTCAGTATCTAAAGAGCATCCCCACTTTCTGCAAATTTTCTGTGCTGGACATTCCTTTTTTTCCATCCCTCTCTTTGTTTCTGTCTTGTTCCTTTTCTTTCCCGTCGCCTTCTTGTCTATTTCCCAGCCTTCTGGTCCGTTCTCGTGCCTTTTTTTTTTTTTTTTTCCCAGAAAGTCTTCAGAGATAACAATTCTCTTCTCCCATGATGAAGTCGGATACACTGGGCCTGACTTGTCAGGCGCTTAAGGCAGCACAAGGCGTTTTCGCTCCTATGGCAGACAGCAATAGTTGCTTTCTGAGGTTTGACAAAGAAGATGATGTGCTCAGTACCGTACACTACACCAGACACAGTGAAAATGCATGAACCTGTGTGGCACTGTTGCCCATTTGTCAAAACCTGTGGCTGTGTTCTGTTGCACAGGACTGTGGATCGCTGCAGTCAGGGCAGATCATCACCATTGACGACGAAGACGTCAACTCCGATGACGACCAGGTGCGTTGTCTGTCTTCCTTCGCATCTTTTGTCTTGTCACGTGTATTTTTTTGTGTGTGTGGCCATTATGCCTTGTGGTGGTGCATGTCTGAAGATTCGTCAGAAGTTTTCCTGTTGGTGGTGGTGGTGATGATGATGTTGCATGCGAGACATGATTTGTGAATTGTGACATCTGTGTTTTTTTATTTGTTACATAAGTCTAGTTGTGTGTAGAAAGTCACTACAGCATTATTTCTGAATTTGTTGTTGTTGCTTTTTGGTATGGGTGTTAAAAAAATTTGTTTGTTGATTGTTGGAATTTTGTGCAGTTAAAAATTTTTTTTTTCTAGTCATTTGCTTTATTACTCAGAACTGAGAGGCCTGGGCATGTGACCTAGCTGTTTGTATGCAAGCTCATAGACATGTATGAGGTGATCTTGCATAAATACACACACACACACACACACACACACACACACACCACACACACACACACACACACACACACACACACACACACACAACACACACACACACTCAAAACACCCACACCTCTCCCCCCCCCCAAAAGAAAACAATGAAGGTGTTGAGCTCTTTAACTACCTATCTTGTGAGTAACACCAGGAAGATTAACAGCTATCGTGATTTTAAAATACAACAAACACCACCACCCCCAGTGATCACTATCTTGTAACCTAGATTTATATGCAAAGCCCACTCCCTAAAACTGTGTCCTGGTAGCAATAATCACTTTAAAATGCATTTCTCTTTTTATTTATTTATTTTTATTTTTTCTTGGGGGTGTAGTATTGTTTTATTCAACATTCTATGTTTACAAATAACAAATGCATTCATTATCAGTACTGCTAAATGCCCAAGAGCCAGTAATAATGACAAATGATGATAGTGGTAATGATGATTACGATGACAAACATTGTGCAATAGCCGGGAAGAATTTATTTGATTGAGTCTTTTTTTTTTTTCCTTCTACTATTTGAAAAGATGTTTGTGAGTGCTTTTAGTGGTGGTGGTGGTGGTGGTGATGTTAATTGTAGTGTTTGTTTTGCTGTTGTTTTTTGTGTGTTTGCTGTTGACGAAGTGTTGTGCATCTCCTAGTTAGTTTTCATACTGTCATTAAAGCATTCGTATTTTTTAGAAAATTTTTGTTCGTGTGGTTTTTTAAAATAACAGATAAATTATAATACCAAGTCGAGACCAGAAATTTAAAGGGGTTTTATTCAGAAGTGGATGGGTGGGCTTTTTAGTTTCGTTTCTTCTATAAAAAAAAATAATAAATAAAAATAAAATAACCATTATTGTGGAACAGTAATTTGAAAGAGAAGTGAGCCCCCAACATACTTCAGTAGTGTGTTTGTACAATGTGGGGTGGTCGTGGCTTGACGTGTAAGGTTGGCTGGAGTGTTGATGCCAGGAAGGACAGGAGAGTTGGCCTTTCATCTTTATGTTTTAACCTGTAACACAGCAGCAGCACAGGTTAAGTCGGAACTCTGATTAATCATTGCTGAAATGAGGGCCCAGATACACCTGTGTGTTATCATGACTTAAAACAATTTGATTGGAAGATTGTGCGGAATATCTAACACAGCATGTGCCTATGTTCTCCTCTTTGGTTGCCTCTTACTATTGTAACTGTTTTTTTGTTTGTTGTTAATATTTTGTGTGTGTGTGGGTGGTTTTTGGGTTGTTTTTTTTTTTTGGGGGGGCTGTTTTACATGCTGGTAGGTAGGGGGTTAAACCTGTTTTTCAACAGCAAAGTGTCGCTTGCCTGCTGCGTCTTTTTCTGACAGTTTAGGGTTAGAGCTGTGGAGACAACAGTAAAGTGTCATGTGCCTAGTTGTTGTTTTTTTCTCTCTGACAGTAAGGGGCTAAAGGTGTTTTTTTGCCACAGTAAAGTGTCAATGTGTGTGCCTGTGTGTGGTGTGTCATGCAGTTGTTAGCTGTGCCGGCATGGCCTGGAATCTCACCTGTCAATCGACCCGTTTCTCCATTCCTCTCCAAGCTCCAGTCTGCCGAGGTCCCCATACATGATTTACCTCCCTTTTCCCCCCCCCCCCCCCCCCCCCCCCCCCCCCCCCCACTTCCTCTTGACTGATTTTTTAATCCTTTGTATGCTCTTTAATACATATATATCTATATCTGTGTGTCCGCTTTGTAAACACTGCGGGGCTGCTTGTTTATGGATGTTGTATCATATACCAAATTTCCACTTTTGTTGAGTAGGGAGTCTGGACTAACTAACATTGGGTGTGTACGAAGAAAGTTGTGTGTGTGTGCGTGTATGTGTTATAACTGAAACTGAGAAGATGGCGGATGTGTGTATGATGTGGCAATCATTATTCACTTACAGTAAACTTTTTTTCTCTTTTTTTTTTTTTTTTTTTTTTTTAGCTGCTTGAAGTCATCCCTTGCTCATCTTATTAAATTGAAGATGAACAACCTTCTCAGATCCCTAAAGCAAACGTTGTCACCAAAGTCAGTGATTGGAAATTTGGCTAAAAACCAGAAAATGGGAAATAAATAGTCTCTTCCCCACCCAGCTGTTGACGAGCGGCGCTCGTCATAGAAACCGCCACCTGCAATGCTGAGTTGACGAGCGCCGCTAGTCATGAACCAACGCTCTCTCTGTTTCGCTCAGCATTGCTGAAAATCCTTCTTATTATGATTTGTTTAGCTCCCTTGATGTATCTTCAACCCATGAGTCCCATTTGTTCAAGTTATTTGTATATTTTATAATGTTCAGCCGGCAAGGTAAACGAGGTAGGCCTACTGCGAAGTTCAAAATTGGGTTTCCGAAGCAATGCTGCCCCTCAACTGACTTACACAGTTGCCAAAGTTATTGATGAAATTTATAGAGATCAAGATAGTGGAGATGAGGGTGTGTTTTTTTTTATCCAGTTGACATCGAACTTTGCGAAGTTGATGCAAACGACTCGGTTTTGATCTGGAAGAAACTTGAGTACTCGTGGTCTGAATCGGAACATGAAGATCGTATCGTTCGAGATGCAGTTGGGTGTATTTGAGGGCTTTATTCGTTTTTATAACATGATTATATTGCTTTTTTTTCTCTGCATATTCATAAACAGCACAACTAAATGTGTGTATCGTGTGGCTGCACCTTTGGTCAGGGCTTGGTTTTGTTGATGAATTATTGTTCTTGCTGACATCTGCCCTGGCTCCCTGGCTGTGTGTTTGTGTGAAGAGCAGGGGTGTGTGTGTGTGTGCGTGCCGCGCGCTTGTGTGTCTGTCTGTCTGCCTGTCTGTGTGAAAAAGAAATTGTTGGCGTGACTTTTTTTTTATATAGGCATTTGAAAGCATTCAGTGATAATACTGATGTAAACATGTGATGAAGTTGGGTAGATGATGGGTAGGTAGAAGTAGTAATAAGTGTGTTTATTTGCAGTGTTTGTCCGAAAGTACCACACACATTCTGTGTGTGGATAGGCAGTGCTTGTATTTATCTGAACACTACTTTCTGACCCTTTTTTCAGTCTTATTCATCAAATCAATGTGTTGTGCAAACTGTTGTGAGCTCCGCATCACTTTATTGCATCATGAATGACTTTTTGTAATATCATTATTGCATTTCAAAGAGTCCATGTGACACTCTGGCTAATTATATATTTTAAAAATTGTCACTGATACAATCTTCATTCAATTTCCTTTTATTCAGTATATACTTTCATGTAGCTGCCCTAGGAATTTCCTGAATTAAAAGCAATTGAAAATCATACGCACGATTTTTGTCTGTTTCTGAAAATTTCTTCAGCATGTGCCTGAGCAAAATATGTCAGCAGCGAAAAGGTTAAGGGCGAGTGCAGATAGTCGTGGTAAAAGCTTGTCATGACATGGAGACAAATGTCACATGATATTTCAAAGCCTAACAGCAGTTTGATGTAGGCCTTAAAACTTACTGTTTTTTTTTTAATTTATTCATTTTTTATTCTTTTTTTTTAGCTTACATCAATAACTTGTCAAAGCTTTTTGGTCTTGGCCTTCCAAAACTGGTAGAGAGAAGGACGACTGACATTGACAAACATCTAGGTGGTAGGGTTGGCTGACTGGGTCTGCATTTTGGGGGGATAGATTACAGGGGGTGTGTGTGTGTGTGTGTGCATTCGTGTGTGTGTGTGTGTGCTCTTGTGTGCGTGTGCTTGCTCGCATGCATGTGTGCGTGCTTGTGTGCTTTTTTATATTATGTGTATATTATTTTTATCTAGTTTTTTTTTCTCCTTTGAATTGTATAAATAATCCCATCCTTGGCTGGTTTGTCTCTTGGCTTTTGTGTGAAAGTGACTGTTGAGCCCTTAAGTTCCATACAAGCTTGTTAGGGATTGATATACAGGGGAAATAGCACTTTAAGAATTCTTGTTATTTTGTATTTATTGTTTGTTTTTTTAGATGGCAGTTGTTTGTTTTTTTAGATGGCAGTTTTGTATTTCATATGGGCCTGTGCCTTTTTTTCTTTTTTATCTTTTGATAACTGGCAGTGAGCATGTCTAAATTATACATGCGCATTGATCTGTATGCTGCATGCCTATTACAAATATGAACAGTGTTTTGCATACACAACACACACACACACACACACAGAGTCTTACCACTCCTCTCTCTCTCTCCTCTCCTCTCTCTCCTCTCTCATCTCTCTCTCTCTCTCTCTCTCTCTCTCTCTCTCTCTCCTCTCTCCTCTCTCCTCTCTCTCTCCTCCTCTCTCTCCCTCTCTCCTCTCTCTCTCTCTCTCTCTCCCTCTCTCTCTCTCTCTCTCTCTCCTTCTCTCTCTTCTCTCTCTCCTCTCTCTCTCTCTCTCTCTCTCTCTCTCTCTCTCTCTCCCCACTCCCTCCTCTCTCCCCCCCCCTCCACTCTCTCTCTCTCCTCTTTTTCACTGGGAGAAG
>CM060346.1:33676761-33731761 GCA_030674155.1 Stramonita haemastoma | reverse complement strand
TGTTGACTCGGAACAGTTGAGAGTTTGAAAATAAGCGTTACTCGTGAGTTTTTTTTCTATGTTGTCTCAAGTAGTGTCACCTTCAGAGTTTGTAGGAGATTTTGGGGGGGGGGGGGGTGGGGTGGGGTAGAGTGTGTGTCTATAAAGTGTTGTGTTGTTTTGTTGTGTGGGGTCCAGGGTGTGTGACATTAACAGGCACCATCATGGTGTGGCTCATTGTGGCCGCTTTTGACTAAAGTGAAATAACACCACCACTTTGGGGGCACTTTTGGCTTGTGTAGCCAGCAGAGCGTTCACACTGCATAGTATGTGATTATCAGCCATTTCTCCCCCCATTGGTTTTGTTTTCATCTTGACTCTTTCGCCGCCAAGCGTCTGACTGAAGAAATCTCTTCAGCGCCCAGCAGTTTGCAGCACAGAACGTTACCGATTTGCTGGTATTCAGTCTGTGTGAGATTAACATAGTCACTTTTTTTCCATTAAAACTTGGTCAGGGTGAAGGCTGATAAGTCTGCTATCACCCCCACCAGTCAGCTTGGTGCTGCATGAAAAACTGTCCTTATTAACATGGCCTGCGCCATTGACGAATGTGGCCTGTGGCGGGAAAAGGGGAAATAACAGAGGCAGGTGATGGGTTTGTTGACTGCTTTCATACTTGAAGTTGGGAATTTGTTGCTGCAGTGAAGTCAAGTGAAGCCTTTCTTGTGGGAAGATGGGAGGCAGAGAGATGTCTTGAAAATGAGGGTCAGGCCTGCATCTGTTCTGTGGCAAGCTCTGCCTCACAGTTCTGTAGTTTGTGTCAAGAGATTGATTTGCCCGCAACCAAAGTTAGCAGTTGACCCCTCCTACAAGGAGAGGTCACGAGAAATGACTGCAAGGAAAGTGATTTCTGTTCTTTGCAATTGATACATAGCAACAACAACAACAAAATAAACCCACCTGAAACAAAAACAAAAAATAAAGTAGACCCTGTTTTACTGCAAACACTATTTCCTGCATTCTGCGTTAAACAAAGGAAATACTGGGCCGGGTGTAATTTGCACTCATTGCTGTTGTTTACTAACCAACCTAAGATGCAGTCATGGCACTTCATCATCCTCTTTTGCTGAACATTGGCATTACAGTTGCCATCTCCTCCATCAATCTGGCCAGCAGCAACAGCTTCTAGGTCGCTGCGTTCCATCCTCTTGATCAGTCCTCACAGTATTCTAACCCTCCCCCCCCCCAAAAAAAAAAAAACGAAAAGAGAAAAAGCCTATAAATCTACTCTGTCGCAGACACCCTAACGATTGCCAGTAGCGGAACTTAATTAGCAAATTTTTAAATTTTAACATTTGCATTTACTTACCGATTGGGACGCAGTAAAGTGCAGGGAATATGGCAGCAGCAGCATCATGTTAAAGCAAGACAGCAGCTCTTGCTCCAGGTTGATATATATGTGTGAAGAACTGTGGCAGTGGCCATTGTACTCAGGTGTTAACAGGCACTGGTGGCCAGGCCAGGCGCTGTGCTGGTTTAAAATGGGGCTCTCCTGACAGGCTCTGGCAGGCAGCGCTATGAGGCTCTAAAGGTGGAAGGCATCAGTTAGCTGCACAGTAGCGCAGGACCCCTCTGGGCAGTTGCCTTGAAGCAGCTGGAGGTGTAGCAGTGAATGGCTGAGATAATGAAACAGTAGGCATGACCCTGGCTGTGGCATGTGTTTGTGGAAAAGCCAGAGAAACATTTTGGTGGAGGATAAAGATCTATACACTCCATGAAAGTAACAAAGTTGTGGAATAGGACTGCCTTTTTTTTGGGGGGGGTGATGGTAAATAGGCCAGTTTTTGTATTGGGGTGTGGAAGTTAGGCCTGTTGTTGGTTTAAGGGTTTGATGGATGTTTTCATTTTCGTGCTTGTATGAAGGATCTTGTTTTTCACTTTTCCGCTGTGCACTTTCAACTTTTTTTTTCACAGACTCGCGTTCAGCCACCTGAAACATGCAGCACACAAACACAGATTGCCGCACATTCTCTTATAAGTGCACACACACACTCACACTCGCACTCACACACTTTCTGTCTTTCTCTCCTCCCCGTACCCACACCCCTCTCCCTTTCCCTCCTTCATCATCATTCGTTTCCCTATCTCCCACTCTCCTTCATCATTATCTTTTATCTCTGTTTTTCCCTTTTACATCTTCTCTCTGTGCCTCACTCTGTTTCTCTCTGTCTCTCTGTTTGTCTCTTCTATCTGACTCCCTTTCCCCACTTTTTTTCTCCTCTCCTTTTCCCCCCTTTCTTATCTACACATTTTCTTCTGCATTCTGTTCTCAATTTGAACTACTGACGCGTTGTGTAGTGACGCAAATTAACAGCAGGTGTGTGTGTACAGATTGCGGTGTTTTTTAGCGGCCTTATAGTGGCCTATCGAGTTAACACCTCTGTGTATCGCAATTCACTGCACTTAACCCATTAGATAGTGTGTGTACGTACGCATGGGAGTTGTATTTGGGGGCTCGAGTCTGCCTCTTAGTAGAAACTCTTGGGTGTTTGACACTGTTGTGTGTGTGTGTGTGTGTGTGTGTGGTGTGTGTGTGAGCACGCAGGTTTGTGGGTGAGTGTGGAGAGCTTTGTTTAATGGGTGAGGGAAGGGGTGTGTGTGTGTGTGTGTGTGTGTGTGTGTGTGTGTGTGTGTGTGTGTGTGTGCCCTTTCAAGAGGGTTTTTACCTTGGGAGTTAACACCAGTGTCCTTTGGATGAGACTTACAAACCAAGGTCTTATGTGCAAATGCATGCAGAACATCTTGCACACTCTTTAAAACCCAATTTCAGCCCATATTGGCAATGGTGAAGTATTTAAACCACATCACCTGGTGGTTTAGAAATGTGGAATGTGGCTACCTTGATGGTGGGTAAACATATACACAGAATTTCACCACTGGGGAACCTCGGAGATCTAACCCTAGAATGGGAGGAGAAAAAAAAATTTCTTTGAAGTTTTCCTGAATGGTTTCTTCCCTAAGCTCTCTCCGTCACCTTTGTCTATTCCATCTTTTAAAACCCATTTTCTGCAGAAAATAAAAAGAAATCATACTGGTTACTTATGACACTTAAGTGTGCAGGTGGTGTTGGGGAGGGGTGGGTGTTAGTCCGGGTGTGTGTGTGTGTGTGTGTGTGTGTGCTTTGTGGGTTAGTGATAGTCGTGCAGAGTGTATCCCAGATTGTTTATGTGAATATTCACTCGTTTCATTTTTGGGGTGAGGGGATGCTTCAAAGGTGCTTTACATTACGCAGCTTAGTTTTCCTTTTTTTCTCTTACGCTGATGGTGAGGGTTTGTTTTTTTTTCTTGCAAACACTCACTCGCTGACTTTGTTGCTGCCAGTTTTGTGTGGGCAACACATATTAAACCCATGGTGTACGGATGATAGAGTAATGCCTGGTAGCTTTTGCCCCATCTTAACACTGTCTGTTGTGTACAGGGGAGTGGGTGTATGAATTTTTTTTTCTGCTCATTGTGCTTATGTCAACCATTCCACTGTCTTTCACCGATTCTGTTATGTACTCAGAAAAAATGTATCTTTGCACTTTGTGTGGGTGAAGCAGATAGTTCTTGTTTAGTTACACGTTTTGTTTTCTTTTAATAGATAGCATTACGAAAGGGGCTAGTAGGATTGTTGAACAGGAAAAGAAGTAGACTGCAGTCAAGAATTATAGGAACAGAATGTAGTTTGTTGGGATGTTTTTAGAGCAGAGCTGGGATTGGGTATGAATAGTTTAAGAAACTGCTCATGGATTGGGTGGTATTTTAGAACAGAGCTGGGATTGGGTATGATAGTTTTGAAACTGTTCATGGATTGGGTGGATATTTTTAGAACAGAGCTGGGATTGGGTATGAATAGTTTGGGAAACTGTTCATGGATTGGGTGGATATTTTTAGAACAGAGCTGGGATTGGGTTGGAATAGTTTGGGAACTGTTATGGTTGGGTGGATATTTTGAAAGAGCTGGGATTGGGTATAGATAGTTTAGAACTGTTTGTTTGTTTTTTGAAAATAGTTTATTAATAGCTACTAACTTCGTTTTGGGAAGCTGGTTTGAATGAGGGAGCAAAACACAAAATAACAAAAAGTAAGATAAGAAAGATGTCACTGTAATTGATATACAGGTATCTATAGGCTGGTTGTTTCAGTTATTATAATCTATATAATTCAGTGAATCAAAACACAAAGTTTGTCTCTACAGATACAGTTTTAAGCTTCATGCCTTCATTTATGCAGGCTAAAAAAAGATATTAAAATTGTGTGTGTGGTGGTGTGTGTGTGTGTGTGTGTGTGTGTGTGTGTGTTTGGCACACAGGAAATGGAAAGAGTCAGTATATATATTGTTTTAAAACCTTTTTTTTCCTGTATTCTGTGTCTTTTTTTTTTCTTCTCCTAATTGAAACATCAGATTTTAACCTAAAGGGCTCATGATGATTTGTAACACAGTCATGTTGACAATGTTGTTATGTTGGTATGTGTCATGTTGTTATTGATCTTAATCATTTATAATAATCCTGTTCAACCAGTGTTGCTATTATTTGACTGTATATTACTGCTTGTAATGTGTGTATACATATTGTTAATTTTTTGTTGTTTTTTAATGACAGCCTTGAAATGTACGGTCTGTGATATTAACCAGAAAGTGTACCATTATTTTGATTAACCCAGATTAATGTGTGTGCAGGTCAGTCTGTTTATTAATTAAGTTGATGAACATTTTTCTGTACTAGTAGTTATTTGAGCATTTGGTCAAGTGCAGCTTTAGAGTTCAGGGGTGTGCTCGAGAGTTCATGCTGCTCTCTGTGATTATCAGTTTTGGAACAAACTTAAAAGACTTTCATGGAATGAAAACATGGCTGTGAATGTTTGATGGTTTTTTTTCCCATTATTAAATTTGATAGATTATGTTGTCTGTAAACAGACAAAGTTTGGGTTTTTCTGTAAAAGGTTCAGTTCATTCATTCTGGAAAGATATGATCAAGCATTTACTTGTGAGATTTCTTATTGTTAAAAAAAACAAAAAAAACCCGAACATTCCACACTTCTCTTGATCATGAAAATGTTCACAGTTTGTACTAATCCTACTTTTTCTTCAATTGTTTTGGGGTGTGTTCTTTTGGATAAAATTGTATTAAATTAAAAAAAAAATGAATGGTTCGGCCTTTTATACTATAGTTTCACTGAGGCAGATTTGTCAGCATTGTGAACCTCAGGCTGCACTGAACATTTGTATTTGTAAAGGAATTATTAGAGACTGAGAAAAAAAATAGTAGGTAACCTCCTGCACATGGGAACTGGTAGCTGAGGTTTTACACAGGGGGGGATATTTTGTATTCAAGAGAAGGGATAGTTTTGAAAAATCAGAAAGAAGCAAGTAAAAAGAAGCAGATGTATGATACATTTTTGCCAGCTGTCAGCTCCCAGCGGTGAGCCTTTTTGTTTTGTTTATTTTTATTTTTTGTTTTTTCACCTTTTGATTTTAGCTGTGCATAAATGACAGAACTAACGAGTTGATAGCTGGAGGAAGAAAAAAATTCTTGACTTTGCTGGAAAGCATTTTAACTGGGGAAAAAATCCCACTGCAGAGGGGTTTATGTTTGTTTTGGGATTTTTGTTTTTTGAGTGGTTTCATTTGAATACAAATTTTTGTGCTGTAGCATATTTCATTCTGGCAAAATGTGTACATCATTGTCAGTAATAAGCAAACACAGAGCAGCAATAAGCTTGGAGCTTGTATTTTGCAGTCTATCATTGAAAACACACACAGTAAGCTAACGCAACAATGGAGAAGATGTTTCCCAATTATAAACTTGTTATTTTGCCCACTTGAAGTATGCCATTTTTTTAAAACAATATTTCTGACAGTCAAAATTAAAAAAAAAAAAAGTTTCTGACAAGGGGAAATGAAAAGAGAGAATGAATTTTCCTTGGAGGTTATTTACTCAAGTAGACCCTGAGAACAAACAGAACCATGTGCTGTAGATGCAGGATCAGTGTATCATATTTCTTCTCTTTTTTTATTATTTTTTTTTTCCAAATGTCATGCGTGCATGCTTTTTTTGCCTTGTCGGTTGGTGTGTGGGCTTTTTTTAATCAGCTGCTGTGCTCCCTCCTCTCTCTCTCTCTCTCTTTCTCTCTGTCTCCTGCCTCCCACCTCCCATCGTCACCCTCCTCCTCCACATCCTCCTCCTCCTCCTCCTCCTCATTGCTCGCCCACTGGCCTCCTTGCTCGCGCCCGCCCCCTGTTGGCATGTCGATGCTGACCCCAGGGTTTACGCTTAATCTCATAGCGGGTCTGCCCACGGAGCACTCGGTCAAGTCCATCGTCAACCGCTACCACGAGCTGACCAACCCCACAGGGCCCGGGCCCGGGGAGGAGGGCGCCCCAGACTCCCAGAGCAGGTGACCATCAAAATTTGTCTTAGATTTGTCCATTTTGTCACTTTGTCAATATGTCAAAATTGGTCACACAGTTATTAATTTGTCTATCAAGGATCTCCAGCGTGTGTGTGTGTGGTTTTCTGAATTGTCTCTTGCTCCTCTCTGTCTCATCTCTCTCCCCACATTTTGTTTGCTTGTGTTATTCATTCTTAGGACTGTATGGTTTGGGTTGGTTTGGTCAGTCAGTCCATCTTTCCCACATTTTGTGATCTGTGATAGGCATAAGGACTGACTGTTCCACCCCTCCCCCCTCCCTCCCTCAGGTTTGTGAAGCAGCTGCTGGGTGGAGTGTTGTTGTTGTTGTTGAAAAGCTGATATGTATGTGTGGCCTGTCTGGAATGTCCACTCGTGGTGACATCCCTTTTGGGGCAAAACAGATGACTTCACCCTACTGGGATCGGACTTCACTCATGCCTGAGGCCCTGCTAGCTTGAGGTTGCCTTTAGAACATTCAGGCATGTAGGTACTTGTGTATAGATGCATTTTCCCCATGCTACCTTTTAGTATTATCTAGTGAAAATGAAATTTGAACAGCTCATGGAACCATAATCATAGGACAAAAAACCTGCAAAATGAACACACCATTTGTGTGTTTGTCATTTAATTGGGTGTTTTTTGTTGATATCTGTCAGTTATTATATTACACTCATTGTAGATGAATACTGTCAGTTGCCATGTTAATGATTTCATCATATGTAGCAACAACTAAACAGAGTATTACATTAATGTTAGCCACTTCTGAATCCATTTTATGATCAGAATCTATCAAGGTTTTTATCAGAAGTATTGTTATCATCAAGGTCAAGCTGACATCATTTCTTTACCAGACAATCCACCATTTCACAGCATTTTCACACAAAAACTAATGGCGGTAGCTGCTTCAACCCCACATGAGAAAATGGCCGTCAACTCTTTTTTGGTGCCGTTATTTTGGCTTGTGTTTTCATGCGTGTTGACAGGAAATGATTTGCTAAGCAGTTGAAAAGATAATTTTCAGTTACCTTTGGACCCGGTTAGCCAGGTTAGCCACAAGAAAACCTTCAATGACACCACAGGTGTGCTCTGTTAGGACATGGTCATTCAGCTGTGTAGGTGTTTATCACACTTGACAGTTGGTGTACAAATCCATGCCGTGAGCAATCGAAGTTGTTGAGTATCCCCAGTTTAACTTCACCAGGGGGTGGGGGGTAAGGGGGGGGTAGGGGGGGGGGGTGATCACTGTGACATAACAACAAAGGAAAGATTATATCACTGATGGTGAATTTCTGGTTGTGGTGGTTGCAGGAAAGGCAGCATTGATCTCAACCGGTCAGAAAGCCTCAAAGGCAAAGGCGATGTGAGTATTGTCTTCTCTTGCAATACAGTCCTTTTTTTCTTTTTCTTTTTAGATAACTGTTTGAAAGATGATTTATGTTGTGGATTCTTATGTTCCCAGTGCCAGTTCAGGAGGCAGACTGGCTGTTAGAAAAAAGAAAAGAAGAAAATGATTGCAGTGATTTGTCAGTTCATTATCATGAAAGTGTGTGAGAGGGAGAGATGTTTGTATTTTGTGTGTGTTTTTTTTTGGGGGGGCGGGTGATAGACTTAAGAGTGATGATAATCAAAAAAAAGGAGACAGTGTATAGCCAGTGAATTTTAGTTGTCATACTTTCTCTGTGTGCATGTGAGTTGAACTTCATAGTGGTAAAAGCACACAAACATACTCACATACTCTCTCTCTATCTCTCTCTCTTTGTGCCTCTGTCTCTCTTGTCTCTGTCTTTCTCTCTCTCTGTGTCTCTCTCTCTGTGTCTCTCTCTCTGTCTCTGTCTCTCTCTCTCTGTCTCTCTCTCTGACTCTCTCTCTCTCTCTCTGATCTCTCTCTCTCTCTCTCTCTCTCTCTCTCCTCTCTCTCTCTCTCTCTCTCTCTCTCTCTCTTCTCTCTCTCTCTCTCTTTCTCCTCCACCTCTCTCCTCCCCCTCTCTTTTTTATGTTCAGTATCTGAGCACATGAATCTGAAGAAATGCCCTGTCTACATACAATGCATACATATGTACATGAATGCATAAAAATGGGTGGTTGTGTGTTACAGAAATCCGAACGACCGGCCAGAAGATCCAAAAGGTGAGCTGCAGCACTTACACACCTTTTACAGTGGAGGGGGAGAGAGAGAGAGAGAGAGAGAGAGAGAGAGAGAGAGAGAGAAAACAATCGTTGGAATATGCCAGCTAAATATTGTGATTTCTCATGCAAAAAAAAAAAACAAACAAAAAAAACAAACCATCGTCTTTGCTAAGCTGAGCAGCCAGAATTAGGAAATCTAGACATTGAACAGGTGTAGATGTTGTAGCATACCGTGAGCAGTGTGATTCCTGATTTGTCATGGTTTGTGGTGTCGTGGCTGTTGCAGTGATGTGGATCGGGATGATATGTTCCGAGCCCTTAACCAGCAGTCAGGGAGTTCTTCTGCCTCCAGCTTGTCTAACAGGTAGGTGGGAGTGTTGGAACATAGTGCCTTGGTCTCTTTTTTGCAGCCCAGCACTGGATGGGCAGTAAGATGGGGCATGTTGGGCAAACACTCATACTGGCACATACACATTAACAATCTACACATACAAGAAGATATGCAGGCATGCCTTTATGCACTCACGTGCATGTACACTCATGTGTGCATGCCTGCACACACACGCACAGACATACATAGGGGGGGGGGGGGTGGCAGGATAGCCTGGCGGTCAGAGTGATGCGCTCATAATCTGCTGGCGTAGGTTCAAATCTCGTTGAAGATAATTTTTCCTCTGGAGTTAACATTAGTGTGGACTCTACTACCCCTCAAAAGTCCTTCTGATAAGACTATGATATGAGGTCCCGTGTGCAAACACATGTGAAACATCTTGTGTACACGTTAAAAACTGTTCTGTTTTTTGTGTGCCAGTGAGAACAGATGACAAAAGTTGACAAAACTGCATACACACACAGGGACTGGATGTAAAAAAGCACATGAGTGCTTATTCCATTATCCCGGAAATAAAAGAATAAAATTATTTTTAAAAAACACACACAAAGCATACACTCGCACATGCTCTCCAGATCACACATGCATACCACACACAGACACAGGGATGCGCACACACACATGAACACAGGGACACAGGCATGCATACACACTTACACACATACACACACACACTACACACACACACACACACACACACACACACTACACACACACACACACACTACACTACACTACACAACATGCTGCACTACATTGAATTACACTGCCCCAACACTGGACTGCACTTAACTACTACACTGCACCACAGCACAGCACAGCACACTACCCCACACTACACCTCACTGATTACAAAGCAGTCATTGCACACACTACCCTGACAACACACTCCCTGTCCTCTACCAGGAGCATGGAGAGCCCCAGTGCATCGTCAGAACACGTCAACGAAGCGCTCAGCGCGGCAAGGGCAGACCAGTACGACTCTGATCTGGACGTGGAGGAGTTACCCTCCCTGAAACAGGTCCTTGGAGACGACGTCCTGAAGAAGCTGAAGCCAAGGAGAAGAAGCGACAGGAGGTCATCAATGGTGAGTGGGGGCCCCATTTCTTCACCTCTGGTGTAGTAGTGGCATTCATGTCAGTTAAAGTTAAAGTCTGTCCCGAGCCTAAGGCTCATCAGGCCGGTGCTTATCCCGGTTTCTGTGGCGTTAAGCGACTGAGAGACATAGACTCCCCCCTGGATAGGACGCCAGTCTATGGCAGGGTTAACCCCCAACACAAGGTTGGTACCCCTTTAACACCTGGGTGGGGTGAGAAAATAGCCGTAAAGTGCCTTTTCCAAGGGCACAACGCCATAGCTGAAAGCTGGGATCGAACCCGCAACCTTTAGATTACGAGTCTGACACCCTAACCACTAGACTACAGCGGCGGCTCATTTCACCTTTGGTGTAGTGTCATTCATGTCAGTGAGGTGCAACAAATTGACAACTGGCTGTATTTTGCCAGTTCTTTAGTCACTCGTTTACTGCCCAGTTTCTTGTCCTGTCCCTGAAACTCTAGTCAGCCATCAGGAAAGAAAGGTTCTTGGTCTGTGCAGATTCGCTCTCAGCTCTGGAGGCTTATCGCTTGCAGGAACATAAATCACCCTAAACTTCAGGAGTTCTACAAACTGATTACTTCCTTGAGACAGAACGGGTGTGACATGGTTTTGGTGTGGATCCGGGGCACGTGGGCATTCAGGGCAACGAAACGGTTGACCGACTTGCTATGTGTGCCACAGAGCAGGAGGTTTCTGGGTCTACTGTGCCATACACAGATCTGAAACCTAGAAGTGAACAATATGTGCATTACCTCTGGCTGGAGGAATGGAATGCTCAGACAGACAACAAACTTGTTTGTGACACACACAGAGGGAAAGCCTCTTTCAAGTGAGGGGGAATCTGGAACAGTTATTGTCTGAGCATTCAAGAGGTTTTCCCCTCTGTGTGTCAAAAACAGAAGGACAACCACATAGGTTATGGGACACCTTTACCTTTACCTTTACCTTTTTTGAAAGGACTCATGGCAGCAAGAGAGTTGTTCTTGTCAAAATTCTGTAGAAAAAAGCCACTAGGATAGGGAAACAAATACACATTTTCTTTTTAGAATAAATAAAACATATGCACTCACTTTTTAAAAAAAAAATGTGTATTGGTTGGGTGTTGTGTGTGTGTGTGTTGTGTGTGTGTGTGGTGTGTGTGTGTGTGTGTGTGTGTGTGTGTGTGTGTGTGTGTGTGTGTGTGTGTGTGTCTGTGTGGTGTGTCTCTGTGTGTGTGTGGTGTGTGTGTGTGTTTGTGTGTTCTGTGTGTCTGTGTGTGTGTGTGTCTGTGTGTGTTCTGTTGTGTCTGTGTCTGTGGTGTCTCTGGGTCTGATGTTGTTGTGTCGTGTGTGTGTGTGTTGTGTGTGTGTGTGTGTGTGTGTGTGTGTGTGTGTGTGTGTGTGTGTGTGTGTGTGCAGAGCTGTTCCACACGGAGAAAGCTCACCTGCGGAACCTGAAGGTGCTGCACATCCTGTTCTACAGCCCCATGGTGACGGTGGGCATCATGCCTGAGCTGGCCAGGGCTCTCTTCCCCAACATCGAGGAGATCATCCGCCTCCATGGTCAGTAGGGCACAGGAAAAGAATTGGGGGGGGGGGGGGGGGGGGGCAGGGTTGTGGCTGTTTTTTCTTCTGCCACCTTTCTATTTCGTGAGGGAAAATCTTTTTTTTTTTTTACTTTTTTTGGGGGGGGGCAGGGTTGTGGCTGTTTTTCTTCTGCCACCTTTCTATTTCGTGATGGAAGCTTTTTTTTTTTGCTTTTTTTTTTTTGGGTGGGGGTTGTTGTTGTTGTTGTTTCTTTGCTAAGAGCTCTGAGGTGTCGTCACCGATCACCAGCTGTGAGACTTTTGCGTTGCAACGGTTTTGTTGTTGTTGTTGCGTTTGTGATCTTTTTGTCATTCGTTCCTACTGACAGTTGCAGTAATCAGAGAGACGGTGATGAGGAGGCAAATGTGTGATGAAGAAAACTGATGTGTTGCAGCCTCCATGAACAAGGCCATGAAAGACAGACGCAGTCAGAACCCTGTGGTGGGGGATGTGGGCGACATTCTTTTGAAAAGGGTAGGTTTGTGGTGTGTTGTGGTGTGTGTGGTGTGTGTGGTGGGGGTGGTTGTTTGGGTGTGTGGAGTTGTGTGTGCACGCATGGTACATTCTGGTTTATAATTATCGCATTTGCAATGTCAGAAAGTGGTCATATGTTTTTTGGATGTGTGTTCTTTTTCCATTTTTATTTGTTTCTTTGGAGTCTTATCTTGAAAAGTTTTCTTTTTTTTGATTTACTAATTTATACATATTTTTTTTTTTTGGGGGGGGGGGGAGGTTCTATATGTGTATGCTGTTTATTCCTCTGTGAATTTTTATGTATAAGCATTTTTTTTTGTTTCTTTTGAAATCACCCATTCTTTTATATTGTTATTTTTTATTTGTGTACTTAACAGTTGTTGGAATACTTAATTAAGCACACAGTGATGACATATTTGTTGAAAATTGTGAAAAAAGACGCCCTTTTAAACAAATTTTTTGTTTTTGATGTGCTCATCCTGGCTGTTGTTTATCCTGTGCACTACCTTTAGTGACATTGATGCCGCATCTCTGATCCTGTGACTGATTTGATTGATTGAGTGATTGATGTCTGGGCCGTGTGCAGTTTGAAGGAGAGGATGGAGACGAATTCCGCAAAGCGTGTGCAGAGTACTGTCGTAACCAGTCATTTGCACTGAAGCCTGAAGAGGCACCGTCGGAAAGATCAACGTCTGGCTCAGTTTTTGACGGTAAGGGCCATGCTTGTTGTTGTTGTTGTTGTTGTTGTTGTTGTCTCGTTGCTGTTTTGCAGCTGACTTGAAGTGGTATTACTTGGTAAAATTTTTTTTTGGGGGGGAATGGGGTAGAATTTTTTTGAGTTTGCCTTTGGTTCAGCTGACTTTGTTGTATATATATATATGTTGTCTGTTATTTTGAGATTGTACAGTACGGGGTTGTACGTTTGGGTAATGACTCCTGTACATAATGTTACAGTGTGTGACAAGTTTTCTTTCATTTCAGGTTTGGGGGGGGGGGTATAAATTTAGTAAATCACACTACAAAACAAAATGTTTTTTTTCACTTAACAAACTTTTTTTTTTTTTTTTAAAAAAAAAGTAAATCACACTTTTTAAAACATTTCTTTAATTTTTTCACTTCAATAAATCCTACCCATTTTTTTTGGTTTTTTTTCTTCTGAATGAAATCAAATCATAGCAGTTTACAGTAGCATGCAGACAAAAGTTGCAGCAGACGAAGTTGGAGGCAGAAAGTGTTAGGAGTTACTAGAGGAATGATAACGGAAAAAGAAGGGGTGGAGGTAACTTGTGTGTGGCCGGCAGGTGGGTGATGGGTGACTTGTGTGTGCACAGGAGGCGGAGGCAGACAAGCTGTGTCGCAAACTGGAGCTGAAGGACCATGTGCCGTGTCAGATGCAGCGCCTCACCAAGTACCCTCTGTTGATAGAGAACTGCTGCGACACTCTCAGAACAGTCAGTGCCCACACCGCTTACTGCCTTCCTCCTTCTCTTCCCTTCTTTTCCTTCTTTTCTCTTTCCTTCCTTCCTTCTCCTCCTCCACCTCCCTTCTTTCTCCTCTCCCTCTCCTCCTTCCTTCCCTTCTTCCTCCTTCCTTTCCTTTTCCTTCCTTCCTTCCTTCTTCTTTCCTTCTTTTCTTCTTCCTCCTTCCTTCCTTCCTTCCCCCTCCCAAGTACCTCTTTGCCTCTTCCTTCCTCTTCCCTCCCTTCTCCTTCCTTCCTTCCTTTCTTCCTTCCTTCTTCTTCCTTTCTTTTCCTTCTTTCCTTCCTTCCTTCCTTCCTTTCTCCCTTCCTGTCCCTCTTTCACCTTCGACCTCTCATCCATCATTCCTCTCTCCTCTTTCCTTCCTTCCTTCCTTCCTTCCTTCCTTCCTTTCTTCCTTCCTTCCTTCTTTTCCTTCCTTTCTTTCCTTTCCTTTTCCTTCCTTCCTTTCTTCCGCTTCTCCTTCCTTTTCCTTCGAGACCTTCGACCTTCCTTCCTTCCCCTTCCCTTCTCCTTCCTTCTTTCCTTCCTTCCTTCCTTTCTTCCTTCCTTCCTTCATTTCTTCCTTCCTTCCTTCTTCCTTCTTTCCTTCCTTCCTTCCTTCTTCACCTTCCTTCTTCCTCCTTCCTTCATTCCTTCCTTCCTCTCTCTTCCTTCCTTCCTTCTTCCTTCCTTTTTCCTTCCTTCCTTCCTTCCTTCTCTTCCTTCCTTCCTTCCTTCCTTTCCTTCCTTCCTTCATTTCCTTCCTTCCTTCCTTCCTTCATTTCTTCCTTCCCTTCCTTCCTTTCATTTCCTTCCCTTCCTTCCTTCCCTTCCTCCTTCCTTCCTCTTTCCTTCCTTCCTTCCTTCCTTCCTTCCTTCCTTCCTTCCTTCCTTCCTTCCTCTTCATTTCCTTTCCTTCCTTCCTTCCTTCACTTCCTTCCTTATCTGCACTGTTCTCTTGTTTGGGTTTTCCTCGCTACTGTTTAGCTTTCCTTCCCCCCCCCCCCCCCAAAAAAATTTTTTTTTTTAAAATAAATAAATTTTTCATCGGTTAGAGCTCTGAGGTTCACCGTTGGTGAGTTTTGTTTGGTTTTTTTTGCGTATGCGACCATTTGGGTTTCTTCCCAACTCCCCTCCCCTACCATTTAGGTAGCCACATTCTGACTGAGATTATGTCTAAACAGGACACCTGTGTGCATGCGTTTTTGAAATTTTGTCATTTATGCCTTCTTGCACAAAATGGCCTACTCTTCCAAAAGGTGGAATGTGTTTTTAACGTGTGTGTGTGTGTGCAAGGTGTTCTGCATGCGTCCACACAAGGGGTCTGGTTTTATAGTTTCATCTGAAGGACTTCTAACAGTCAGTTTGATATTTTCTGTTGAACTGGGAAGAAAGGGCAAAGCAGGATTTGAACCCAGACCTTCACAGTTTACTTGTTTGGCAGACGAACGTCTTAACCATCCCGCCACCTTCCTTCCTTGTTAAAACTTTTTCTGTCTATTTTGTATGTGTGTTTTGTGTCTTTTTTTTTTTTTTTTTTTTTTTCTTGCATCTCTATTCTTATTAAGAGGGACTTCAAAGAATATTTTTCTGGTGAAGTTTTTTTTGTTGGTGTCTTTCTTTCTTTCTTTCATTTAAAAATTTGTTTTAAAGAAACTTTTCATGCCTTTTTTTTTGTTGTGTTGTTTCCTCTTCTTCCTTTTTTTTTTTTTTTTTAATATTCTTACTGCATGTGGCTTCATACCATTGTTCATTAGCTCTTTTTTTTTCTTCTTTTTTTGTATATTGAGGATAATGGATAAGCATCTTGTGCTTTTTTACATCCAGTCCCGTGTGTATGCAGTTTTGTAATGTACTGTTCCACAGCACACGATGGCCTACTCTTACGAAAGCGGAACAGATTTGACTGTGCGCAAGATGTTTGCATGTGTTCACGCAAGGGCCTCGTTTAAAGTCTCATCCGAAGGACTTTTGGGGAGAGTGGAGTCAGCACTGATGTTAAATCCAGGAAAATAATCTCCTCGACCGGATTCGAACTGGTCGTCAAATTGCCAGCGCAATGTTCTGACCACTAGGCTATCCGTCCCCTCTGTGTGACGTGTGTGTGTGATGCCTTTCCTTCCCTCACTGTGACCAGACTCTCAGGAGTACAAGAACCTGGAGCGGGCCCTGGAGCGCAGCAAGCACATCCTGGCCTACGTCAACGCGGCGGTGCGGGAGTGCCAGAACTACCACAAGCTGAAGGAGATGCAGAAGAGGCTGGACAAGAGGGCCATCGACGCCTCCGCTGACTCCAGCCTGGTGGACATCAAGGTCAGTGCCTGGATGACTGCTGATGGCTGGCTGACCCACCCACCCCTGTGCTATGTTTGTGCTTGGCTGGCTGGCCCCTGTGCTGTGTTGTGCTGTGTTGTGCTGGCGTTTGACATGCCACTGCTGTAAAGAATGCTGAGGAAGAAGAAGAAGCTGTTCATAAATTTCACTTTTTTTAAGGGGAAAGACTGGGAGTTCTTATTATGATAATGTTTGTTTTTTTATTGGGGGGGGGGGTTCTGTGGGCTTTTTGGGGTCTTTTCTTGGTTTTTGTTGTTGTCTTTTTCCTTATGTGATATGTCAGGCAATGTTGTTCATTATGTATCATCTTTTTTTTTCTTACTGCATCATTTTTCTGTGACGTCCCCGTCCTAGCTGTTGACATGCTGCTTATTTCAATCTCCCCATCACAGCCATACCCAGATTCGTTATGTCTCATCTTCAGAGTCAGAAGTCCACAGGGATCCCTCAATATTAGGCTGCTGTAGGGCCACCAGCCAGAGGGGCCCTGCACTTCTGCTAGGTCACTTTGGTGGTGTTCAGTGGTGCCTGTTCTGAGCTAGCATACGCAGGACACCACCTATTAAGCCCCCTACTAACGACAATATTAGCTCAGTCACGAGCCAGACTGAGTGAGTCACCCACCCAAGGTGGCGACCACGACAGCGTCCCTCCAACAACTGTTCCCCTTAACCTTCAACCCCAAAGGCTTTGACACAAACTCACCACAGGCACAGAAGTGTATGGGGAAACCAAATCTGAGGTCACCATGAGACCAGAGCAACTGGGGCCATGATGCTCAATGGTAATGAGGATGATGTAATGATGCTGCTATGGAAGTGCATCCGCTTCGAGACTACTGGACAGGGTTGTACTGTAGGCTTACTGTCAATATATCCCGCCAGGGTCCCAGAGATACAGACACCTGCAGTGTCGGTCGATATTCAGAACCATGTGTTGGAGCTATATCGATGTTGGTTTTTGTGTGTGGTTATTGTTTTTATATTGTATGGCTCGTAACCCACCGGGAATTTCTCTGTTTTGAGAGAGATAATAAAGTAGTTTGAATTTGAATCCCCTGAACTGATCCCCCCCCCCCCCATCCTCTCTCCCTCCCTCTGCCCCAACAGAAGCTGGACCTGACGGAGCACAAGCTGGTGTTTGAGGGCCCCCTGGTGTGGCGGCTGCGGTCTCACCGGCAGATCGAGCTGCAGGTGGTGCTGCTGGAGGACCTGCTGGTGTTGCTGCAGCGTGCTGACGACCGCCTGGTGCTGAAGTGCCAGTCCACCAACCAGCAGGCCATGGGCAGCGACTACAAGTACACACACAGCCCCGTCCTCAAGCTGCAGAACCTCCTGGCCAGGAACGTGGCCACCGGTGAGGGGCTTTATGTCTGTTGTGGGTGTGTGGGGGGATGGGGGGGTGTGGGTGAGGGGGTTGGGGGTGGGGTGGAGGAGAGAGAGGGAGGGGGAGAGAGAGAGAGAGGGAGGGGGGGAGAGAGAGAGAGAGGGTGGGGAGGGAGGGAGAGTGGGGGGGAGGGGAGGGGGGGGAGGGGGGGGGGAGGGAGGGGGGGAGAGAAGGGGAGGGAGAGAGGGAGGGGGGAGGGGAGGAGGAGAGGGGGGGAGGGAGAGAGAGAGGGAGGGAGGGAGAGAGAGACAGAGACAAAGAGGGAGAGAGAGACAGAGATTGATTGATTTATTATTCTTTTATATCAAGGATAATGGAAAAAGCACTCTTGTGCTTTTTTACATCCAGTCCCCGTGTGTATGCAGTTTTGTAAATGTCATCTGTTCCCACCGGCACACAATGGCCTACTCTTACGAAAAGCGGAACAGGATTTAACGTGTGCGCAAGATGTTCTGCGTGCGTTGGCACACGGGGCCTCGGTTTAACCCTCTTCCATTCGCTTTTCTGACCAAGAAACTCCTCCTAGTATTCGGAAAATTTCAATCTTTTTCTAGTAAAACACAGTTCCTTAGTAATATACACCACCATATAAAAACTACTGATAGTAGAGTCTTGAAATTTGACAGGAATGTTCATAAGTTGTCATAGTTTACTTTGCATCAAAATTTGACAGTCCTGCTTATATATGTCGTGTTGCTGTCCCCCTTTTTGTCACCAAATCAAGGTGACAACATGTTCACTTCATGCTGTTAGTAAAATAATATGCTCTAACATGCACATCATGCACTAGTATGAGTCAAAATTAAAAAAAAAATAGTGTCCTACCTACAGGCCCTCTGTAGGATTCCACGTCAGGGTAATCGATTGAATAATACACATCACATGAAGATTGTCACCAAGTCCATTGTCTGGGATTGTACAGTTTTTCTACATACTAAAGAGAAATAAAAAATACGCAAACACGGTACATTATTTATTCACGGGATGGATTGCGTCGTGCCTTGAACTGGGCTTTGATGTCATTGAGAAAGGGCCTGATCTTGTAGAGAGGGTCGTACTGGGGGCTGTCACGTCCAGGTGTGTCACTTGTGTCTCTCAAATGAAAATATTGATTCAGCTTCAAAAATCTTGTTTTGGGCATGACAGTACTGATCCATGAGTGAGAAAACTTGGGGTCAGTGGACCAGTACATATGTATTCTGGGCAGACGATTGATTCCCATCATTATCAGTATAGACAGGTAAGCCCTGATCTCCTCAGGTGTTGTGTCTGTCCACAAAGGATCAGAAGCCACACCTCTAGCAGCGATCTTTTGTTTGGCATACTAATTTGTCTCATCTGCCGCACTACGAAAAAAAGTTGGGGAAACAAACAGAAAAAAATAATCCAGGGGCTTGGCACTGAGCGGTAGTGTGTGTACAGGGCCTGCAGGCAACTGAAAATCTTTCACTGCCAGCGCTGTGTGCGCCGCGCGCCACGTCGTCTGCAAATTTAGTAGTGGAATGTTGTCTTCAGGGTCACTTTCTACTGCATAATCCTCATCTATTTCATCCCTTCCTTCTTCAGTTTCAATTTCAACATCAGATTCTCCATTCTGTTGTCTTTCAATCTCCTCAACTTGACGCATAATTTCGTCAATTTCATCTTCTGGAAAATCTTCCCACATTTCATCTTCGTGCTTTGCCGCCATTCTTAACTATGAGAAAATGTGTGAATGAAAATGAGAGACGCTGACTAATTTCTTGAGAATGGAAGGATGTGTGGTGCCAAAAATAGTACTGAAAAGCCATTGGGCTATCCTTACTATAGCGGGAAAAGTCACTCATGGTGTGTGTGAACTTGTTCATGCTCAGAGCGTGATGGAAAATACCCACTGGCCGCGAGCGATTCTTGGCATGCTGCGGCACGATAAAATAAATGGGGCCTTTTCCGAAAAGCCCGCTGCGGCATTAGAAAATGGGAGAGGGTTAAAGTCTCATCCGAAGGACTTTTGCGGAGAGTGGAGTCGGCACTGATGTTAACTCCAGGAGAAAAATCTCCTCGACCGGATTCGAACCCGGGTTGTCAAAATGCCAGCACAATGTTGTGACCACTAGGCTATCCCATCCCCCGTACTGTTATTGCATACTGTGCTGATGTGTGTTTCAGACAAGAAAGCCTTTTTCGTCATCAACACGTCGGGACACGGGGCCTCAGATCTACGAGCTGGTGGCACAGACGCAAGACGCCAGGAAAATGTGAGTGCTGTGGGAAACCTGGCCCTGTGGTCAGTGGGGTAACAGTTGGAGAAATGTTGCTTTACACACTGCTGTGTTTTGAGCTTAGGATAGGAGTTGTCTTTGCTTCATATATATGTGTATATATGTTGGTTGTTGTGTGTGTGTTGTGTGTGTGTGTGTGTGTGTGTGTGTGTGTGTGTGTATGTGTATATATGCATTATGTAAATCTAGTGTTTTAAAATTCAGGTTTCCAAATTTTAAGAGAAGAAAGGATTCATGATTACCTGTTGTTTCTTCTTCAAACGCTCAGATAGCATCTATTATTGTCTGTTATTTGAGGGAACATACACAGCCATTAGGTGCCTGATATGTCAAGCCCAGTGCATCCATCTTCAGCGTGGGAGAGAATAACTCGTTGTTTTACAAGTTCTTTTGAGAAAAGAACGATAAAGGTATTATAAAAAGGTTAAGGTAAAGGTGTCCCATAACCTAGGCAGTGGTAGGGGAAGCAAGGTGTCAGAGACCTCAGCTTCTCTAAGGGCGAGCATGTTGAGGGCGGCGCCCATCTCCTCTCCCTCGCTGCTTTACCTTCCCTGAACCTAAAGTGGGCAGGTACCCATTTACAGCTGGGTGAACTGGGGGGACTGTACTGAAGTCAAGGCGTGCAAACGGTCACCCATCCAACTGGTGACCACGCTCGACGCTGCTTAACTTGACTGGGGGAAAGTGAGCGCTCTGACCACTTAGCTATCCCGCCCCCCACAGTATAATAGGCTTGTGTTTCTTCGTGACTATTAGGATGCTTTCTGATAAATGTTGGCTGTGAAAAAGGGAAACATTCTGTTGGCACACTTACTGTCTTAACAGTCCTAAAATAAAAGTTATTCAGAGGCTCAAAATAGAAAATCAAGTCTAACTTTTTGCTTGACGAGTCCTGCATCCATCCTGAAGTTTTAATTTTTTAAAAAAAAAACCCAAAAAAACCCCAACCCAACAAATGAAGAATTGTTAAAGGTGTGTGTGTGCTGTGTGCCCCCCCCCCTCCCCAGGTGGTGCAAGCTGATCAATGAAGAAGCGGAGAAGCGCAAACACTCGGTGGGCAGCGCCAGCATCCCTGTTGTCTCCCGTGACAGAGCGCAGTCGACGCACGGAGATGGAGCACACCAACAGCAATACTGAGGAAGCACTGGTGAGTCAGTCACCTCTAGCTTGTAGGGCAGGCATAGATCACTGGATCAGGCGCTGCAAGCAGATAGGCAGCACAGTTATCTAGGTTCCTATAGTGAACTGGACAATCGCTTCTGTGCATAGGGTTTGCCAATGACTGAATGGGAGGGTATGTTGAAAAGATATCTTCCATACTATAATCAAACTGATGGAATTGAACAGTGTTGGCAATGATTGTTAGTGTTGCTTATTCTTCGTTTTGTATCTGTGGTCAAGTGTATGCTTGTTTTGTCCGCAATTATTATGTAATCTAATAAACAAATATTAACATGTGTGGTGTGTTTCCATGTATTCTGTAGGGGAGAGAATGCCCTACACATACTGAACTGTGTGTTGTCCCTGTTCTCTGTAGGGGGGAGGGGGAGAAATGCCCTACACGATACTGAACTCTGTGTGTTCTCTGTCTGGACAGTAGGGGGGAGAGGATGAAGAACAACCTACACGATACTGAACTCTGTGTTATCCCTGTTCTCTGTAGGGGGAGGGGGGGTGCAGAATGCCCCCAGCGATACTGAACTGTGTGTGTTGCCCCTGTTCTCTCTGCAGGGACCCCAGCCCCCCACCGCCCACCCCCTCTGACCAGGACGTGCCCGACGGGTCTTCCCCTCGGCCATCCCGACTACCAGCCGGAGCTGATCCAGCCTGACCAGGTGGACGTGTCGGAGGCTGTGGTGGTGGAGGCACAGCCCGTGGTGTCGCCCAAAGGTAGGTGCCTGCTTGCTTGCTGACGCCTGCAGTGCCAACCGGTGTTATGTAGGGCAAGTGGCATGGGTGAAAGAACCAGTGGGGGGCTGGTAGTTAAGTTCACACACTTTTTGGTGATCTTCCTTTCTGTTAAGGTTTTGACTGTTGAGTTTGTGTGTGTGTGTGTATGTGTGGGTGATTTTTCGTTTTTTTGTTGGTGGGATTTTGTTTGGATTTTTTTTGTTTTTGTTTTCATGGGGTGTTTTTTTTTTTTGGGGGGGGGGTTTGCTGTGATGAAGTGAGGGTGGGGTGTGTGAGAAGGGTTGTTGAGTTGGCATGTGTTTTGGGCATGTGTGCATTTGTGTTTTATAGATTGGTGTATATATTTGTAACTGAATATGTGTAACACAACACACGCACGCATGCACACACACGCACGCAGGCACGCGCGCACACCCACACACACACACACACACACACACACACACACACACACACACACACACACACACACGCCATTCATTGAAAAGCAACAGGAAAACTTAGATACAGTCAAGTTAATGTTTGCATCCACCAGTGTGTGTGGCATAGTTGATAGCCAGCTGTCAAACTTAACATGTCCGTTTGATTGTTTGGTGATCTTGTGTGCATCCAAATAACCGGTATGTGAGTATGGTGAGTGTTTCACAGCATTTGATTGGTTGTCGATGCATTTGTTACTGTGTTTTGATTGGTTGGTTACTGTTTGCTGTGTCATTGACATTGCGGGAAAAAAAAGTGTGTTGTTTGCTGATGTTCCAATAGTGACAGTGTGTGTGTGTGTGTGTGTACGTGTGTGTGTGTGTGTGTGTGTGTGTGTGTGTGTGTGTGTGTGTGTAAGAACATGAAAGTTTAGAGCAAATCCTGAGTATGTTGAACTTGTTTTAAGATAAGGAATGGTGAGTGAGGTTAGGTCTGTCTGTTGTGGTGGTGATGTTGACCCTGTGATGTCATTAACAATGAGAATGTGTTCATGACGACGTCACATGTTTATGACATCGTCATGAGGGGGATTATGGGAATGAGGCTGTGTGCACATCGGCGTGTGTGTGCAAACAGCTTTTGGAATCCTGTTCGTGGACACCTCTTAAAACGTGGGACCTTTTTCTAAATGCGCATTCACGTGTATAACGATTGAAGCCTGACTTGTGTTTCATTTTGGAGAAGAAAGGCGGTAAGCGGTGCCTGAAAGAAAGCGTGGTTGGGGTGTGGTATATTCCATCTCTCAGGTGAAGAGAGCCTCTGCAGGGTTAATGAAAGCAAAGTGGAGGAGGGTTCAAAACAGTGCAGACGGCAGACTGAAGATGGAAAGAGCGTTGAATTGGGAATCCCAGTCTGCCGCTTGGTGCCTGTCTGCTTTTTTCATTTTTGAGGAAACTCATGGGAGGGGGGGGGAGGGAAAAGATAAAAATCAAAATGGATGCAGAGAGAGTCTTGTCTGTCTTGAGGGGTTTGCATTTTGAACATGAATGTACCAATAGGCTTGCATTGAAAAAAAAAAAGAAAGAAAGAAAAGCGGATATCAGTTCAGTGCAGAGAGCACTGTTGTTGTGGGGCATCCCCTGACTTGACACCTGGGGGGGCAGCTAGAACCGGCACTGTTGCATTGGTCACGTTTGGAAATCGTCAGGAGATAACGCCAGATGGGAAGTTGGCTTATGCGGCTGTTCTCAAGTTTCCCGGCCATTCAGGCATCCGTACTCTGGCTTCAGAGGATAAGATAGAATTAGAAGGTGGAAAATGGATTTTGAGAGGTGTCCAGGGACAGTTTGTATGATACCTGTTCTCTGATGTGGGCTGTGGGGTTGTAAGGGGGGGCCTCGTGTATACAGGCATCTTTCTGGGTGCTTATATTCTGCTTAGTGTATATATATATAATATATTACCTTTTTTCAGAGGTGCTGTGATTTTCTTAATAGATCATTTTTGCACATTTTCTGTTTTTATTCAGGGATAATGTTATGAAAAGGATTTTGTTTAAACCCCCCGTTTCGATGGACACACTTGCAATGTCTATTTTATGCAGTACTCACGTAACTGAATTTTGTTTAGGTAAAATGATTTGATTTATCATTTTTATTTATTGGATGTAATGTCATTAAATTTTGTTTTTAAGAGGTAAGAAAAAAATAGTGGAAAATGTAAATATATATATTTACAAAACAAAATTTATTTGAAGTGTATGTATGTATGCAAAAGTGCATACATATGTGCGCTCACTCACACAAACACACTCTCACACACACACTTGAATATTTAGAACCTTGTGTGACAGAAAAAGCAAAAAGAAAGAAAGAAAAGAGAAAGGTGAAACAACTGGAAAAACAAAACCAAAATAATGAATGAAACTATCAGCACCTCTGAAATATGGTCTGGTTCCCTTTGCTATATTTCACTAATATATATACATAATTATTGCTAACTTTTCTCTCAAGCTAAATGGCAATAACTCTTGTATATTTTTCCTTGCTTACCTTGCCTTTCAATCTACTTTTTTAAATAGATTTTTTTAACCTTTTATATAAACTGGACTAATGTGTGATCGAAGCTTCCAACTCTTTTTAAGCTTTCAAATTCAATAATTTTTATAAAACTGAATTTCTTTTTTTTTTTTTTAGAAGTGATCTGCTTGTAAGATCTTGTGACTGATGTTATGATGTCTGTGGATGTCTGTTCTCTCTCTATCTCCCATCTTTCCTTCCTCAGTGTGTACAGGTTGTTCAGCTGTTGGTCTTTTCGTCATGGTCTCCTGTTAGCTCTCTCTCTCTTGTCTTACCCGACAGGTAAAAAAGGGAAACACGTTTTTAGTCTGAGAAAAAAAAACAAATTGCAGGGTGCTGCATTAGCAGCAGACATGTCTGACCACCCCCAGCAGTATGCAGTGTATGGTGGGAAGTGTATCATCTGGTCTGTCTGTGTATCTGTCTGAACTGCTTCATCTAATCCGTGTCGTTCTTTTCACTCTTTCTCAGGGCCAAAACGGTTTGCCTTTCTGTTAGCCTTTCTTGCTTGTGGTGCAATTTGATGAAAAAGAACAAAAAAAAACCAGTGTAATATATTTGTCTGATTATCGCAGTGTAGTAGTCTTAAAAAGAAAAAAACTGAAAAATATTCATTTGGCATTGATTTTAAAACCTTGTTTTTGTATGGCCCAAAATGGTCATAGAGAAATATCCAGTTAGTAAAAAAAAAATCATCTGTCGTAAAGACTGATGTTGAAAAGATTTATTGATGATCAGTTCCTGAAAGCAGCAACCTGCATATGTGTGCATGCCTGTTCGTGCACACACACAACACAACACAACACACACACACACACACAACACACACAACACACACACACACAACACACACACACACACAACACAACACAACACAAAAAACATCGCCCACACTAACACAGTCCTGTTCACTTTGTAGAGTGGCATCTGTCCCTTGGGAACAGATGACATACAAATGCATACACACGGGGACTGGATGCAAAAGCACAGAGGCTTATCCATTGGCCTTATAAAAAGAATCATCAATAAATCAATCAATCAATCAATGAGTAATCTCTAAAGGATTTTTCAGCCATTAAATCTCAAACACACCTTCAACACATAGGCAAGAAAGTGACTCGGAGGCAAACCGGCGGCGGCGAAAGAGTTGAGACCTTCTGCTCATATCGTGTATCACCTCTCTCATCTCATCATTCACCATCCTGCCCCCTAACATGTGGCCCTCTGTTGTGTATGTTGGGGGGGGAGGGGGGGGGGGTGTCCGTCCATGCTGGTGATAACGTACGATAACGTAACGATGATGATGATGATGATGGCTAGAGCGCCTGAGGCGGACAGACCAGGTGATCGCAGAAGCTCTGGAGGAGAAGGAGCACATTGTAGCTGAGATGCTGCACATGTCAATCACTGAGTTTCGCCACGTAGCTCAGGTGTGTGTTTGCTCTGTGTGTGTGTGTGTGTGTATGTGTGTGTGTGTGTGTGTGCTCTATGGTGTGTGTGTATTGGGGGGTGGGTGGGGTGGGGGGTGGGGGGGAGAAGAGGGCAGAGGGTCTGTGATAGTTTGTAGGAAAGTAAAAGGAATTGAAGATAACAGGATTGCTGTGAGGACATTGTCCAGTAAAGTGATGTTTGGAAGGCAGTGGGGAAAAGGAATGCCATTTATTGTAAAGCTAAAGCAAATGGGAGGTCTTTAGTGTTGTGAGTGTGAAAAGGGGGGGGGGGGGAGGTGAGCAGAAAAAATGTAAAAAGTGAGGATGGTACAGGATTTATTTGATGCTATTTATTAATTTAATTTTTTTTTAATTGACATTTAGTGAAGAAGACAGAAAGGAGAAAGATAAGTGATATGTATAAGGAAGTGGGGGGGGGGGTATAAAGAAATGTTGTTTATTTGACATTAAAAGGGAATTGTTGTTTTATGTATGAAAGATAAGAATTGAAAGGAAACGAAAGAGTGGGGAGAATTAGAAATGAGATGTTACATATTTGAATAGAAACACTATGTACAGTTTTGTTTGTTGTTTGTTTGGGTTTTTTTAATGGAAAACTGGAGCATAAAGATGAAATCAGAAAGGAAGAAAAAATAGCAGAGAGAGCGAGAGTGAGAGCATAACACACCAAAGCATAACAAGAATAAAGTTTATTGGAAAGCTATTGATTCTTTTTTTTCTTTTCTAAATCAGTTGCAAACCACTGAGATAAAGAAGACAGAAGTGGACTGAGTGAAGGTAAGCATGAATACTTTTAAACCCGTCATGTCCCCACTTTGCTGATACTCGCTCACTTCAGTGCTATGGAGTGATTGTAGGAGGAGTGAACAAATCTTTGATATATGAAGGGCATCAAAACCTCCCAGATGGCGGCATGATATGACTGAACATTCTCAGTTCCTTTCAAATAAGGGTAATGTGTACCCAGCATTCAGAAAGGAAAAAAAAGTGAAGAAGAAACAAGAGGAATGAGGCTGAAAACTGTACTCTGTGTGGCTACTCCCTGTCAGCTACTCTCTGCAACCACAAACAAAGAGTTTGGAACACACGGAATACACCCGACAATGCTCTGCATTCCACCTTGGACAGGCTCACGAAGCTATGTTAAGCTGACTAGTTATAGTATCATGCGGTCCGCCACGTGAAAAATCTGCAAACAGCAAATCCGCTATAGCGGAGACCGTCCAAAACCGTTGCTTTACACTGATCCCTGTAGCAGACGGCCGTCCTCTGAACGTTAATGGTGGTCAAAAACATAGCAGATACACAAGATAGCATGATACACAAGATGGCATGATACAGAAGATGTTTCCATTGGTAAACCTCAGAGCTCTAGCAGAGAGGGAAAAAAAGTGAATTGAAACCAAGCACTGTCTGTCAATAACAGAAACTGTGGAAAACAAGGATGATGAGCAATGCTACCTCTGCCTCGCAAGAGAAAACAATGATACAGTCACTCCACTGACACTGTATGTCTATTTCAGTCTTTGTAGTGGGCATGGAGCAAAAAAGAGAAGGAAATAAAACATCCTTTATATTTCAAAGCAAAAACAAAAAGAAATTCTTTAAAAAGTGGCAGGGGAAGGGTGGACAGATCAGGGTGAAGAATGAATGACTTCTTGCTTGTATAAAAACATCAAAGAAAAAGGATGGGGGGGGGGGTGAGACCAAACATAAAACCCTTACCTGTATAGACAGCACACAAACATAAGAGAGAATAGCGTACAGAATTGGTGAAGTAGTGATATAGATATTTATCTTATTGGTCAGAAAAGGGATGGATACTAGTAGATGAATTTATACAGTATTGGTTAGAAGGATGACTAGTATTGGAAAAAGTTAGTTAATACATGATTTTGGACATAGTATTGACTGATGAATTTTGGATCACATAGTATTGGAAAGAAGTTAGTTAATACTGATGAATTTTGGATCACATAGTATTGGAAAGAAGTTAGTTAATACTGATGAATTTTGGATCACTTAGTATTGGAAAGAAGTTAGTTAATACTGATGAATTTTGGATCACATAGTATTGGAAAGAAGTTAGTTAATACTGATGAATTTTGGATCACATAGTATTGGAAAGAAGTTAGTTAATACTGATGAATTTTGGATCACATAGTATTGAAAGAAGTTAGTTAATACTGATGAATTTTGGATCACTTAGTATTGGAAAGAAGTTAGTTAATACTGATGAATTTTGGATCACATAGTATTGGAAAGAAGTTAGTTAATACTGATGAATTTTGGATCACATAGTATTGGAAAGAAGTTAGTTAATACTGATGAATTTTGGATCACATAGTATTGGAAAGAAGTATGTTCACAGCAGATTTTTAGGTATAAATTACGAAAAGCGTAAGATGAAGATTAAGTAGTAGAACAGTAGTGATATCACCTCGGATCGTGTCCTATGTAACATAGTTTGATGGAAAGAAAAGTGTGTTCAAATTCATAAAGATGCAAATCTATAGACAGGATGGTAGTGACAGAACAACCATAGTTTTCAAAAAAAAACAACCACAACCAAAAAACCCAGACAAGACATAAATGACAGTGAAGGTGATTCGTCGAACAGGGAAACAACAACAAAACAAAACAAAAAAGGGGGGGGGGGAGGAGAGGGAGTAGACTGATAGCCCTAAGTTCCCTAAGCCAGCTGGACTACTAACATGTGCTGTGTGACTAATGGGCCAGATGTGTCCCTCCATTGCTCTCCCCACAGCAGCAGTGCAGGAGCGGCTGGTCGGAAGACTGGGAGAGCGACGAGCAGGCCCTGGTGGTGGCCTGTGTGCAAACCAATAATCGCCTGCTTCAGCTCATTGCTCATCGAGCCTCTAGTCTCACCTCTGACCCCCAGCTCCAGGGTCCTGGCCCGGCCTCCGGGTCAGGGTCAGGGTCAGGGTCCGAGTCCCTGTCATCCTCAGAATCTGGGCCATGTAGGTTGTCTATGCTTTTCTTTTTTTTTTTCTTTTTTTTTTTCCCGTCTTCTTTTCTTCTCTCTTGCTTGCTCTCTCTCATTTGTGTTGTTGGTTGTTTGTTAGTTTGTGGGGTTTTTTGTTTGTTTTTGTTTGTTTGGTTGGTGATTTTGTGGGGGGTTATTTGGTGTTTCCTCTTGTGTGTGGATGTGTTGTGTTTGGTTTGTGGATGTGGGGTTGTTTTTGTTTGTATTAGGAGGGTTTGTTGTGGGGGGGGGGTTTTGGGGGGGCCAGGTGGTTTTTTTTTTTTTTCATTTGATTCTTTTTAGTTTTTGTTTTGTTGTTTGGGATTGTTGTTTTTTTTTTTGTTTGGGGGGGATGGTTGTAGTGAAAATGGAAAAAGATACGGGGTATGAGATTTTAAAGAGGGGGTACTGATTTTACTGTGTCATACATGCTTTATATTGTTTTGGGAGAAGTTATTCTCTGTGGTGTATCGTCCTCCTGAACTATTCCATACCTGCGGTTATCTCGTAACTTTTCCCCCCACCTCTTGTTGATTTTATGTAACCAGTATCTTTTGTTTGTATATATGTATGTGTATGTATATATATATGTATATAAACTGTTGTGTTTTTTTCTGTTCTTTAAAAAAAAAAAAAAAAAAGACTATTTGCAACTGTCTTTTCCTTTACTATTTCTGCCACTTTCATGACTTTCTAATGGTGGTGTCCCCAGTAGCTTTGATAGGCAATGCCTCAAATGCAAGTTTTTAGGTTTTTTTGGATTTTTTTTTTTTGGGGGGGGGGGGGTTGGTGTTCCTTGGCTACACCTCTGATGCTCACTTAGGCAGTAGAAATGGGTCAGATGTGAGGTGTTGGTGTTGGTACTTTGTCATAGCTCAGTGTAGTAGATCCTGAGAGAGAAAGGTGTCTAAATGGCGGTGTCATTTCTTTTGCAGCAGTGATAGGTTTGGGGAGTAGGGAGTGAGACAGATGTGTTTAGATTCCATATTTGTGCCTCCCTCTTTTAATGGAAGTCTGTCAGAGTCCCTCCCTCCCTCCCTCCTCTCTCTGTTGCTCTGTCTCTGTCTCTCTCTCTCTCTCTCTCTCTCTCTCTCTCTCTCTCTCTTCTCTCTCTCTCTCACAACAACACTCAACTCAACACCACAAACACACACACACACCTCTTGTGTCATTTCTGGTTCTTCTTATTTTCTTCAATAATAGACATCAGCATCTAGACAGCATTTCCTGCTTAAATTGTGCTTGTTTTCAAACTCTGCACACTTACTTACAAAAACCCACACTCCCTCTCTCTCTCTCTCTCTCTCTCTCTCTCTCTCTCTCTCTCTCTCTGTCTCTCTCTCTCTCTCTCTCTCTCCCCCTCTTTCTCTCTTCCTCGTTTCTCTCTACCTCTTCTTTATGTTGTCAAGTTTTCTGTGTTGGCTGTAGTGTAGTTGTAATACAAGCATTGTTTACTGACTGGCTGTCTCTAATCTTACTGATCTGCTGCAACCTAGCTAGCAGAACATTGACTTTGTTGCATCTCCTCACGACTGAAACTTGTCAACTGCGTGTGTGTGTGTGTGTGTGTGCTAAAATATGGCTGTAGTTTCCTATTTCGAGTTCTCTTTGTCGCTTGCAAATGTTCTGATGGTTGTTCGGATTTGGATTTTAGTTTATTTCATTTCAGGCTCTACGGGGTTGGGGGGGGGGGGGGGAGCTGGTGGTTTTGTTTCTTGTTTCTCGCGTAGAGTTCTGATGTTTTGCGTATGTGACATGATGCACATTTGCCATTGAATATGAACAGAACAGGAAAAAAAGTTGTGCAAGGGTGATAGCTATTAAAAGAAGGTCCAGACTGCAAGAGTTATGGATCTGTAGGAAGGAATTTGTGACCAGGTTTTTTCAGCGGGGGGGGGGGGGAGGGGGGGGGGGGGGGGGGTATATGAGCTTTTCATTGTTTGTTTCATAGTTTTTTTCAGAATGTGGGAAGTGGTTTTGAAAAGGTGTCATGTAGGTTTGTGTGTTGGTTGAGCTGTGTTGAGATTTCTTTCAGACCAATTATTTGCGTTGATGGATAAGTTGATTTCTTGATACATTGGCTGATGTGGCTGTCATCTTGTTACAAGGTTGGTTTACAGTAGCTGAGTGGATGATAGGGTTATAGTAATCATGGATTCGTGATCCTGAAGTCTTGAGATATTCATGGTTCAAACCTCTTTCACATTAAGAATGGGGATTTTTAAGGTTTTGTATGTCGGGTTTGTGCAGTTTGTCTGAAATTTGGATTTATCATTTGTTCCTGGAATTAAGTTGCTTTTGTTTGGGTTTTTTCTTTTCTTTTTTTCTCTCTTTTTTTAAAACTTTACTATGATATGTAGTGTTTTTACTTTTTTCTTTTCTGTTTAGTTTTTGCATATGGTTGGATTTTGTCTTTTTAACATTTCTTTGATCTTATTACATTTATTATATATGTGTTTTATCTTTCTAAACTGACCCCGTTTTGTTGTTTTTGTTTTTAATTATTAATTTCTTTGCATTTATGTGTATGTGCATGAATGGTTGTATGTGGGTTCATACCAGACATAAATCAAAACTAGTTATAGTTAGAGGGATAACAATATGTAGTTGTGTGAGTGAGAGAGATGGAAGGGGGTGTGTGTGTGTGTGTGTGTGTGTGTGTGTGTGGTGTGTGAACAGTCCATAAGTATACCATTGGTTAATTGTCTAGAAAAACTGTGTATTATCAGTTTTGATTGCCTTAGACTGAAAGCATTTTTCCAGGCCCCAAATGGCATGCTTTGACCTGCCTCTCCTTCATTCATACCTACCCCTGATTATTGGAAGACTGCTGCAGCTAGAGGGCATGACCTTGTTGTATCGGTTCCTAACATGTATCGGTCCTTACCTGATTATTATTATTTTAGAGACATAAGCCCGCTTCATATCCAGCGTATATATATTTTGTGGGATATTGTTGGTTTTTTTTTTTTTTTTTTTTTTGGTTTTTTTTTTTTTTTTAGGGATATTATTTCATCTATCCTATTCCAACATTTGCTTCTTCTCTTTGCATCGATAGGCAATGAATGCTTTTTATCCATTATAATCCTAGCATTTGCTTATTTCCTGGGATTTGGGTTTTCCGAAAAAATGTTCTGTGCGTTGATGGCAGATAGTGGATTTGGGGTTGTAAGTTGGAGGTAGTACGTGTGTTTGTGTGTGTTGTGTGTGTGTGATCGTGAAATGCACACTACATGGCACTGTGTAGGTTAGCGTTTGCCTTTCAGCCTCTTGTGCAGCCTTGTGGAGCAAGGGTGGTGTACGTATAAAATTTCACATCACATTGTCCACTGTCTGAAGCCATCTTGCCCAAAACGCTTAGTGTGGTGTTTTACACACTCTGTGTACAGCACAACACTCTCAGGGGTCGCCAGAACATGCACTTTTGTCTCACTCATCCCACCTGGGAATCACTGTAAATACATACTACAGGAAGACAAGTTGTGTGTGTGGGGGGATTGTTTTCAAGTACTTTACATAGGCACATACTCTGACTGCTGAGGATTTTTTTTCTCTCCTTTGAATGGAGATGGCAGATTGTTACGGCTAAGAGTTTTGTCATGGCTGAAGACAAATCTCATTGTGTTAGTTAATAATGAAGCATAACAACATTTGAATGAAGGCATAGGCACTGAGCAGAGATCATCAGTAACTGGCACACAGTCTTTGACCCCGGGCCAGAGGGCTTTGTTTCAAAGACTTCAGACCGAAAGGAGCTAAAGATGACATCTGGAATTGATGTGGTGCTGGATGAATCACAACTTGGAGAAAGTGTGTGGGAGGCGGGTGGGGGGAGGGGGGGGGCGGGTGTTGTGTGTGTGGGAGGCGTTGTGATGCCGTGTGTGTGGGCGTTTGTGACACGGTGTGGGGAGGCGTTGTGACACCGTGTGGTGGAGTGGGTGGTGTGGGGGGGCGTTTTGGTACACGGTGTGGGGTGTTGTAGGGCCCAGCACAGCCAAGCTGCCTCAGCTGGAGGAGCTGTGGGCCCAGGGCCTGCTGACCCAGAACACCCCGGTGCCCATGGACCAGCTGCGGGGCATGGCCAAGAGATGAACACCATCCTGTCCAACCTGGTGGTGAGTGCCCGCACCTCCCTGCTCTGCTGCTCTCCTCTCCGGGGCAGAGGCAACAGAGAGGGAAGGTTTATTCCACAAAAAAAGAAGAGTGGGAAGGTTTAAAAAAAAAAAAAAAAAAAAAAACAAGAGAGAGGGAAGGGGGAAGGTTTAAAGAAAAAAAAAAGAAAGAAAAAGGAAGGTTTAAACAAAAAAACAAAAAAAGAGGGAGGTTAACAAAAAGGAGAGGGAAGGTTTAACCAAAAAGGAGAGGGAAGGTTTTACCAAAAAGGAGAGGGAAGGTTTTACCAAAGAAGGAGAGGGAAGGTTTATACCAAAGAAGGAGAGGGAAGGTTTAACCAAAAAAGGAGAGAGGGAAGGTTTAACCAAAGAGGGAAGGTTTAAACAAAAAGAAGAGAGGAGAGGTTTAACCAAGAAGAAGGAGAGGGAAGGTTTAAACCAAAAAAGAAGATGAAGAGAGGGAAGGTTTAAACCAAAAAGAAGAAGAAGAGAGGGAAGGTTTAAACCAAAAAAGAAGAGAAGAGAGGGAAGGTTTAAACCAAAAAAGAAGAGAAGAGAGGGAAGGTTTAAACCAAAAAAGAAGAGAAGAGAGGGAAGGTTTAAACCAAAAAAGAAGATGAAGATGAGGAGAGGGAAGGTTTAAACCAAAAAAGAAGAGAAGAGAGGGAAGGTTTAAACCAAAAAAAAGAAGATGAAGAGAGGGAAGGTTTAAACCAAAAAAGAAGATGAAGAGAGGGAAGGTTTCCATAAGGAAACCAAAATAAGCAACAGTGTTTCCATAAGGAAGCAGACGCAGGTTTGATCAAAAAAAGATTTGGAGGAGGTAAAGGTTGTAAGGCCAGAGATGGATAGAAGCTGTCGAGCGGTTGAAACCAAAAAAGAAGATGAAGAGAGGGAAGGTTGAAACCAAAAAAGAAGATGAAGAGAGGGAAGGTTGAAACCAAAAAAGAAGATGAAGAGAGGGGAAGGTTTAAACCAAAAAAGAAGATGAAGAGAGGGAAGGTTTAAACAAAAAAAGAAGATGAAGAGAGGGAAGGTTTTAAAACAAAAAAGAAGATGAAGAGAGGGAAGGTTTAAACCAAAAAAGAAGATGAAGAGAGGGAAGGTTTAAACCAAAAAAGAAGATGAAGAGAGGGAAGGTTTAAACCAAAAAAGAAGATGAAGAGAGGGAAGGTTTAAAACCAATAAATAAAGAAGAAAGGGAAGGTTTCCCTCAGGCAAACATTTCCCTTTACATAGCAACAGCTGTTTCCATAAGGGAAGCAGCACGCAGGTTTGATGCAAAAATATGATTTTGGGAGGAGGTTAAAAGGGCATTGTATGGCCAGCGTGCTATGGGATTAGAAGTCCTTGTTCTGTAGCGGTAACTTTTTGATTTGAACATTTGAAGATCTGTTGGAGAGATGCTCATCGTCAGCATTGGAAAGATTAGATATAAGTTTATTGTATTTTTCCTTACCACATCAGGTATCATATATTGTATCATATCATGTCATATATTGTATACATTACAAATACAAATTAATTTGTTATCCTCATACTTTATCTCAAAAACGAAAGAAATTTGTGGAGGTAACAATATACATAATTACAAGCATTGCTAAGTACAACCAACAAGTAAACATTTCTCTCTCTCTGACTCTCTCTGTGTCTCTCTCTGTGTCTGTCTGTCTGTCTCTCTGTCTCTGTCTCTGTCTGTCTTCTCTTCTCTCTCTCTCTCTCTCTCTCTCTTCTCTCTCTCTCTCTCTCTCTCTCTCTCTCTCTCTCTCTCTCTCTCTCTCTCCTCTCTCCTCCCTCCCTCCCCTCCCTCCCTCCCTCTCCACATCACACCACACACACACTAACACTGATCCACACGGTCGACAGTCAGTGCATTATGTATCAGTGTATTATGTCATAACATGCATTCCATAAATCAACATCAGTTTATAGGGTCATTTTTTTTTCTCCCTGATTTTCTTTAAAAACAAACAAAAAAAAAAGCGTTTGACAAGTCAGTTTAAGGTGGGACACTGGGGTCGAAACTGATGAAATTTTGTTTACAAGCCCATGTTAAAAGTTATGCCATATATTGAAAGGGCATCACTTGTAAAGTATAAAAATAAAAGATTTACTCAGTTTTCTGCACTGTTGCCATGGAAACAATCCAATATGGCCGCCAAAACTCAATATTTCAAAATCCTAAGCCTTTTTATCTATAACAAGTATGAGTAACCTGTTTCTACAGACATATTTTACGGTCTGCATTCTTTAATTTTACACGGGGAAATCTCCATAAATGCATCCAGCAATTTTTAATCTTAAAAAAACATGTTTTGGCCACTTTTGGACCGTGTCTCACCTTAAGCGGTACCCATACCACATCACTCAGAAATGACAGGAAAGATGTTAAAAATCAAACACTCGACAACACCTCAGTTTACTCACTCCTGTAACGAACAAACACATCCCACAGAAACGACAGGAAAGGAAAGGAACACATCCCTCACAAATAACAAAAAAGACATAAAAAAAAAAACCACTCTACAACACCTCAAGTCATTTACTCACTCCTGTAACAACGAACAAACACACACACACAAAGCCCTCAGAAAGGAGACAGGGAAAGATAGGTAGGTTAAAAAAAAAAACAAAAAACAAAAAACAACTGAAGAAGAAACCAAAACCAAACGTTAACACCCGGAACCCCCCCCCCCCCCCCATGGTGTGGGCAGTCGGCGATGGACACCAAGGGGGAGGAGCGCAAGTCTCTGCGCACGGAGCTGCAGGCCGCCCAGGACCGCCTGGAGATGCTCAAGTCCATCCAGCGCCAGATGATGAGCCAGCAGCAGCAGTCCTCCTCCTCCCCCTCCCCCTCCACCCCTCAGTCCCGCCCGCTCAGTTTCGCCTCCGTGGCGTCTTCCATCTCGGAGGGTGGGGAGACGACGGACAGCGACCGTCAGGAGGAAGGTGGGTTTGTGCCTGGTCTCCGCAGGGAGGGGAGGATGCTGGGTAGGGGTGTGTGTTGCCTGGCATAGTGTTGGTTCTGTCTGTGTGTGTATGACTGAGCACGTGAGGCATGCTTGCATGGATTTTTTGGGGTGGAAAAGGTTTGGTCGAGGGGGCGGTTTCGGTGTGCTGTGGACAGATTTGGGTTCAAAAGTTTGGTTTTTTGTTGTTGTTGGGTTTCTTTTCAAGGTTTGCAGGTTGTGTTATCGTGTGCAGGAAGTCTTGGATTTTTTTTTTTTTGGAAATGTGAATGTGCGGCTTTTTTTTTTCTCTCTCTCTGTCTTTCTCTGTCTCTTTCTCTGTCTCTCTCTGTCTCTCTCTGTCTCTCTCTTCTCTGTCTCTCTCTCTCTCTTCTCTTCTCTCTCTCTCTCTCTCTCTCTTCTCTCTCTCTCTCTCTCTCTCTCTCTCTCTCTCTCTTCTCTCTCTCTCTCTCTGTCTCCCCCTCCCCCCCCCCTCCCCCCCCCTTTCTCTTTCTCTTTCTCTCTCCCTCCCTCAGTGAAAGGAAAGCCTGCTACATGTAAAACCAGGACCAGCTTGGTTAATTAAGGGGTTCTCGTGTCGTCTGTATGACACACTGTTTTGCAGAATTGTTCAGGGGTATCTTCTTCAAGAGACCCAGCACTGCTGTAGGACACCCATGTGATGTTGTCAGCCAAACATGTCAAGAAAACGGCATTTATTCAAAGTAGAATAAAACTTTATAAAGTAGAATAAAACTTAACAGTAAAAAATTTTTTGGCAAATATTTTTTTGATGCCAGAACATTTGGGTGGGGGGGGGAGGAGGGTTAGTGCAGTTAAGCTCTGGCTAGGTTTTTGAACAAGGGAGGGGAATATCTTTTATTGAATAAAGCAAACTGGTCATAGTTGCTCTTGCTGTCTTAATGCACAATTACTGACCATGGCTTTGGCTGTTTTTTTGGAAAGAAGTCTCCTGTTGCCATTTTGTTTTTGCATCTTTTTTTTTTTTTTGGCATCTGAAATGGGTAGATCTGATTCTTTTTTTTAAATTTTTTTTTAACTCAATGGGGGAGTCACACTCGCAGTCACCATTGTCATTTTCTGGAAAAAATAAAGCCAACGAAAGTAAAGAGATTTCTCTTGGATTCATTGGTCTTTGAGAACCCCTCCACCCCCCCCACCCTCATCCCCCACATGTGATGTTCCAATGCAGTTAGTTGATCATAGCCTGGAGTCGTCTGTTGTTTTGGTTCAAACAAGATCATGCCCATCAGAGTGGAATGGTTATTTATTTTGGTGGGGGTGGGGTGGGGGTGTCTGTTCCTCAGCTAGAGCTCTGAGGTTTACCAATGGTGATATTTTTACATATACAACCACCCCCCCCCCCCCCCCACACACACACTCACACACTCATACAAAAAAACCCCAACACTATGAAGGTAGCTGCATTCTGACTTTGGGGATAGTGCTTTGTTTGAATCAGTGATCTTTGTTCATGCTTGTGGGTGATTTTGATGCTGATAATACACAAAGTGGGGCATAGTCTGTAGCCTAGGAATATCATGTGCCGCACTTTGTAGTTTTTACCACGTCATGCTTTCCCTATTGTCCGGACTTATGCCATTAGTCAGCTCACTGTCTCTGCAAATCAGCAGGGGAAAAAAAATCTAACATGATGGGTAAAACTTGATTGGGGGGGGGCAATCAGCTGAGGAAAAAATCTAACATGATGGGTGAAAGTTGATTTTTTTATATAAAACATAATCAAACACATGAAATAGCGACATTTCAATATTAGTTCAAACATTATATATGATAACTTCAAAAAAAAAAAAAAAAAATGTCACAAACACTCACACACTCTACGCACGTGCTCCCGCTCACACAACACACGCAAACACACCCCTACCAATGTTTAGACACAATGTTCTTTAAAAAAAAAACAACCATCGACCAGAAAAGACATTTTATGATCACCATCATTTTACACATTATATGCACGCGTTGTGACGTTGCTGCTGCTGTTGTTGCAGAGGCGGGGGGGCTGAAGGTGGCCATGACCCAGGAGGTGACGGAGGCGGCTGAGGAGACGGTGCAGCAGCTGCTGACCGCCGTCCAGCCCCAGGTGGCCACCCCCACCTCCCCCTCCCCCACCTCCCTCCCCCCCCAGGACGACAGTGACGACGGCTCGGAGATGATCCCGGACAACCTGCCCCTGCCGGACGAGAGCAGCCTGTGGCCCAGGGGGGGAGGGGGGCCGCGCAGGGGGGAGGTGGAATGGAGGAGCCCATGACCACCGACCTGGACGAGGGGGGGAGAGGGGATGAGGAGGGGGGTGGGGGCCGCACCACCCCTACCCCCTCGCTGTCGTCGATGACGACGGTGACGGAAGACGAGGAGCGGGATGAGGACCGGGACAGCGTCAGCACGCTGTGTGACGCCCACCTCCTGCCGCACGACACTGCTTCTGCTGCTGCGCTCAAGCGCGCCGAGGACAACGGCGTCAACAACAACAACACCCCCACCACAGCCACCACCACCACCAACACCAGCAGCAGCAGTAGTGATCAGGACTCGGCTCTGACGAACCCCATACACATCTAGCTTCCTCGTCCTCACACCCCACCCCCTACCTCCCCTACCTCCCTCCCTCCCCACTTGCAAGTGTGCTCCTGCCCCTCTCCCTCCACCCCCCCCCCCCCCCCCCCCCCCCCCCCCCTTCTCTTCCCTTTCCTGCCCATTCTCGCGCGACCTTATCTTTTTTTGGTTAGTCACATGTTCTGGACCAGTTGAAGATGTGGGATTTTTTTTTTTTGGTGTGTGCAAACTATATAAAGATTTAAACAAAAAAAAAAAAAGCTGTGCTTCTCTTTGAAGAAGAAGAAGAAACTTCTTCACGTACATTCACGTGCCGATTGGGGGTATACTAACTGTCGATCGACTCTTTTTGACATGCATACATGCGAAGTCCTGGTGATGTCTTTCGTTCCAATGGCTGATTTCAGTGACTGCCTGCTGTTTCGGTGGGCTCTTTTTTTTTTTTTTTAAGTTTGTTGTGGTGAGCTTTTTTTTTTTTTTTTTTTTTTTAAATCATGTTGTTGTTGTTGTTGCTGTGGTGGTGACTTAGCAGTTTGCTGGAATCATGGAAGGGGTAGGGGTTGCCTTGTTGTAGGTGCGTTGCTGATCAGGGATGGGTGAGTGACTGAGACACGCGTGCAAACGAGTGAAGCGAAACACTTGTGTCGATGTTTTCCTTCTTTTTTTTTTTTCTTCTTCTTTTTGATTGACGAATCAATTCCACGTATCTGAAGGTTAACGCAACCTTTTATTTGGACTCCCTCCCTCCTCCCCCTACCACCACCACCACCCCCCCCCCTTCTCCAAATTATGGAATGTGCCTGCTGTGTCTGCTTCTAGCAACAAACAAACAAAAAAAGGAAGAGGAAGAAAAAAATCTTTGATGTTGCAAAACTTTTCGTCCAAGCAGACAAAGAAGCCTTCAAGAAGGTGTTTTAAGAGCTGTTGAGGGATGTATGCCTTGCCTACATCTACATACATACATACATACATACATACATACATACATACATACATACATACATACATACATACATACATACATACATACATACATACATACACACACACACACTACATACACACATTCATACATACATACATATATTTGTGGTGTTGCCAAGCTTAGCTGTATGGATCTGCTGTGAGATAGGGGGCTGATTTATACACAATCCTGTTGTTTCCATTTTTAGCAACAACAACAAAAATAAAAAATAAAAACAATAATAATAATAATAATAATAAAAATCATGCTGAATTGCCTTAGTAGCTGATGGGTACGTCTGTTCCCAATGTTGCAAAACCTTGCGTACTTATGAGTACATCCATACCCGTGTTTATTCGGTGTTGCCCCTGCTTGGAATGCTGTGGACTTGAGAATAGCAGCTGCTTCGGTGTTTCGACAGCAAGAAATTTGGACTGTGACCAGTTTATGAGTATATCTGTATCCATGCTCCAACTTCGCAAAAATAGTCTGCTTGGGCTTCTTGGGTGGGTTTTTTTTTGTTGTTGTTGTTGGGTTGCGTCTGCTTCCATGCTGATTGAAGGTTGTTAGATGTCTATGAATGTGTCTGTGCCAGTGGTCTGCACTCTTTATCTCCTGTGCCTGTGCAAGAGAGAGAGAGAGGAAGGGGAGGAGTGTGTCATCATACATCGTCACCATCGAAAGGTTGTTAACAAAAAAAAAAGTCAGCTTGTTTCCTGTGCCAAGTGTGGGTGGGTGTAGAATGCTACCAAGATTTCCTTCCAGCTTGGGAGTGTGGACATTTATTTTGTGTGGAGAACATCTTGCTGTACCAGTGCTATCTATGGTTCTGTCGCAATGCTGGCCTTTTGTGTATCTCTCCTTATATCTTTATATATATATTATATATTGTGGGTGTTATGTATGTATATGTATATATATATCTATATATATATACCTGTATACAGAGGAAGGTTATTTTGCTGCTTCAGTGAGGAGAACTGACAGCTTACTTTTTGCATGGTGGGTGAGTGAGTGAGAGTTGACTGGGTGGTTTGTGTGAGAGAAAGGATATGGCTGGATGGTTAGACGTGGTGACTGTGTGGTTATGGGAATGCAAGAAGATTGATGGGTGTAGCAGTGGGGGGGGGGGGGGGGGGACATGTTTGGGAAGAGAAGGACAGGCAGTGGAGGGCGACACAAAGCAACACATGGACCCTGCGGTGTTAGGAGACAGGTCACAAACGACAGCTCGTCCTGGTGACTGACCCCTTTTTTTTTTTTCTTTTTTTTTTTACACAGAGCTGTAGGACAGAATTGGTCTTCTTCTCCACGTGTGATTTGATAGCCCAGACCATGTTGGTGCTGATCAGTGTGTTACAGTTGATCAGCCACTGCCAGCTTGTGATGCCGGATTTGATTGGTCGCTGCCAGCTGTGATGCGTGATTTGATTGGTCACTGCCAGCTGTGATGCACGATTTGATTAGTCATCATCTGTTGTGATGTGCGATTGATTGGTTGGTTTGCTGCAAACAATGTCCATATCATCTTCATGTTTTTAAAAAAAAAAAATAAAAAAAAAAGAAAGATAGTAGGAGGGGAGGGATAAGAGTTGTGGGGAAGAAACATTTGGAAAGTTTTGTAAGTGTGTGCTTCAGAAGTCTGTGTGGTCACATGTGTGGTTTATCTCTTATGTGGGAACTGCAAAACAAGACGGTATTGTTTCTCAACAAGCTGTCATTTTATCTCAGAGGGGAAAAAAAAGACCTATAATTGTATCAGCAAAAAAAAAAGAAAAAAAAAAAAAATCATGCTATGCTACTCTAACCTATCCCCCAAAAATGTCGCATCAAGAGAAAAAATACAGATGTATGAACTGTAGACGTATGAACGCAAAAAATGAAAACAGAATGCTGACACACTTGATTTGAATTAATTGAGGAAGAGTGGGTCTGTAGTTTTAAGGGGAACTGTGTACCTACATCCAGACCCACTCCTTTTGATTTGTCACCACAAAAATAAGGTTATTTCTGCTCCTTAACCGGAAAGCAGGGCACTTTTCATACATTGCACTGGTACTTTGCGCTAAAATTAAAATAGTCTATTTTTCTCTACATATTCAGTAACTTACTTAATTTGCTTTTTGAGGGTTTTTTTTTCTTTCTTTCTTTCTTTCTGACTGCAAAGAGAGATCACACACAAAAAAAGGGGGAGGGGGGGGGGGGAGAAAATTCTGACCTTAACTGCCATAGTGTTGTTTAGAATTGAAAAAACAACAACAACAAAACACTGCTGATGCCAGATCATATACAGATGACTCCTTTGACTAATATTCAGGGGAACATCAAATTATTTCTGATAACCTTTTTTTTTTTTTTTTTTTTTAAAGTCCGGCCATACTTTGTAGAATATTAGATTCTGTTAAACTAGCTATGCACTCTGAAGCCATATTTATTGTCAAATTTAGGGTGAACACCCACATTTTCAGGGGGGTGATTGACTGGTTATCAATATATATGTGTATGGTATTTATTTTGAGAGTATTGCTATCAAATATACTTCAACCCTAGTGCTGTAGACCCAATCCCTTTGCGCTGCTGTTTCATCCTATGTATATATATATATATATATATTTATATGGAAGTGTCAGTTGTGTACATTCAGGTTTGCCTGACTAATACAAGAGGCAGATGTTTAGATAAAGTTGTTTTGAGCAGTGTGCTGCACACTCCTGGATCAGGAATGGAATCGGGCGTAAGGTTTTCATCGGGTCTGTTGACTGGTCATGGCCTCAGGGGCTGTTGTCATTGTGAGGTCCCTGGCTGACAGCTGAGGACTTGAAGACATTTTGAAGCTGTGCTGATAGCAAGTTGTTTTTGACAAAAATAATCCAGTAAATCTCGTTCTTCCATCTAGCTGAAGGGATTCACTAAGAAGAGATGTCAGTTTTGTCATGTCGGTTTTTTTGTGTGGATTCTTCTGTTTGTTATCAACCCACTTGACACATTTGTTCAGTTGATAGGGGATGGTTTGGGAGGCTGTGGATTCCTGTCAGGTTGTTGGGGTTTTTTTTTTGGTTTTTTTATTAGCCCGTGTCTGACAGTTTGTCCTAAGATGTACTGAAGTTTCAAGTCAGGGTCAGCCCTAAGTTGAGAGTATGATGGGTGTGGGGGAAAGGCTGGGATCCTGGTTCATCTGCCATCTAGGTCCTGGACACTGAGTGGAGAGTGGGGGCTGAAATGACCTGACTAGCACTGCATCTTTGACGTCTTAAAATTGATGCCAGGATTTTTTTTTTTTTTTATAAACTCAACAAGAAAAAAATTAAAAAAGAGTACAGAGCTTCTGTCATGCAGTCTCAAACCCAATGCTGCAACAGGATTTTCCTATTTTCACAGTGCTGACGTAGCGTCCTCCCTCAGTGATCACAAAGCAAGAACAGAAAATGTTTCAGATGCCGTTGTTTTGCTTGTGTTTCATGGTCGACCTCGTTTTGGGTTTTGTCTCCCCTTTCTTTAGCTGCGATGAGTTCCAGGTAATTCAACATTTTACAGCTCTGTATTTGAGAGACTGGCATGGAAGGGATTTGTTTTAGTTTTAAGGGGTAGCAAAGTGGTCTTTTTGCAGTGTGATCCTTGAAGGATGAAGAAAGAATTCTACAGATGTACACACATGTTCAAAGGATTGACAGTTCCAGGATGTGAACCTTCAAGCACATATATATATATATATATACTCGTCATTAATGTTATTGCTGAGGTCAGCAGAGGTCATGTTGCGCATCTTTTTTTTTTTTTTTCCATTAAACTCCCCATGTCTGTTTTATCAGACCTCTCTCTGTCTTGTTGGATGGGTTTTGTTCATAAGTAGTCTTCTTTTTTTTTTTTTTAAATCTACACTGCAGGCTTAGACCTGCATAGTGATTTATCTGTGGCAGCTTCAGTCACAAATAGTGTTAAGCTATCCGTGTAACTGTGATGTTGGAATGTAGTCTGCTTGTTGAATCAAAGTGGCTGAACAAAGTGCTGAGAACTCTTTAACAAGTGTGCAGAGACTGAACAACACATTGTGCATGTGTCAATATGTCGGTGTAGTGTAGAACTTGTACTATGATGGTAAAAGGCATTCTCTCCTTATGTGGTCTGTGAATGCTGATGTCTGGCAGTGGACTCCTGAAGACAGAGAGAGTAGAAGAGCCACCCTGGGTGGAGTCCGAGAAGACTGAAGCCAGCGAGAGCGGAGGTCTCTGCAGGCAGTGTGTTGTTGGGGATGTCCTCACTTTGGGTTGGTCTCGCATGGTGTGCTGGAGAGGCACAAACGGGATCTTTCTGTCGCCTTTTTGTAGCTTTCTGCGGCCTTTTTGTTTGGAATCACTGGACGGTAGAGAGAAGAGATAGTATTATGAAAGGGCTTTTTCTTGATTGTTTCAGGTGTACATTTTGTGTAGGGAGGATTGGACTCTGTGTGAGCGTGTGTGTTGAAACTGAATAATCTTGTCTTCCGTTGCAAAGGAAAACTCTCACGGCATAAGGCTTTAGCATCTGATAATGAGTTGCGAGTGTGTGTGTGTGTGTCTGTGTGTGAATGCCCTGATATGGCTTTCGTGGTCAGTAGGGCTATAAACAGTATGATATGGTGTGTGTGTGTGTGTAAATAACGATGGGCTTTTGTTGGTGATGTTGCCTTGAGAGTTGACTAGTGGACAACTTTTTTTTTTCTCCAATTGCTGTTGTGTAGTTTTTTGCTGGAGTTTTGATTTTGGTTTTTTGGTAACACTGAACATGTGGTGAACTGTTCCTTACAACACTCAACCCCCCCCCCCCCCCCCCCCCCCTCCCTGCATATTTGTTTTTGTTAGGTCTTCTGCTGGCAAGATGAACCTCTTAACACACTGACCTGAGATTTTTATTGTTGTGGTTTGTTTTACTTACGATTTGATCATTAAATTATTAGTGATTTATAATTGCATGAGAGATGCTATTCAATAGGTTGGTCGAACATAAACACTTAGATAGGTACATGCACACACACACTTTTCATCCTTTTTTTAATTTTAAATTCAAATGACCAAGATTTTTTGTGTTCTCGATAATAATGAGGAATACTTCGGGCCCCCCCCCTAAAAAAAAAAAAAAAACAGAAAAAAGCAATGCAGTATATAAGCTTGACAGAAATAGGCAGCAGGGAGTTCAGTTCTTGTTTGCTACAACAGGCTCATGTTTTCCTGATCTGCCCTTTTCTTTTCTTTTGTCTTTCCATATTTTGGGGATAGTTTCGGAAAAAAAAGTTTTTTTTAAACCATAAAAGAAAGTGAAGACAAGTTTTGGACGACAAAGAAATCAGCGTCTCCATGTATAAATATCGGTTTGCACAAGGATTGATATCAGACTGGTATGTACTTTATATTTTTCTTGGATATTTTTTATATTACCAGACATCACTGAAGTCGTAATGCAGCTACCTTAATGGTGGGCAAAAGCAGTGGCATTTGCAAAATATCTCCTTTTGGGAACCTAGCCCAGGAAGAACAGAAACTATGTATTATCTGACAACTTCTGTTAAGCTGTTGGGGATTGTAAGACATTCGTGCGGAGAAATGAACAGCTGCTGAATACAGTACCTACCATTTAAAAAAAGATTTATTTATTTATCAAATTTATTTATCTGTATATCATACGTTTATTTTGTTTGAAAGTGTATTTCAAAATATATGTACAGAACAGAGGAATCTAGCGTTGACTAGCATAAAATGTTTACAAGGATTTTATTGTTTTATCAGCTTAATTAAGCAAACACGTTTTCACTTCTTGTGCTAAAAAGTTTGAGACAATGGAGAATCTCAACAGATGAAATATTTTTATGTAGATGATGTAGCATTCATTTGAAAGTAGTAATAGTAGTTTTGTGCTCTCTTGTGTCTTAGAGATTTTGAACTTCTTAGGAAGTTGTTTCAAATGTGCATTCATGCACTCACTCAAACATAAGCACACACGGACTCACACACACGCGCTCGCACACACATTTTCTACGACTTTTGTTTCTAGAGACAAAGGGGAGTTATCCGGTGATATATATACCTTAACAATGTTTGTAGTTTTGATTTTTCTACACGAGAATAATTATGTGTTTGTTTTTTGGGGGGATGGGGGTTAAAGAGGGAACTGTGTTTACTTGAAGCAGTTTGCTTTTCATTTTGGAACACCCCCCTCCCTCCCCCCCAAATTTTTGAGAGGACATGATGTGGTATGTAAATAATTTTATATATCATACTTGAACAACTCAGAACTGCAAGCCAGTCACCCCGTATGTGGTTTTTGTGTGTGCTTGAATTTCACCTGCAAAAGTGCTCTGTTTTGCATGTCATTTGTTAAAAGTGTACACAACTTCGATGTCAGATGTGTCATATAATTTATTTATTTCTATATATATATACATGTATACATGTAAACATGAGGTTCCTGTTTTGAAAGTGTTGGGGTGGATGTTTGTTGTTTTTTTCCTTGCAATTTGTTGTGTATGTCAGTGTTTGAAGCAAGGCAGATGGAAGGAAGCAGTGTTCTTATGTATAATAATAAAGAAAAAAATAATGATAATAATAAAGACGTGTTTGTGATGTTAGCCGGACACCAAATCTACGCAGCAAATCTGGAAGAGAAATGAAATCTGCCTTTTTCCTTTAATTTCTTTCTCCCCCCCCCCCCCCCCCCTGTTTTCCTCTGTGTTGTAATAAAAAAAAAAATACACAAGATGGACACTGGGTCCTGTGATGTGACCGACTGCAAAGGGATATCACTGGGGACGATCCCCCCTTTTGTGGCGGCCATGTCAGAGTTGTGACCGTTGTGTCCGAAGTGAAAAGTGTCACTGCCGCTTTCCTGTGACTTTTTTCTATTTCATCGTGATAAATGGGGAATCTTTAAGGACACAACCACCTAGTTCAGTTGTTGGCTTTGGGGTCAGTTTGCCATCATCAACTCAGTCAGGTTTAACTCTCAGAGGACGGCCGTCTGCTATAGCAAATCAGTGTAAAGCAGCGATTTTGGACGGTCGTCCACTATAGCAGATTTGCTGTTTGCAGATTTTTCATGTGGCGGCCGCATGATACTATGACTTGTGCAGCTTAACACAGTTTCGAGAGCCTGTCCAAGGTCGAATGCAGAGCATTGTCGGGTGATTCCGTGTGTTCTGAACTCTCTGTTCTCGGTTGCAGAGAGTAGCCGACACAGAGTAGCAACACGGAGTACAAAATTCATATTTTCTTCATGCTAGTCAAAGCTCAAATATTAAAGTGAGAGCTTCAATTTTTTCGAAATGTACTAACACAGCATGTTATTAATAAGTCGAGAAAATTTCATATTCTACTTACTATAATGTGTTTTTGTTGGGTATTTTTGTTAATATTTTTTTTACTAACCATTACAAAATTGGGACCCATCTGTAGGGAAAAGCCAGGTGAGAGAACTGGCAGTCCCGAGTGAGAAGGGTAAGTATGGGTTTGGGGTTATTATTTGGTTGGTTCTTTAGTTTCCTAAAGATGGTGTTATTTCAGAGAATACCTGTAGTCATTATTATTATCATTCTTTGTCAGAATTGTTATGGTTTGCTGATGAGGGGATTTACCGCAGCATTCAGAACAGGAATGTGTGGAGAAATCATGGTATGTTGATGAAAGGCACTGTACATAAATCATTAAATGATAGACTTTAATTTAAAAAAAAAAAAAATTAAGCCCAGTTTTCATTTTCTTGTTGCATAATTAATTGCCTTCTGGCAATTCTGGCCCTTCTGGTAAATTTAAGACCTTTGACTTTTATCACGATGAAATAGAAAATAGCATTGTCTCGTCATTGTTCTGTCGTTCACTTTGTACAGACTGCGTGCGGTGGTGTGTGTGTGTGTGTGAATGAAGGTCTTGAGATTTATCACCACAAAGAAAAATCAATGATTCCTGTTGTGACTGTTTATGGATTGGTAATGGAGGTTTTTGTTGTTATGACTTTGTCCTACTGGTTGGTGTTACGACTTAGTCCTACTGGTTTGTGTGATGTGTTTTTTGTAGAACAGGCCTTATCTTCCAGGAGAAGTAAACTCATAATATTTGTGCTTATATAAAATGATGTGTACAGCTTTAGGGGGGTGCTTTGGGATGTAGATGTCTTTTTTTTTTTTCCCCCTTTTTCCCTAAACGAGTGATAGTAGACATGTGTACAGATTATGATTCAGCATCTGTAGGCCGATTAAATGATAATGATGTACAGGTCTTCAGATCGAGAATAGGCCTGAAGAATGTTGCTTTACATAGAGGTGTGAAAGGATGCTTGCATACGTGAAAAAATGTTGAGCTTGAAAGATGCATTATTTAGGAACTATGTGTTGTGCAAAAGTCTGTAATCTTGATCTCGAATTAAAATACAGAGAGAGAGAAAGAGAGAGAGAGAGAAAGTAAAGGTGCCTGGAAAGAGGAATATATGCGCTAGCTTCTTTTTCTAAATTTATTACTTTTCTTGATAAATGTTTAGGTTTGATTGTTTTAAAACTGAAATTTGAAGAAAAATGTAGATATCTGCAGTGTAATGCATTAGTTTTTTAATTTTTCCTGAATTATAGCTTTTCATGATAATTCTTTTGTTTAAAAATAAATTTAAAAAGTTTGAACTTTTGGGGGAAAAAAAAATGAAAAGAATATCATTGATGGCGATGAGCAAGAAACACACACACACACACACACACACAACACACACACACACACAGAGTTTCAACATTTCTGATAACTGGCATGAGTGTGAAAAATTCATGAGAGGTGGAAGTGTACCAAGTTTCTCTTCAGCTTTGTAGTCTGTCTGTCTTCCTTCTTTACCTCAGTATATGATGTAGGCTGCTGCAGGCTGGTGAAAGAAGAGTAAAGGCTCCGTCAATGAGCCCAGATTCTATCAATGTAGCAATCACACAGGCCAAAAGGAATCAATGTCATATGAGTAGTAATAGAAAACATTACTTAACTACGTTTCCCCCCTCCCCTCTCTGTCTCTGTTCACCTAACTGGTGATATAGGATCTATACAGCATTTTTCTCGGACTCTATTGTTATCACCTGTATCATTCTACCCAATTTCTTTTAAAGATTAGGATCTTTTTTTCTTTTTCCCCCTCCACATTTTTGTTATGCCTCCCCCCCCCCCCCCCCTTCCCACTTTCAGCTTTAAAAAAGGTGTGTGATTCAAACAAAAAGTAACACCAGGGAAAAATGCAAAGAAACACTCCAGTCACTTTTGTTGTTAGTCATGTAACTGATGCTACATTTTGAACATGAGAAAAAAAGTTTAAAGGGGAAAAAATCATATTTTGTAAAAGAGAGGTCTTTTTAAAGGATATATGCTGTTGAGAGCACTCAGGGGGAAAGGGGGGGGGGGGGGGGGTGTACTGCGACAGAGAGAATTTGACAATGCCTAGATTGGCCATTGGTTTTTCAATAAATGCTGCTTTTAAAGTAGACTGGTCTTCATTTTTTTCAGTTATTTTGCAAACTGATCTTAGATTATTTTTTTTTTCCCGGTCATGTTCCAGGTTCAGTATATGTGCAGTGTGTGTATAACCATTGTTAAATCTCTCGCTCTCTCATACAGTAGATACTCAAGCAATTTGAACAAATGAGAGGGATTTCTAGACTGTGTTGCTTCTTAAAGTTAAAACTAATTGTATAAATATGTATAGTATATATTTAGATAGCGAATTTATAAGCAAGCTTTGTGTTATCGGTTTAATCCCAGTCCCAAACAAGCAGCGCATGAATACTTCTGTACGAGTGTGTTTGCAAGTGTGCGTGCGTGCATGTGTGCAAATCTGGACCTTTTTTTTTTTTTTTTTAAAATAGTTTGTACAGCACGCAGTGTGTTTTGTCCGCACGGATACATACACAAACACAGACACACATTTCCCTTTGGAAGAAAAAATGATGACTATGCTGAATTATATGGTGATAATTTTCAGATACAGGATGTACAAAATTTAGCGAAACTGCAGTACTTGTAACTTTGGTGAACTCTTTGTGTACATTTTTGTTTCTTTCCTGTTGTTTGTAAATAAAAGTACAGTTGTACAGAAAGAAATACCTGGCCATTTTGAGAATGACGATATCCCCCCCCCCCCCCCCCCCCTCCCTCTCGTTTTGTTTGTTATTTTATTGTAATTAAATAGCAGAGAATGGGCAGAACCTCTAAGGATGGACTGAGGCGTTGTCAATTCATATTGCAATTGTTGTTCTGTTACTTAATACCCGACGGATAACGTCATGCATGTAAAGTACAGTGGTTGCACCAAGTACTATAAATATCACAGTGACATAATGCGCTATAAATATCACCATGATGTAATATGCATGTACTGTAAACACGAATGTGCACGAGGTGTACATTCTTGCCTTTAGGCAGACAAATTAAAAGACATGGATATCTGATTTTTTGTGTGGTGTGTGTGTGTGTGTGTGTGGTTGGGAATTTTGCTTTGAGGTGTGTGGCCTGGTGTGACAGTGAAATGAAAGAATGAGTGTGGTGGTGGTGGGGTTTTCGTTTTGTGTGTGTGTTACTTGTATGTTTTTACTGGTTAAAAAAAAAAAAATCTAAAAAAAATCCTTGTACACGCATACATAAACATCAGGATGGTGTGAATAAAACAAAGCCTGCACAATAAAGCATTCCCAATCTGTCGACAATTTTGTCCAGTGCTAGCTAAGGGGATGATGAAGAAAACGACCAAATGAATGATCTTTTTTTTTCTTCTTTTTTTGTTCCTGGGCTAGGGCTCTGTCTGAGGTTCACCAATGCCAAGATTTTTATAGGTCCCCCCCCACCCCCACCACACTACCACTGCATTCCCACTTGGGGGATGGTGTCAGAACACGACACCTCTGTGTGTGCTTTTTTTTTTTTTTTTAAGTGTCATCTGTTTCTACTGGCATGATATATATGGCTTACTCTTCCTAAAGGTGGAACAAGTTTTAATGTGTACACAAGATGTTCTGTATTGTATTGTATCCGCTCTAAGTCACTGCAGAGTTCTCTGCATGAAATTCCAGCTGCTCTCCCCAGGGAGGGGCTCGTTGTCACAAGGGCCTCGGCTTATAGTCTCATCCCAAGGAACTTTGGTTTCCAGTTCAATTTTTCCATTAAGCTGGGAATCGAAGCTAGAACCTCTAGGCTCTCAGGCAAATGAAAGTCCTAACCATCCTACCACCTACCTTCTTCCAATGATGAATAAATCAACTTTTCAGGAAAACCCCTGCAACCCGCATTGGCAATGCATAAATACAATTATTGTAATTTTTATTTATATTGTACCACTTTATGTCACAACAGATTTCTCTGCGTGAAATTCAGGCTGCTCTCCCCGGGGAGAGCGCTGCCACAAGTGCAGCACCTACCCATTTCTTTTTCTTTTTCCCGTCTGCAACTGTATATGTTTCCCTATCAGAATGGCTATTTTCTATAAAATTTTGCCAGGAACAACCCCTTTGTTGCCGTGGATTCTTTTATGTGCGCTAAATAATGTGAAACACACAGGACCTCGGTTTATCATCTCATCTGAAAGACTAGCGCCCAAACCACCACTCGTGGTCTAATGGATGGGGGAAAAGTTGTGGGCACAAACAGGATTCGAACCACCGCACTCTCCGACCCACACTTTTTGCTTTCTAGACAGGGCTTACCAACTAGACCACCAATCCATCCATAATAAATCTTAAGAAATCAAACTGTTATTTTAAGGAAAACAATAGCTGAATAAATGAATAGATCTATAATTCATCACACAAGCACACAAAGAAATGTAGCACACACACACACACACACATGGGGGATGGGATAGCCTGGTGGTTAGAACATTGTGCTCGCAATCTGCTGACGACCTGGGTTCAAATCCCATTCATGGGTAATTTTCCCCTGGAGTTAACATCAGTGCTGACTCCACTCTCCCCAGAGTCCTTCAGGCAAGACTATAAACCGAGGCCCCTGTGCGAACGCACAAGAACATCTTGCACACATGTTAAATCCTGTTCTGCTTTTTGAAAGAGTAGGCTATTGTGTGCCGGTGGGAACGATGACAAAATTGACAAAACTGCATACACATGTGGACTGGATGTAAAAAAAAAAAAAGCATACGAGTGTTTTTACATTATCCTCAATAAAAAGAGTATAAATAAATAAAAACACACAGAGATACACACACACACACACACACAAACACCTATTGACCCGCCCCCCACCCCCACACACACAACACACCTTTAAAAGGTAATTTGTTCTGCAGTGATTAAATACATACTCAAACAACTGATAACGATTTGGACATAGTATATATTTTGTCTGTAGACACTGATCATGATCCATAGACTTCAAATCAAAAACATTTCTCTCTTCTCTTTTTTTGTTTTTGCTTTTCTTTCTTAAAGCATCTTTATCCACATGATCCAATTAAAAGCTCCATAAATAACTTAATAAGGTATAATACTGTTGCAAAAACAACAACAACAAAACCTGAAAAGGTACACAAGCAAACAGAAAACAAAAATTCTGCAACCAAAAGCCTGAATTCAATGCCACCCCACTCCTCCCCACTTAAAAAAAATCCAACAAAAAAGAAGCAACAAAACTAAAATGTTCCAGTCAGTATACTTAGATTACTACACACACACACACACACACAACACACAACACAATCAGAACAAAACAAACACTATTATACTAACCACACACACACACACACACACACACACACACACACACACATCAGGAACTTAAAACAAACACTATTAGTGTTTCTTAAACACACACCACACACACACTCAAACTTGAACCGTGGTTTATAAATTTGCACACACACATTATACCAAACCCTAAATGACACTGTTGAAACCTGAGCACCACATTAAAAAAAAAAAAAATCTAAAAATCAATCCGACACTTCAACAGCACTTCTGCCGTCCACATCACCTCCACCCCCACACTCACCCACCCCCCCCACCCCAACCATCACCCCCATCCCCCAACCCACTCACCCCCACCCCCGTTCTCACCCACCCCCACACCACCCCAACCCCCTCCTCACCCACCCCACCCAACATCACCCCACCCCCCTCCTACCTCACCCACCCCAATCACACCCTCACCACCCTCCTCACCCCCCCCACACCCAAACCCCCCCACCTCCAACCCCCACCCCCCCCCCCCACCCCCAAACCCCCCACCCCCCTTTCCCTCACCCACCCCCACATCACCTCTGCCCCCTCCTAGAGGGCTGCTGCTCGCTTTCCTCAGCCTGTTGTTCAGGAGCCAGGGCGTCTGCCCGTTGTGCAGGAAGAGATGGGCGTGCAGGTGCCGGCCTTGCAGGAAGGATGCTGGGCAGTGCGGGCAGCGGAGGCGGCGGCTCTCGTCATGTACGCCCATGTGGCGCTTAGCCCGTGCGGCAGGCGGAAGGCCTTGTTGGGGCAGTGCGGGCAGCGGAAGAGGGGGGGGCGCTGCTCCTCCTCCGCCCGTCGTGGGTCAGGCGGTGCCGGGTCAGGCCGGAGGCCTGGGCGAAAGCCCGGGGCAGCGCTCGCACAGGAAGGGCGCTCCCCGGTGTGGCTCCGCACGTGCGTTTTCAGGTTGCCCTTCTCGGCGAAGGCCGCCGGGCACAGGCCGCACCGGTGCGGTTTGAGCCCTAAGTGGCGGGCGGCGAGGTGCGTCTTGAGGCCGAGGATTGTGCGAAAGCTGCCGGGCAGTGTGGGCAGGGGTGGGGCCGCTCCCCAGTGTGGGTGCGGGCGTGGACGGTCAGCTGCGAGGACGTGCGGAAAGCGCGCGAGCACAGAGCGCACGCGTAGGGCCTCTCTCCGCTGTGCACGCGCGCGTGGCGGGTCAGGTTGCTGGACAGGGCGAAGGCCGCCGGGCAGTGGGGGTGGGGGCAGCGGAAGGGGCGCTCCCCCGTGTGGCGGCGCTCGTGCACCCTCAGGTTGGCCCGCTGGTGGAAGGCCGCCCGGCAGTGCGGGTGCGGGCAGCGGAAGCGCTTGGGGGCCCCCTCTCCCCCCGCACCCCCGTGCGTGGCGGCGGTGTGGCGGTGGAGGTGGCTGGCCGAGGTGAAGGTGGCCGGGCAGTGGCAGCACAGGAAGGGGCGGGGGGGGCCGGCTTCTCCGACGATGACCTTGACCCTGACCTTCCACTGACCTTCACTTCAAGGTCACAACCGCTCTTGTTGTTGTCAGCCTGAGTCTGGGAGGTGGGGTTTTCTTTTTCCCCCACCGCTGCTTTTTCAGACTTGCTCCGTTTGGGTTTGGGTTTGCAGAGCTGTCTGTGTTTAGTGGCTCTGCAACCGTCGTCGGTTCTGGCTTTATTACTGCTTGACACAGTGCTGGTGTTCTGCTGATGCCTCCCACCTCGTTTTCTCGGTCCTTGTGGGAGCTGTGTGGACTCGGGCATCCGTCGATGGAGGCTGACCAGGTTCACTTCCACTCTGACCTGGAGACATTCATTCACCTTCAGGATGTTAGTAAGTTACTTACTGCACCTTTTCCTGGTTAGACTTGCCTCCTGTTGTTGTTTGTTGTATGCTTCCCCAGCTTAATATTAACATCCTGGGGTCCCAGGCCATTATATGAAGTATACACTGGATGTGTGAGAAGTTTGCGGTGTATGGCTGTTTTCAAGCACCTCACCATGATATAGGCAGCCACACTCTAGCTTTAGAGGAACTTTTTTCTTCCATTGATGAAGATTGAGGGTTGTTTATGCTGAGAGCTTGTCATGGCTGAAGACAGTTTTAACAACTGATTTCAAAGCATAACAACATGTTTATTGTAGGCCTTGGCAATCGGCTAACATTGAGAAATGATAGAGCTTTTGGCCTGAGACTTTTTAAGTTTACATGAAGAGATGAATTTGTTTGTTCCTTGGCTTGAACACACACACACCACCACCAGCGAGGACACAGTGGTTAGTTAGTGCCCTGGGCTTATGGGATGGAAAGTCAGAGAAAATGAGGCGGCAAAAAAAAAAAAAAAGAGACCTGAGGTGGGTGACTCACTCAGTCTGCCTCTGTGACAGAGCTCTAGCTGAAAAATAAAAACACATTAAACAACAAACACCCCCCTCCCCCCCCCCTCCTCCCCACACACACACAACACACAAAACCAAGACAATCACATCTGCAAGAAAGACACCCACCTCTTTTAGTTCGAAGTCTCGCAGCCACACTGGTTCTACTGTCCCCTCCTGGCGTTGAACCTGGGCGTTTGTTGCGTGTTCTTGATGTCCACCTCTTGCAGCTTGTCTTCTGCCCTGTCTCATCTCCTGTCAGGAGTGGGCAGTAAGTGGGGGTAGTGGTATCTTCCAAGTCGGTGTCACCATCGTACTCGTCTTCAACATCCATCTTCACCTTCCCTTTTGGGCAGGAAGCTTACATTGGTGCATGCTGGGTTATTGATGCATTGCGCTGTGTCTCATTCCTGGTGATGGATGATCCTGACAACACACACAAAAACGGGTTAAAAGAACACAGGACATTTTGGAGCTGAGTGATGTGCTGTACCCACAAGAACTCGGTTAACTCAGTAAGTTCTGCCAGTTAGCAGTTTGCTTCCCTGATTTTTTTATTTTATTACAGATACCTCATTGGTAAGAATTAGTCACAAGATTTTTTTTTAATTTATAAATTTCTTACATTGAAAAAAAAAAAGACATTACAGTAAGCAAGCATAATGATAATCATATATATCAAAGTTTCAAAGAGAAGTTTTCAAAACTGATAAGCCAAACATGTTGTTAGGCAGGAGGAAAATATCCAGCTTCATAACCCTCATCTTTGTCCTGGCAGCTACACCTTTACTTCAGACTTATAGTTTTACTGGTGCAGACTGCATGCTGGCTGTGTACAGTTATCCATACCATCCATCAGAGTTGGTCTACTCTTCTTAAAATGATGGGCAGAGTTATAACTCATGTGGCAGGGAAGGATAGCTTTGTAACAACAGTTGAGCATTGCACTTGCATTTGATGACCAGG
>CM060346.1:33666761-33671761 GCA_030674155.1 Stramonita haemastoma | reverse complement strand
ATGGATAGCCTAGGATGATTACTTACTATCTGTCTGTTCGGAATATGTTTTGCTTTTCCTCTGTTTTTGGTTTTCTTCATGACTTAGGTCTATAATTTGTTTTGTTTCTTTCGGGGGGTTTATGTTGTGTGTTTGTTTCTGTTTGGGATTTTTGTTGTTGTTGCTCTTGTTGTTATTTCAAATTTTGGCGGTGCACATGACTTCATATTATAACAAATAATATGGTTTTCGTATTAAACAAATAATATTGTTTAAAAACCTCTCTCTCTCTCTCTCTCTCTCTCTCTCTCTCTCTCTCTCTCTCTCTCTCTCTCTGCGTGTGTATGCGTACGTGCATGTGCGTGCGTGCGTGTGCCTGTGATTAGTAAACCAACATCATATGCTTATAAATATAGGTCGACAGATGAAGTCAGCCTGTTTGCACGCAGAAAATACTGATCTGTGGGTACTGTCCTCCCTGACTGCCTGCCTATTTCTCTGTAATGAACCAATAAAATATCGGAATGAGTAATGCCTGCAATGACTGATGATGATGATGCATCCTATGTTGTGTCTTAAAGTGCTGATTGTCGTTATGTGGACAGGCTCAACATGGAGATAACAAGTTCTCTCCTGGTCTAAAAAACTCTCTGTGGAAACTGACCTTCTCCTCTCCTTCCCCAGGTGGGCTGTCAATGCACAGACTGCAAATCACCAGACAAACCATTCCAAATTCGACAATTCCCATTACTACTGCCTGTGTGAGTGTGCAAATCGGGGTAAAACAAAAGAGTTTGCCTGAAAAGTTAGGGAGCACTCGTTTTTATGTTCGCAGTTTTGGGTTAGTTTTTATTTCTTTGATCGATTTTTTTTATTGCCATATTATTTGGCATCGTATTTTTTCATGCGAACTGATCAAATAAATCTTGTGTTGAGCAGTTTAAAATAATCTCAAGGTACTTTTTGACAAGGTTCGCACAGTTGAACGTTAATCCAGTTAGCGACATGAAATCCATTTATAGACACCACAATCCTAGCTTTGTTCCAGTTACTCCCCTCCCCCCCCCACCCCTTCCCCTTCCGGCTCTCACTCCCTCCCCCTTCAATAAATCGGTGTAAAGGGAGTGTGTATAAACACAACGCGTAGTTCTTAAACGCGCATGTGCAAAAATGTGCGTGCGTTTGGATGTGTGTGTGTGTGTGTGTGTGTGTGTGGTGTGTGTGTGTGTGTGTGTGTGAGTGTGTATGTGTGTGTGTGTGCGCGCGCGCGCGCGTGCGCGGAGCATGTATGCACGCACGCATGGACACACACACACACACACACACACACACACACACACACACACACACACACACACACACACAGACTGCGTAGTCATTATTACAACTTGATGAAAACTCTTACCTAGAAAAAAAAACCCCAGCAGCGCCCCCCCCCCCCCCCCCCCCCCCAACAACAAACAAACACAAAAACAAAAACCCAACCAACAACAACAACAAAACTGTAAACAAAACAACAATACCAACAAAGCAAGGGAAAAAAGTAAACACCCAATTACAAAACAAAAATGACAAAGAAAGAAGGAATGAAAAAAAAATTGAATGAATGAAAGAAAGAAAGATGAAAGAATGAAAGAATTTTTTTTTTTAAAAGTATGCTTTTATTTAATTTTGTTTCACTCTTAGATTTTAAGGATGATGGAATAAGCACTCGTGTACTTCTTTTACATCCAGTCTCTGTGTGTATGCACTTTTTTAAATTTTGTAATTCGTTCCCACCGGTACACAATGGTAAGTATGAGAAAGAGAAAGAAAAGAAAAAAGCAAAGACAAGAAAGAATGGAAGAATGTGGAAAAAAGGGAAGAAGGAATGAAACAAAATAAGGAATGAATGAAAGAAAGAAAGAAAGACAGACAGAAAGAAAGAAGGATCTAGGAAGGAAGGAGGGAATGATAGGAAAGAAATGGTGACTTATAGACAGGAAGAAAAACAACAAGAAAGAACAAAATGGAAATAAAGAAAGAAAGAAAGAAAAAAACAAAACCTGAAATATTTTTCTGGCAATAATTATCAGCGACACTCGTGTCTCACTACGGAGATCAATGAATTAATAAAACACAGTGGGGAGTTGATACAGAGAAGTTTAGTGCCCCCTCTCTCTATGTAGCCTATCTGCGTTTCATTGTGTGTGTGTGTGTGTGTGTTGTGTGTGTGCGTGCGTGCGTGCGTGCGTGCGTGCGTGCGTGCGTGCGTGTAAGTGTGTGTGTGTGTGCGTGCGTGTAAGTGTGTGTGTGTGTGTTTACTGTGGGAGCGGGCGCGCATGCGTACGCGCGTATGCCCTTGTGTATAAGCGGGCATGCAAGCGTGTGCACACAAGCGCGTGCATGCCTGTGGGTTTTTCAGCAGCGATTTTTCTCTGTCCTCACTTATAACGAAAGCAGACAGCTTGGTCAATAATGACTCTCACCATCAATCATCTCCTGTTTTACCTCTGCATAATATCAGTAATAACTTTGTCTCTTGCTATATGAACGAAACCGGTGCATCCCACTGACATACTCTACCTCCTCCCATTCTTCCCTCATTATCCTCAGAAATAAAAGAATTTGACTTGACTTGACGTGATTGACCTCAAGGACTGCCAAAGCTTTCGTAATACATAATATCCTAATGTAATGTCATGTAGAGTAGTGTTATGTAATGTTATGTAATGGAATACAACTGGAGAATTGTACAGGGTTTTATCACGTTGCCCAGAGTGCTAATATACGATAACATAGGTGGACCTAATAAAAAACAAAACAAAAAACCCAGTGATAACTGTACATTAGCTAAGATGTAATAATGATAGATGGACGTCATGATATAAACAATAAGATACTATACTAGTATAACAAGGGGAAAATGACAATCAAATGGTTAGGAAAATAGAAACAACAACCACAATTTACTTTCTGCCGACAGCGCAAAAAAAAAAAAAAAAAAAAAGACGAAATAGAAAATCAACTGCTAGATAAAAATGAACAGGTGGGGAAAGTTACCAGCCTACACCGGTCTCAGCTACTGGATATGAATGTATCCTGCTGCTGTTCAGCAGATAAGAGAGTCCTCACCCCCCCCCCCCCCACCAGCCCCACACCCCCCTTACCCTCAATCTTATATAGACAAAAGATCAAATCTGTAATATAAAAGCCCAACAGATGGACTGCCTGCTACAATTCGACAGAGGTGCTGTACGTATAACTGGGTGGGTATGCTTGCTTCGTTTCACTTCTGAGTTGGTGATGTTCCATTATCCTTTTCATTGTCAGACCATCATCCTTGTTGTCATTATCACTGTCATTATTGTCATAATATTATCATTCTTTAAGGTGCATAGGTTTATCAGCTTCTGTAAACAGCAAGTGCATGATCATTCGTAGAGGATTTACTTGGAAAGACAAAAAAAAAGTATTTTTAGATTCTGTTAAAGGGTCTTCGAAAAACAAGCAAAAAAAACAAAAAAAGCACAAACAACGAAAAAAACCACCCGCAAACAAAACAACACAACAAAATTACCCAGTAATGAAACAAAAGACCTAAAACGAAAGAAAACGAAAAAAAATCAAACTAAAAAAAAAAAAAAGAGAAAAAACCAACAAATCACCCTCCTAAAAAAAGAGAAAAAAAAAAAAAAAAGAATCAACATTTTTTTTTCTGTTGACTAATGTGAAGAGCATTGAAACTTTATATCATCTAATTCAGGTATGTCACAAGTCTAAGTGTACCCGGTTTTTTTTCAATTTCACTTATTCAGTTTGTGGATGCGTACATCTGTCTGTGTGTGTGTGTGTGTGTGTATGTGATGAACATTGCGACTTTTTCTCTTGTTAAGAGTAAGATTATCACGAGTAAAGACATTAAAAATGGCTTTCTGAATGTCCCTATTAGGTGGCTACGTACAAACAAGGAAAAGAACAAAAAGGCAGTAGCCTATTCATGTCAGGGATGTAATCCATCATTCTGAGACATCCCCCGAAAAAACAACAACAACAACAAACAAAAAAACGGTTGTTGTTGTTACGGTGATACAAAAGTCCCAGCGAAGGTATCCGATTTAGGGACAAACTCTAGTTTATTCTGATACTAACTGCCACAGTGAACTTGGTTCACTAAATCGGATACATTTGCTAGGACTTTTGTTTTACCATAACAGCAACAACCGGTTTTTGTTTGTTTTGTTGTTGTTATCTTGGTGTACTCTTTCAAATTATTCCCTCCCCCCGCCACCCCACCTCAGCCCACTCTCTCTCTCTCTCTCTCTCTCTCTCTCTCTCTCTCTCTCTCTCTCTCTCTCTCTCTCTCTCTCTCTCTCTCTCTCTCTTTTCTTCTTTTTTTTGCTAGACAGATGGCTTGATGAAAAAAAAAAGCAAATTTATTGCTTACTCAATGTACCATCTGGAAAAAATTTTTTTGATTTGATTTGTCTGTCTGTCTCTCTCTTAACAATCACTCTATTGTTAATACCCTTTTTTTTTGCAGAACACATCTTCACAAACTTCACACACAAGCCAGCAAACTCCACCCATCTCTTACAACTCAGCTTTAAAACACCACCACCACCACCAACCACCACCACCACCAACAACAACAACAACAGCAATGATCTTGGCCGAGCAGCCCCATTCCTTCACCACACCACCACAAACGGTTCCTGATAATAATATCAGCAACGACACTGCTGATCATAACGATGATGATTCCCACGACGACGACGAAGACGATAATTCAAGGTGCCTCTTCCCCCACAGTCTTTCAGCTCGTGACAAGCGACAGAGCGGGAGTGCAGTAGGCCAGCAGCTTGCGAAACATGGGAAGGGGACGAGGTGGGGTTGGGAGAGAGGAAGAAGCTGTGGCTCAATTCTTCCTGCCACTTGTGCTCCTGTTCCCAGTCCAGGAGGCTGAGTTGTCTGCCCATGGGCTGTGACTGCGATGACGTGGCAGCGGAGAAAGCTGACCAGTGCTGCGAGGCTTGTTCTGA
>CM060346.1:33656761-33661761 GCA_030674155.1 Stramonita haemastoma | reverse complement strand
CATGCACACAGGTGTCATGTTTAGACACCATCCCTGAGGAAAAATCGGAAGTTGGAGTCCCCAGGGCGGCTCTGGGCTGTAGGTATACGGCAACGTTCTGGTGGCTCCTGCGACGGTCATTGGAACTATTCATATCGGTCATTGCCTTTCCAATGGATCATTCCAGCGACGTGGAGAGAGGGGGGGGGGGGGGGGGGGGTCTGCTGCATGGGTAACAGCTTGCCCTCCATACTTACTTACCCAGGCTTTGTGCTCTAGAGCCTAAAGCACAACTCCTAGTCTTTCGAGACTGACGGATATCCCCCCCCCCCCCCCCCCCCCCCCCCCTCCTCTCTCTCTCTGTGCTTGCTGCTTCATTTCTGTTAGTCTGTTTTTTTTGTTTAAGTGGATTTTTGTTTTTCTTTTTTTTTTTTTTTTTCTTTTTTTTTTTTTTTTGGGGGGGGGGGGGGGGGGGGGGGAGAGATTCGGGGTTCTTTTGTTGTGTTTGTTTTTAGATAGATGGCTTGATGAAAAAAAGCAAATTTATTGCTTACTCAATGTACCATCTGAAAATAAATATTTGATTTAATAATTTAATTGATTTGATTTGATTTGATTTGATTTGATCTCTCTCTCTCTCTCTCTCTCTCCTTTTATACATACATACATACTACATACATACATACATACATACATACATACATACATACATACATACATACATACATACATACAGGACCCATTCCAATGGAAAGGCAGGAGGAATGAGAAAATTATGCAAATGGTTGTTATGTATATACAATTATAGATGTGATCCCTATAATTCATTTATTTCAGGTTTTGAAATAGGAAATCTTCCCTGAAGATGTAAATGTTAATTGAATCACAACAACTAGATCTCTCCATTGACTTTGACAGGGTTTGAATCAATGGCACCAATGTGGGGGACATTTACTGTAGGCTTCGTTTCTTAGTTGTTTGTGTCTTCATAGCTTTTTTGTGTCTCTTTTTTTTTCAGGGGGGGAGGGGGTGGTGGGGGGAGGGTGGGGGGAGGGGGGGTTCATTCTAGCTGCCCTATTTGGGCTTAAATTAAATGTTTTTGATTCTTTGAAGCGCTTTTTGTTCTCTCTCTCTCTCTCTCTCTCTCTCTCTCTCTCTCTCTCTCTCTCTCTCTCTCTCTCTCTCTCTCTCTCTCTCTCTCTCTGTGGTAGTGTGGTGTTGTGTTGTGTTGTGTTTTGTGTTGTGTTGTGTTGTTTTGTAAAGCAAGTCTCTTTAGATTCACATAGCCACCGGGTGCTACAAAACCTGACTCTACTCATAACAGACTTCTGAAACCGTGTTACATGATGATGATGGGAAAAGGAGAAGAAGAAGAAGAAGAAGAAGAAGAAGAAGAAGAAGAAGAAGAAGAAGAAGAAGAAGAAGAAGAAGAAGAAGAAGAGCAAAGAGAAGAGAAGAAGAAGAAGAAGGAGGAGGAGGAGGAGGAGAGGAGAGGAAAGAAGGGCACTGACGAGTCTATGACGACAGTGTAGATGATAACAATCATAATAAATATGACGACACGTAGAGGAGAGCGAAGACCACACACACACAAGTCTCCCATTCTCACTGATCTGACATCAGCAGCCATTCACACAGGACTGACCATCATCAACAGCAGCAACAGCAAGAAACATCGTTTTTAATCACATCATCACCTCCACAGAAAATTGTCCTTATCATTTCATGCAGTTACACACCTTGCCAATCATGGTAATGCTGCGAGAGTATCACTCTCTTTCCCCAAGCTAAGGGACGGGATAGCCTAGTGGTCAGAACATTGCGCTCGCAATTTGACGACCTGGGTTCGATTCCGGTCGAGGAGATTTTTCTCCTGGAGTTAACATCAGTGCCGACTCCCTCTCCCAAAAGTCTTCGGATGAGACTATAAACCGAGGCCCCGTGTGCAAAGCACGCAGAGCATCTTGCGCACATGTTAAATCCTGTTCCGCTTTTCGTAAGAGTAGGCCATTGTGTGCCGGTGGGAACAGATGACTTTTACAAAACTGCATACACACGGGGACCGGATGTAAAAAAGCACATGAGTGCTTATTCCATTACCTCGATATAAAAGAATGAATAAAAATGATAAGGTTAAGCAGCATTGAGCGTGGTTACCAAGTGGATGGGTGACCGCGATGCCCTTGGCTGTCAGTACAGTTCACCCAGTTGTCAATAGGTACCTGCCCTCTTTAGGGTCAGGGAAGGTAAGCAGCGAGGGAGAGGAGATGGGCACCGCCCTCAATATGCTGCCCCCCTAGAGAAGCTGAGGTCTCTGATGCCTCGTCTCCAACAACCACATAGGGTTATTGGGCACCTTTTCCTTATTCTCTTGAACTAGTGATAATTATTTCATCAATATAGATCTTGATCATACAAACTACCATCCAAAGAGTGCGGGTGACTAAGGCAGTTTTGTCAGAACAGAACAGGAATCCTTCGCTGCCATTTCTGACTCATTGTTCCCTGGACAATCCTTCAGTCAGACTTTGCACACTTCTTCGACAGATGTTTCAATATCAGCAACACTTGTCAATACGCAGGAATAAATAAGAATTAAACACAGTATGTCGCTCTAGTCTTTGGTAGGTGTTTCAAGTTTCTGAGTTACTGTAATCCCTTCTGTCACATTTTTTGCAAGTGGTTTATAAACACTTTGTAAATAACGATCCAACAGCAGAAAAAAAAAGGTCAGCATCACACTGATAAGTTCCAGACTATAGATATGCTCGTTAGCAAATGATGATGAATCATGCTTCTAATTAAGCTGTATGGAAAGTAATTATATCTTCAGTTAGCAAATTATGATAAACCATGCTTCTAATTAACGACTTAAAAGCTGTATGGAAAGAAACTAATTATACCTTCATTGAAATGTTCTTTGAAAGGGAGGGGGGGGGGGGGGGGGGGGGGTGCTTGGAAATAGTGCATACACTGAGGACAGTCAAGAGTCAAGGCTTGAGAAAAATGTACAGTCTTCATCACGTTTCACTTCCTATCTCAACTTTGAAGACTCAGGACCTTCCAAAAACCCCAAAAAAAACACACACCTCAGTGTGAAACAGTCCTCACAACTTCACATGGCCGATTCTTTGTCTATACACACACACACACATACCCACCAAATAAGAGAGCATCAGACCCAGAGACTACAGACACTTGCCTGGGCGCTTGCTGCTGCTGTGGTTTTTGGTCCTCCCCATCCTCCCCCTCATCAGTGAACAGAATGGACCCATAACTGGACGAGGACGACGCCACGTCCTGAAACCACGCCGCTGCTGCCCCGGTCTGGCCCGCCTGCCCCCCTCCTCCTCATCCCCCGCCTCACTCCACCCCTCCCCTTCCAAGGAGGAAGTGGCCACCTGGAACTGAGGATAGAACGTCTGGCCATGTCCTCGCCTTTCGCTCCTTGGGGAAGGAAGCGCATCTTCAACCCCAGCTTGCCCGAGATGCCGTGAGGGTGCCACATCGCCCTGTGTCCTCTGGGTCTCTGGGCCCCCCCCTCCCCCCAGGAGCCTGACCGGTCCTCGCTGCTGGTCAGTAGCGGCGTCAGGGCGATGGAGGAGGCTGAGCACAGGGAGGGGAAGGAGGAGAAGGAGGAGGAGGAGGAGGACGAGGTGGTGGGGGAAGCGGGGTGGTCAGGTTCCTGAGATTTTCCCGCCAAACGCTGTGACCTGGTTCCGAGGCGTGGATACCGCGAAGATTTGGGCCTTCCTCCGGAGAGCTTGGGGGAAGAGCCTGACCGGCAGAAAGGGCGACTCCTTGCTGTGTGCGGTGACTGTCCTGGTCAGATCCCGGATCTCTAGGTTGGCGTTGCCGGGCAGATTTGGGGATGGGTCTCCGAGGTCTGCCCGTCCCCACCCGCGCTTTGCCTCTCCCCCCGCTTGAGTGCTCCGTGAGGGGGGGAGAGGGGGAAGGGAGGTCAAAGTTCACCCTCTTCTGAGCGAACTCCTTTCCTGCCGGGGGCTGAAGGGGGGGAAGAGAGAAGCTGGGAAGGGGGAGGAAGCAGCTTCCTGGGGGGTAATTGAGGATGTAGTCCGAGCAGTTGAAGTCAAAGAAAGTGACCACGCAGTCAGTGATGGAAGAGTCCACTTCATTCAAGTCCTCCTCACGGGTGAGGTCTTCCACGTCTTGGAAAGCGTCGTCATTGTTGTTGAGGATGCCGTGACCCTTGCTGACGTCACCACAGAAAAAGTCATAGTCACGAAAGCTGGCACTCCCTTTATCAAAGGCTGGTGGTACCATGTGAGCACGATGGCTGACTCCCATCCCCTCTCTCATAGGGTTCCCTGTGGACAGACTGCCCGTTCAGATTCCAGGTGGCAGAGGTGCGGGGAAGACCTGGGTCCTTGTCCTCCTCCTCCTCCTCCTCGCCAGTTTCACTGTTGTTGTTGTTGTGGGGCTGGCTAGCTCCGCGGGGCATTGGGCAGGGCTGAGGTCGTGCTGTCCTAACTCCACGACGTGGACGCAGAGGCTTCAGGGGTCGAGCAGCTGAGCGGGTCACAGCTTCCCTGGGGTTCCTGGGTGTGGAGGGTTTGTCTTCTGCCATGGGCGGAAAAAACACAGCATGGTCAGAGGGAAAGCTTGTGTGGTACAGAACATGTTTAGTCAAGTCAAGTCAAGTCAAATCAAGTCAAGTAAAGTGAAGGCAAAATTTTATTTTCAGATGGTACATCGACTAAGCAATAAATTTGCTTTTTTTTCCGTCAAGCCATCTATCTTATGGATTGTAAGCGTAGGTGTAGGCATAGTAATGTTTGGTAAAGTAAAGTAGTTGTAGAAGCAGTGTTGGGAGTTTGGTAGTGATCTAACAGAAGTAATGTAGTTACGGAGTTAGGGATGATGACAATAGTTCTTGTAGAAGCAGTGCTAGAAGTAGAAGCAGCAACAAGAACATCAACATCATTATCATCATTAGCAACATCATCACAGCAGCAGCAGCATAGTAGTTAGTAGTAGTAGCAGCAGCAGCAGCAGCAGCA